>JAFBJW010000359.1:1255179-1800926 GCA_016785235.1 Pseudorhombus dupliciocellatus | reverse complement strand
GGGGGCGGGGGGCTCCTCAATGCCACAACAACTGGTTCTCCACCTCAGGGTCTGTGTACTGAATGAACAGGCCAGCAGCTGTGTGCAGCAGAGGGTTCAGCGGCAGGTCTAAGAAAACTGTTTCTGTCTAGTCAAGGGGCTCCGTTTCAGTCACCCTCTGACAGAGCATCTCAACACGGGCAGTCCGGCCACTGCCTGATCTGTGACGCACACCTCTCCCACGAGGAAGGCACAGCTTCTCACTGTCACACAGCCACCTGACAGACTGCTGAATCACTGCCACGCACACACACACACACACACACCCTCTCTCTCTCTCTCTCTCTCTCTCTCGTATCCTCTGGTGTCCCTGTCTGTCGTTTCAACGTCCCACCCGAACCTGGCCGCCATGCAGACATACGGCGTCCTTGCAGAGTCCCCCAAGTCTCCTGGTCGACAACAGCAGGTCGCCCTGCAGCTCCATCTGTCTGTGTTCATCTCTGAATGCTCCTGGAAAGATCGACTGATCCTTGTTCTGTCACATTTAGAGTGTTTTGTCTGTGTTCTGCTACTGCACTGCCAGTATATTCCTTCCTTCCTTCCTTCCTTCCTTCCTTCCTATGCCTCATCTGCTTCCCTGTACTTTAATGCCATATACACAAAGAACTCTGACTCACACTGAATGTCTGCTAATCAAAAATTAAAGACAATACAGTTAGAAATATAAACTCTGAAGTCTAAATGCAAAATAAGAAAGTGTGCAAGATATGAAATATCCATATAACAAATGTACCGAATATGACATTTAATATGACAACATGCCGGGTTTCATCGCACAGTCCCAGCTGGACTAAACGGAGACCGTAACTTAAACTGGAAAAATGTACTGTGAAACCAGAGACATTCATTCAGGTTTCCTGGTCAAACTCAGGCGGAGGGAGGAGATGGAACACAGACAAGAAGACGTGATGGAAGAATGAAGGAGCTCCGCTTGTTTAATCTCGCCCTGACATCATCTGTGAGGAGATGGAGCCAGACAGACGATTTAATCGGTTCAGCCTCAGTTCAGCTCTGCACCCGAAGCTGACATTGCTCTGACATTCATCTGCCTAGAGGTGACGCCAGAGAAAGAGAGAGAGAGAGAGAGAGAGAGAGAGAGAGAGAGAGAAAGAAAAAGGAGAGCGACGTTTCCTGGGCAATGACAACAACATTTGCCCTTCCATTGCTTAAAATGCAGGAGCTGCTGCATGAATAAAATGAACAAAGCAGCTGGTGGAGTGTGTGTTTGTGTCAGACCACCAGTCATCTGTGGTTTAAAGTTTGAAAGGAGAGTCTCCTGCATCCAGTAAATCTGTTTAGATGAGTGCAGAGTGTGTCTTCCATCAAACAGCTGGAGACAAACTTACGAGACAGAAGCTTCGGAGCTGCTGCCACAGCCAAGCATCATTAAAATAATCAAAAACAACGTGGGCTGAAAGATCTGCTTGACTGTACTGAGATATATTTGTATGTATGTGTGTGTGTGTGTGTGTGTATATATATATATATATATATGTACATACGCAGCGAGAGTCAAACAGTGAGCAAGTGGCAGATCTTTAGGAAAGGATCTTTAGGATCTTTTATCCATGTCTTATTTTAGGTGTTATATTACTTCTGTACATCACTGTGACATTTTGTTTGATCAAATAACAAATCAATAATGCGTCAATTAGTGAAAATGATTTAGGACATGTCTCGGTCCCCTTCTCAATGCTCTCATCTGCATTCCTTTGTAAACAGGATTACACAGAACATATGAAAAAAAATGTAATGCACTTAGCCTGAAGGCTTTCTAGTTGTTCCTCCTGCTATCATGGAGTTTCACCATTATAATTAGATAATAGATTTAAATCAGGAGGTTGATTAGCAAGACTCAATTTAGTACTTTTCTAAAATACAACAAATGACCCAAGAGGCCAATTCCCCCCAGTTCAAGGAGATGATAAACTTTACACTGAGGCATCGCGTTACACTGAAACGCTCTCTTTATTAGTCACAGTTTCCTTTAGCAACTTCAAAAGGCTCTTTATATGTTAAAGATGGGGAGGAAGACTTGTGTCTGACTTTGATGTAAGATCAAATTTCAATGTGTTTTACATCAAACGTCCAATGGAGTTAAAAGTTAAATGGTAAAAGCAGCTTGTTTGTCCCTGTCGTTCTACGTGAGGACGGAGACGCAGCGTCACGACTTGTTTTCTCCGACAGCTAACAAGAAGCAGAGCGACTTGTGTGTGTGTGTGTGTGTGAATTAGCATTACTCTGCCGACACGTGTTACTGCACATCTTACTAAGCACATTTCTGATTAAAGTGCCACACTCTTCTTGTGCACTTTCATTACACTACACCACTCTCACAGATGAATGAACACACACACACACACACACACACACAAAGCCTGGCTCTATGCTGGAAGTTTCCCCACGGTCAGGAAGTAGCCCTTTATCACTATCTGTACTCTCTCTCCTTTGCAGCAACTGATTCACCCCTCTCTCTCTGTTGAATCACTCTGCTGCTCGACAGATTTACAGAATCTCTCTGGATGTTATGTTCTATTCCAAACTGTGCCTGAAGAATCAGCGCGAACACAGTGACCGAAAAAGATGTGAGCATTTGAGTTGGTGGTTGTGATCGTCTCACGCAGTTGTCAAACTGTTGTCAAACTAACACTCAGTTTCAGTGGCTTTAAAACATCGGGGTAGTTTTTGACAGCAATTGTTTGAAGTCAAGTACAAATCAAATCAAAGTAAATCACACATAATTACATTATCTGGATGGAAGATGCAGAAAATCCTTGGAGAGTTGCTAAAACAAACAGAGTTTATGGCCCCACCTTCCTTAAACTGCTGCAGGTCATGTTCTGACCATGCTTCCTCTATTAGTTTTCCTCCCGCTATATATATATATATATATATACACACACACACACACACACACACACACACACACTGTGAGGGTGACAAACAACAGACAACGTCACAGGAGGAGGATCGAGGCCTGTGATCGTCTACTCCATCACCTAGCAACCACAGCTGTCTGCAGCTTGAATGAGTCAGTGAGCGACAGAATATGGAGTCATCAGGTTTTATCACTGGAGACGATTCACTCTCACTCGATATCACTGTCAATGTTATTTGTACAGTAATATCAACTGTGATGGTTTTATCTTTGCTCATACCTTCATCTCTTTGAACCGGGCGTTTATTTAAAAGCTAATATACCAAGACTGACATATATTTCTGACATTTGAAACAAATGCCAGAGATGTTGGTGTTGATACATCATTTGTCCACGAGAGGGAGCACAGACACATTTAGTTTTCAACTGAGCCGATTATAGCGTAGCCAACTTTTGCTAGTATCAACAGTACAAATACTTCTCAATAAAAGATCAGCACTAATGCGACCAGCTGTGTGCAGTGCAGGAAAACATATTTTGTGTATCGGCAGTCCAAACGCAGAAATCGATATGTGAACGGTTAATATCGACCAATCAATATATCGGTCTAATTTACAGAACATATTTATAATCAAGTCAGCAAAAGTCTTCATAGACAGACGCTGTCTGGGCCTGAGTCATGATAAAGTCATCTGCTGCAGAGATCATTTAACCGCACACGCACACGCACACTCACCATCTCCATCTTCAGCTTCCTGATCTTCTCATCCAAACTCTTCCTCCCCGTCTCCTTGGCACCGGAGTCGTGCGCGGCTGCCAGCTTGGCGTCTCCCCGGAGAGAGGACGCCTCTTCCCGCAGACACCTGAGCAAACCCTCGGGGGTCTTCCTGCCGATTTTCACCTCTATGTCTCTCAGGTCCGGGACGGCCTCGCAGGCGGCTCCTTCCTCCATCGCGTCCGAAGTGTGTGATGTGAGCCAGAAGCCAAGGAGGAGATCCGCAGGGAGCAGGAGCAGAAGGAGGAGGGTTACGTCCTCTTCGCTCGTTGGAAGCCGCAGCTGGAGTCTCTGCCCCCGGGGGTGGTCGGCATCACACGCGGCTCCAGAGGAACCAGTGTGACAGCACCATTGTTGTTGTTATTCCAGCTGATGAAAGTCTGCTTTCATGTCACCTTCATCATCATCATCCTCCTCCTTATTATCATCATACACCAAGGCGCGGCATCCCAACAAAGTGAGGATCACCAGGTGGAACTGGTGCGGGTTGTCCCCTGTGGTCTCCAGCTGTGGTGCAGATGTGGCGCTGCGCTGCGCAGATTCCACCTGAATGATGACAGCGAGCAGCCGCCGCAGCGGAGTGGGAGTGAGGAGCAGGAGGAGGAGGAGGAGGAGGAGGAGAGCCCACAATGTGAAAAGAGGAGACCCACGCCGAGCAGGATCCGGTCAGCTCCTCCACAATAAAACACCGAAACAGGCTGGCTGTGGGTGTGAGTGACTGTTTCATTAACACATTAACAATGTACTGTGGCGATCAAGTAAATCTTGATTTCCCCTGGTGATTGGTTTGTGGTTTGCTGCAGTAGCAATCACACACCCTGCCTCCTCTTTGTTCATGGATGGGACATGGACCAAACTAAAAGGTAAACTGTCAAATAAGATGTTGTAAAATGATGAGGTTGGTTTAATTATGCTGGAAAAATGGTGTGTTATGATCATTAATTACAGCTCGTCTTCATATGCTTGTGCGTGAAATGAACAGCACATTTCAAACAAATCCGGGCGACAATAAATCTTTTACTCCGTTTCATCTGTTGCAGCCGAATGTGAAGTTAAACTTTACAGATGACGTTGTTACAGCGGTGCATGACAAATTTCTCCCGATGGTTTAAACCTCCTCCTACGGAACCACAGTCACCACGGCTGCCACAACACATCAGGTCAGAGCTTGTGGTTTTCAGACTCGTGGATCATACTGAGAACATCTTGGAGTAATAGAGATCAGATTCAATAAGGTTTCTGGTGAGCAGAGATTTTTTCTCCCTGTGTCTGAGGGAGGATAGATGCATTGCCACCACCTACTTCATTTTATTTAGTTGTTTTTCTTCTGCTCTTCGACTTTAATAAGATAAGAGTGCATTTGTTTCATCACTGTTTTAGTCCAGCTTGACAAAATCTTCAAAACCATCTACAGAGCTTTTCAAAATAAAAGCTCAGTTTTTTAGCTCAGAAACCAAAGAAGCATTCTGCTTCGAAGACACACTGACAAACATTTGGTGTGGATTTTATGATTTTATGCGGATCAACACTCCCACATCACCCACAATATCTGTGAAACGATCAAAGTGATCTGACAGGAATTGAACGTGCTGTTCGTCCAAACTTCATCAAACCAGACTACTTCCGAAAAACAGTAGGGACACACACGCCAAGTGTAAAGTCGATAAAATGAGGGGTTGGCCAGCTATGCATGGAATTAGTGACAAGCATGGTAGTTTTAGACCTCCCACACGTTTGTGACGGCACAACACCATCAGTCATAACTCATGGTTAAATTTCTCCTCTCCATTTACCTCCAGCATTCCTTCATTCAATGGTTTGACTTGACGTGTCCGGAGAACTCTGCTGGGCAACTGTGAGGCAGAAGAGATTTCAGCTACGGGCTCTGACCCAACATACAGGAGGGGAAAAGAAAGATAAGGAGGGAATCCACATCAAAGTCTGGATGAACATCTGTGTTAAATAACAAAAGGCTCAAAAACAGGATCTGAAGTGGATTAAGGCCAACTTGGTCTGTCTGATATGGCTCAGAGCCTGGATACCAGAGGGAGGCTACTTTTAAAAACAAATTCCCATCATTGCAGTGACGCAGTGTTCCACAGAGGGTAAAGGCGGAAGGATGTAAAAAATATATGGACTGGTATTAACGAGGCTTCCCTGTGATCCTATGATCCCCTTTGTATTCTGCGTCACATCTCATGAGGGGCCCCCAGAGTCACGGCTCGTATGTTCCTGTCAATGTCAATGTCACGACTCTGCAGGGACGGAATTTAGGGAACTTTGATGCAGGAGTGTGTCCAAATTAGCAGTTAAAGTAAAACTCGAAATGTAAAAATGAATGTTAGGCTTTGGTTTATATCTAAGATGCTTCATTGCTTTTATTTAAACCTGGAAATTGCATGAATGTTGGATTGGTTTGCAGTGTATTGTTTGTGTCAGGAGTTAACACGGACACCAAAACAATTAAGTAGGTTAACGAGGGGTTAGGTAGAAAGCTAAAGGACCTTTACCAGAATGTGGGACATATAAGATAATCCCACTTTACCGGGGAGAACTGTGGAGGCTTGAGGGATTATTAGGGTCAACATCTCCCCCATAATACCTCTGTTGTGTCTCTTAGCTCATGGAATGCAAAGTCGAAATTAAAGTCGAAAGTTTTGAAGGTCTTCAGCTCAGAGGGCACACGGCCTCACAGACAAGCATCTGTAATCATGATGTTGCCGTGCAATCAGCCCGGTATCCATGATGACCGCCATGGTAACGGCTGTACAGAGAGAACATTTTCAGATTGCTGCACGCCTCCACATGGTGCCGGTGGAGAGAGGCTCCCGGCGCCCGGAGGCAGAACCACAGTAAATACACATTATGCAACACACTCGGGTGGAAAGTGTGGGCTTCAGCGCCGCTTCAAACATGACCGAGCATTTCTTTGTTTACTGAGAGTATTTAGTCACTTTTCAACACAAGTCTTAGGAGGGACCTGATATAATGTGTGTGTAAACACTAAGTTACAGACTGTGAACCTCTCACACGCCGTAGTCACTCCCAACCCCAACCTGTTCTACCTGTCCACAGCAGGATGACAAGAGAGGGTGGGTAGGTGAAGTAGTAGACCGAGCGGTAGGTTGAGAACTAAAAATCGATCAGGATCCTCGGTTAAATACAGAGAAACAAGACTTACTGCATTTCCTAAATCTTCTTTGGATGTATTTTAAGTAGTAGCAGGCGGAGGTGGTGGAGGGGGCACAGGAGAACATGGAGGTGGACAACACGGACGACATAGAGTCTCTCATGGAGGACATGGACTACATCCCTGGACACTTCCACCTGAAGCTCAGCCTCAACTGTGACCCTGCTGGGCCTGTGAGGCTGCGACACAGAGACACTTTTCTGAGACAGGAGAGCCTGCGCGGAGAGTTGGAGGCTGAAGTCGGACATCTACAGTACGCCGTCAGAAACCTGCAGGGCCTGCTGGCGTTCCACCTGGAACAGCTGGACACGGCTGAGGAAATATTTAGGTGACGGTTTTCATTATTTACCAAACGTTGTTACCACAGGGGACTTGGACAAGTAGCACGTTCTTTTTAGGGTTCTCTTTTACATGTTTCTCCACCTTTGTTAGCTTAGCCAGAGCCAAAGAACAATGGACGTCTATAGCCCTAACCAGAATGTCCCTCAGTTGATACCTCAGCCAAGCCAATCTCAGATTTTTTTTAAACTCAAGATTCAGGACTTACTGAGATTTCATGAATTCATGAATTCTTGTAAAGTTAAAGAAAATGGACCATGATCAAGCTCCATGAATTTTTCTCGGGTGAAAAACAGCATTTCACAAGAATTTTAACAAAAAACAAAACAAATCTTGACCTACGAATCTCTCTTCTGTGACACACCGTATCCTTCCAACTGTGTTCACTTCCTTCAGTGCAATCTAGCTAACATCCAGACCAAGAATAAGAACTGTCATGACCTTTTATTGACCCTGTCTGAAATCAGTCACTAATGCTGGATGCTGTGTAAGGAACATCCATATCACAACATGGCGCTCTGTGTGTTTGGGCTTTGCAGAAGCATTTGTAAAGAAGACCCTGGCAACCTGAACGCCTGGGCCAACCTGGGCTACGTGTACGACAGGCTGGGCAGGGAGCTGGACGCAGGGGAGTGTGTGGAGACAGTGTCCCACCTCATGGGGCTGCATGCTGGAGAGGCCTGTCAGGAAGAGACCAGGGTGCTGGCGGCCCGCTGCCTGGCCGAACAGGCCTACGTTTATCCCCACGACGTGGAGCTGGACAGCGAGGACGACCTGGGGGAGCGGCTAACCGCCGCACTGAGGCTGTACAACAAGGCCCTGGACTACGGCGGACAGCTGGTGAGGAAGAAACACACTGAGGATGAGAAGTAGAATTAAAACAGATTGTTTCATGCAAAAGCTTCATTTAAAGAAACGCAACTGTCCGGCACACTTGAGGAATTTTTAATTAGATGCTGTGTTTTACAGATCCCAATGGAGGAAAAGCGAAGCTGGTTTTTTAAAATGGCAACCATCTATATCAGGTGCAGGGCTGGAATTCAAATATTCAAACAAATGACATCAGCATTATTTAAATGTTGCACGCTCACCAAGTTGCTGTGTTTTCTGCCCCTGCAGACTGGACGATCTCGCGAAGACCAAAGAGGACTCCGAGTACTTCAGACTCTCTCACTACAATAAGGGAATGAAGCTCCTCAAAGAAACACTGCAATCGGACAAAAAGCAACATAAAGGTTTTTAAGAATTTATAAATTGCTACGGCATATTTATTTTATTAAAAACATTGGACACATTTAATCCATGCGTGATTTTTTAATCAGATCCCATATTTGATTAATATTATAAGAAGCTGTGAATATGTGTTTTTTTATCCCCATAAATTGGCTTCCTGCTCCGTGCCCTCAGCTCTGGCCTGGTGTTACATCGGCATCCTGTTGGAGAGGAAGGACGACTTCACCACAGTGCCCATGTCCATACACGACTGTGGATATTCTGCCTCTGACCCTCTGTCCTGCTATGGAACAGTAAGTGCTATGTCTGTCAGGGAATAGACAAGTCAGAGGACGAGACAAACTGGTGTTTTAAAGGCTCTGCAAATACTTATTCTTAGTCTCAAATAAGAGTATATCCTCTCAATAATCTCCTCCTTCTTTGTAATTTGGGATATCTGTCATCAATTCTAAACCGAGGGAGATCATTCGCTGGCTGAACGTTGGTACAGATTCACAGTGGCAGTACAGAAACTAGAAGCTGATGCCGTAACAAACAGCCGTCTGTGTGTTCAGGCCATAAACATGGCCGGCGACGACGCCTTCGTCCTGAACCTCCTGGCCAAGGTGTTTTTTCGCCTGGGCAAACACGAGATGGCCACAGGGATCAGCAACATGGCCCTGAACGTGCTCCCAGATCCGGAGCTCAACTGGCAGGCTTACTGCACCCGCGCCAAGGTAACGCAGCATCAGCTCAGTCACTGACCCTGATGAATCCCTCTAATGCTTGAGAATCTGAATTGTGAACAAGTATCTATGATGACTTTTTCCTTGTAGATCAATATGATGTCCTACATCAGGGACCTAGAGAGGGCAAAGAGCGGTCAAGGTGGGATCCCGGACCGGCAGCTGCTCACCGAGTCCAGAAAAGACTTGGACAAAGTGCTCAGCGTTCGTCCATGTCTGCGAACGCACCTTGAGATCGCACAGGTAAAGGCCATAAACAATAGAGGAGCAATATGGATCAAGGAGCAACAGTTCTGAAATCACTGTCCCCCGCTCCAGGTGTACTACTACATGGGTGTAGACGCCCTGCAGGAGAGCCTTCTGGTGGACGAGGCGGCGGTGAACTGCGCGCTGGTGAGCCTGTCGCACGCCCTGCAGTTTCAGCTGGGCGACAGCCTGCCAGACCTGCACGTGCTCAGAGGACGCTGCCTCCACCTGAAGGGCGAGGATCAGAATGCAGCCGACTGCTTCAAACAGGCCCTGGAGCTGGAGAGGCCGGGAAGCAGCGACACCACGGCGCTGCGCTGCCTCCTGCAGGCCCTCCTGTCCGTGTTCATGCAGGGAAGCCCGGACCCCAGCTCTGCCATCAGCCAGCTGGAGATGTGGGTGCAAAAGGCGGAGGAGCGGTACCCTAAGGACGCTGTGAAGGCCGAGCTGAGGTGCCTCTACAGGACGCAGACGGCAGAGGTCACAGAATTGTCCAGGGCCCTGATCAGAGCAGGACGGCTGGACCTGGTGAAGAGGCTCCTGGAGACTGTGGTTCCTAAACAACTGGCCAAGAAGAAAACGCTTTCAAGGTCGTTCTCCCTGACGTGAGGATGGATCGGATGGCACTTTCATTTACTCTGCCCACTCGGATTGGTTGGCAATCAAAGAAACTTTGGAAAGGGGAGATCTGGATCAGCCTGGGTCAGCACCTCCCCTTGTCAATGTGTCAGGAAATCTCTAAAAAGCGAATTCACAAAGAGTTGATACTGCGGTGTTTAAATGTCCCACAAAGCATATTCTCCCAGGATTCACTCAATAAAACTGAAAACACCAGCCAACTATGAAATAATACTCTTGTAATAGGAACTTTGTGCGGTTGTTTCCTTTAACTGTCGCTGGAAAATACAATAAACTATCCAATGTGTACTGTGAAAGTATATTAAAACTTGATCACCGAGTGGCACCGCATACTGTAGGGTAACTCTAATATAACCATATGAAGCTACATCATCCTCTGAGGAACGGTTCAGCCCAACACAGACACAGGCCACAACCAAGAACCAAGACCTGGTTGTGTGGGGGAGCAGGAATATGAATAAAGACTTTAAGAAAACATTGGATAAACTGAGCAAAGAAACTGGATGTTTCTATAAATCCCTCGACAACAAATAAACACCACATGAATATCTGTCTATTCGAGGTGGTGTGGAAACAGGACGTCTGTCTTCACTTTGCCCCTTTGTATTGTTTTGTAAATTTTCAGTGTGCAGAAGGAGCAGAGCAACCCGCTTCACCTGAAAACCATCTGAATCCCTCAGGTATGGATTCTAATGCTGAGAACCTACCAACAGCTGCCAGGTATCTCATGTTTGTGACTGAAAATCTTTCTGTCCATCAAAGCAAATATAATTACTTTAATTATCACCCATTGTCTACTTACTCTGGCCAACAGTTTCTCCATGTGAATTGTGGGTAAACGTCCTGTTGACGGTGAGTAGCCAATCACAGGGGAGAGTGATGCTGTCATTGAGTGCAAGGGGAGTTTTCACCACATTTTTTGGCTCAGAGAATGTGGCTGCTTGCCACACCTGCTTTACAGTAAATGATGCGCTCTCGTTTCTTTTTCCGGGATGAGCTGATAGTCTGCACAGATTCTGTCTGGTTCTGCCGCATTGTTCTGCGCTCCTCTTCTCAACATGACTGGTATGCCACTCCTCGGCCAGGACTTATTTCCTCAGAGCTTCCCTCAGTGGCAACAACACGCTCAACTTCACCAGGTAGGACTTTGATCTCTTCCACAGGGGAAACAACTATAGACGCATTTATGTTAAAAGTAAAAGAAACTAGGGTTTGAGAGACTGCACTCTCCTGACTTGCATTCGTTTTTAAAACATAAACTGAATAGAGAGAAGTTCCAGATTAATTTAAATTGATCCAGTGAATAAGCTGTAGACTGAGGGTTTGAGTTGTTTGTGGCTGTTTGTTTGTTGACAGGTTCAAATTCAGCAGCCAATGGCTTATTCCAAGTCCGAGTGGAATGTTGAACTCTGTCACTGCTGCAGAGACATAAAATTCTGTGAGAACTCTTAAATTCCTGATGTGTAAGGTTGTGTTTGTTGTCGTTTAGAGCAGCATTACATGTCTTCTTTTCCAGGCTGCCATGGTTTCTGGTGCTGCTGCTGCAATGCCTGCAAATTTTCAGAAGAATTTGGTCAGCCCCGATGTCTCCCAATGTGCGACATTATTACCTGTGCCTGCATAACATGCTGCTGTGGATTACCGCCGTGCATCCCTCCGGCTGCCTTGGCTCTGAGGGTTTCGATGCGAGACAAATACGGCATTAAGGTAAGTCATATAGAAGAATTTTCCAAATGTCCATTAGCTGCAAAATTTAGGATAGAGTCATGGAGTTATTCTTCGGGGTGGAGCAGTGTGCCTTCAGCCTGTAGAGTTCAACACGTTTACAGAAGAGCATGGGTTTGCAACCTCGAGAAATCCAAGAGTCAAACATTCTGCTCATTTCTTTGTCCTACATGACGGGAACATTGCCTTCTCTTTAGAATGTCCCCTTCAAAGTAAAAGCACACTGTTCGTTTTGTTGCCTGCCATGTTTTATATTTAGTAGAATGCAAGAGCTTTTATTTTTGAAAAGGTCCGAACTGAAGATCAACTAACGGATGATCTTTTTGTTTCTACAGGGAAATCTCTTGGACGACATAGTGGTTTCTGGTTTCTGTATTTGCTGCTCCTGGTGTCAGATTATAAATGAGCTGAAATATCGCCAGGCACTCCCCCCTGTCGTTGACATGCAGCCTCAAAAAGAGACCCAACCCAATGCCCCTGTGATGCGTGCGACAGGGTATATCGTGGCTTCATATTAATATTTAGCCAGCTGATACTAACACATTCAGCAGCTTTCAGAATTTCATATGAATTTTAGTTGTGGAAACGATCCCATTAAAAGGATTGAAGTTCGGTTTTAGACAATTATGTCATCACATAAAACCTCAACCACATTTTAACCTTGTTGTCTTTTGATTAAGACTTCAGTGGGTATACATCCCAAAAATTGTGAAATAAAGGTTAAAATGTAGAATAAACAAATATGCAACAACAGTTTTTCTTACTTGTGAAAGCATCTGTATTGCAATTAATAAAAGAAAACTGTGTTTTTTTATCGGATATTAATTTTCTTAACTTTCTAAAACATTTTACTGTTTTGTGTCTATAGTCATAAGATGTCAAGTCAACGGTGGTGGTCCAAACAGAGTGCAACTCAGTACTTCTTCTTTCTCAGTCTACGTACTTGACTGTACTTGTACTACAGCAAATACTAAAGCCCTCTACCAACTGCACACAGGACGAACCAAATGCTACCAATAGGGGGAGGCAGAGAGCCAACATAATAAGTGGCCTGTGAGGTTCTTAAAATCTGCTCTTGATTGATCATACTCTTATTCTGGCGGGGTCCTGCCCGCTGGACTTTTAAACCCTATTTGTTGACGGAACGGTCACCAGACAAGACCAAATTATCCAAATGAACACATTCACAGCACTGAACCACAAGTACTCTGAGAGAGAGTTCATACCAAAGAGAATCAGACTCAGCTCCTTAACCCATGCATATGAAATGTGTGACGCACCTAACACATTTTGATAGAGCAACATCGATGTAAGCAGGCAGAAGGTTTGAGAGCAATGTGCACTCACCGGTAGCTGGCAGCTGGAATCCTCTGCGGTGCGTTACTGCCCCGAATCAATGATGAGTTCATTGACGTAAGAATCTCCTCCTGTGTTTTCAGCTGTTTATTGTTTGATAAACGGCCTCTGCAGTGTCTTTACCGACGCCATTACCTGAGGGCACCAAAGATTCAGTTCATTCGTTCAGTTTGTGAAATTGAAACTCATCATAAACTTTTACAGAAACCTAATGCACACAAAGGGAACAGCTCCCCTCTGGATGCTGATGCTATCGTCAACCTTAAAAAATAAATAACATAAACAACATACCATAGCAGGTACTTTTGATTCCACTTGTTTGCCCAACATTTCCAGTTTGGCAGCATAGTTTTTCTCTGACATGCTAAAGATCAGGTCAGGTGTGTCTCAGGCACGTCCACTTCCTTCACAGAATCACAGCTGCCGGCAGGACGTGAACCAGCTCTATCAGGTACGGGCTTTTACTTTTAGCAGATATTTTACTGTGTGTAGTAAAAATTAGATGGAATGTGACGTGTTTTAGAACAGGGTGGAGGGAGGGTTCTTGATACAAAATTTGTGACTTTCTTTATTTTGGTGCAGCTGTTTTTGTTGACACCTCTCTCCAAAGAGAACTGATAGGGTTGCATCATATCCCGTCAGATAATCTTTAGCAAGGTTGGAATTTTTCCTGAAATATAAAAGCAAGAGAATTTAGGTGGATCACAACCAGAGCTGCTAATCTCGTGCTTTGATACTGTAGAGAGGGTGTCAGAGGATTCTGTCTGCTACACTGTTCTCTTCACCATTTTAACTCCACTGCAAAATGGCTAAGACCGTGAACTGCGAGATGAGCAGAAGGCTCGTCAACCTGAACTGTTGCATTTTTCCTTCGTGTGTGTACTCAAGCCTCTGTGACCAAACATCCAATGGCAGCCAATCTGAGGGACTGGAACAGCGGCCTCTGCGACTGCTTCGAGGACACGAGCAGCTGTAAGAATCGATAACCGTAATTTTGTCACGTCTACCATTTGGAGGTCATTTTTAGGAACATGCTTCAGTGAGACTTATTCACCTCAGGTTGCTACGGCTTCTGGTGCTGTCCTTGCCTCGCCTGCACGGTCGCAGGAAGATTCGGAGAGAACCGCTGCCTCCCCTTATGCGACATCTGCAGCCCTGCGGCCTTAGCCGCCTGCGGGATACCTCTGGTTGTCCCCCCCGCCGCAGTGACTCTCCGGTCTGGCATTCGGAACAGATACGGCATCAAGGTGCGGCATTTGTAAAGCTGACTCAGCAAGAACTTCCCTGCGTGTTGAGCACACTGAATGAATTGACGTGCTACTTTTCTCCGGTCTCCGCAGGGCTCTCTCTGTAAGGACATCGCGACCTCCTGTGTCTGCATGTGGTGCTCCTGGTGCCAGATGCATCGTGAGTTGAAGCATATCAAAAAGAACGGCGTGGTCGTGGTCAACGCACAGCCGGCGCACGTGGCAAAGTGATGTCATACGAAGATTAGTGGTGTCTTGTCATATGGATTAATGACATAATAATTCAAATAGGGGCCTCTAATAAAACTAATTATCCTGCTTGACTTCAGCATTTATATTGTGTCAAATACACATTGAAAAAGAAGGATTCAAAACAAAAGAGGTGGTGTTTATGATCTGACCAATACGTTGTCACTGCTGATTTTAAAAATGATGTGATTAATAAATGATTTTTTTGTTCGTTCTGATTTGAATTGTTTGTGTGAAGCTCTCGCTAGCGGCCGATTTTAAATGGTTGTGTAAAATGTAGTTATTTTAATCAGGATTATGACTGCAATATTTTTGGTCTTTTCTGCCCAATCAAAGGGAGTGGGAGACACAACTGGACGTCCTTGTCCCAGCTAGTTGACTTTTGTTGTCCAGTTGGGGTCATTTGGAGCTGAAGGCAGAGGACGCCCTGTGTCCCCCCCACAGCCCGGTCAATTTGGAGTAAAGAAAAAATCAGGGCAATGAAAAAGGGAAAAAAAATGGACATTCGATGAACACACGTCTAGTGCTGATGCAGAAACAGCAGCAGTTTATGGTCTGATAAACGGCCTCTGCAGTGTCCTTACTGACGCCATCACATCAGGGCACCAAAGATGAGCTAAGCAACTATTTATGAAGTTTAAATTCAAAACCGTCAGGATCTTTACAAACTTACTAACAGAAACCTAATGCACAGAAAGGGAACAGCTCCCTCCTGGAAACTGATGCTATCATCATCAACATTAAAAAATAAATACTATGCACTATTCATGGCAGGTACTTTTGATTCCGCTTTTTTGTGCAACAATTCCAGTTTGGCAGCATAGTTACATGCAAATATATCACATCTTGTCCTGGGCGTGTCCACTTCCTATACAGGATCACAGTGGACACCCAGACGAGAACCAGCTTGATCAGGTACAGGCTTTTATTTTTATCAGATATTTTACTGTGTGTAGTAAAAGTTAGATGGAATGTGACATGTTTTGGAACAGGGTGGAAGGAGGGAGGGTTTTTCTAGATACAAGATTTGTGACTTTCTTTATTTTGGTGTAACAGATTTTGAGAAACCGTCGCCTCTCTCCAAAGAGAATTGACAGCGTTGCATTATATCCCGTCAGATAATCTTTAGCAATTTTTAGGTTGGAATTTTTACTGAAATATCAAAGCAAGAGAATTTTAGTTGCATCACAACCAGAGATGCTGATCTTGTGCTTTGATACGCTAGAAAACATATCTGAACTGTCTGCCATGCTCTGTTCCTGTTCACCATTTTAACTCCACTCATAAATGGCCAAGACAGTAAACTGCTGTATGAACAGAAATTGTTACCTTTGTGTGTGTGTGTACTCAGGTTTACTGCTCAAGCATCCGTGACCAAACATCCAATGGCAGCCAATCTGAGGGACTGGAACAGCGGCCTCGGCGACTGCTTCGAGGACGCGAGCACTTGTAAGAATCGATAACCGTAATTTTGTCACGTCTACCATTTGGAGGTCATTTTTAGGAACACGCTTCAGTGAGACTTATTCACCTCAGGTTGCTACGGCTTCTGGTGCTGTCCTTGCCTCGCCTGCACCGTCACAGGAAGATTCGGAGAGAACCGCTGCCTCCCCTTATGCGACATCTGCAGCCCTGCGGCCTTAGCCGCCTGCGGGATACCTCTGGTTGTCCCCCCCGCCGCACTGACCCTCCGGTCCAGCATGCGGAACAAATACGGCATCAAGGTGCGGCATTTGTAAAGCTGACTAAGCAAGAACTTCCCTGCGTGTTGAGCACACTGAATGAATTAACATGTTTCGGTACTTCTGCAGGGATCTATCATTAAGGACATCGCCGCTTCCTGTTGCTGCATGTGGTGCTCCTGGTGCCAGATGCATCGTGAGTTAAAGGAACTCAAAAAGAACGTTGTAGTCGTGGTCAACGCACAGCCTGTGAACGTGGTGATGGGACAGCCGCCTGCCAACCCACACGGGCTCGTTGTGACGGCATACTAAGATTGGCAGTGTCTCATCACACGGATTAATGACCTAATAATAAAGCATTTATATTGTCTCCAATACAAAAATTGAGAGAAAATTGGCATTCAAAGCAAACGATCAATACGTTGTCATCTGATTAATAAAAGATTTTAGTTGTCTCTGATTTGAATTGTTTGTGTGAAGCTCTCGGGAGCAGATGAAGGTTGTAATGTAAAGTTATTATCATCTGCCCAATCAAAGGGAATGGGAGAAATCAATCAGTCCAACTGGTTGGACGAGTCTGGAGTCTTGAATTTCATTCAAACCCAAGGAAACCGGAAAGCCTGAGAAAAGAGAGTGAAACCACTTGAATACGAATTGTTCTTCCACGAGGATCAGTGTTTTTCTGTGTGAAATGAAAAGTGTGCTAAAGACATTCTGTGACAATACTGAGAAGAAGAGCAGGGCACTGGGGACCAAGCTGCTGACCAAACTGGCAACCTGTCAAACCACTTCTTCTTCCAAGGGAAAACAAAGCTGACTGATAACAGGTGGAACACATTAGTCATCGGTGCAGTTACAACAAGCCTGTGCCTTTCATTTCCATTCATTTAGTCGGGAGCAGCTGGAGAAATAAAGACGATTGGACGATGAAGCTGAAGTTTCATCTCTCACTTACCTGAGCTCTGGTCATCTGGGGTGATTCCGGCGCGTTCAAAGGGCTGATGGGATATGTAGCTCTGCCATCTTGCTCGGGCCCTTCCCTTGTTTATATATGTTGGATCAATAATTTCAAAATTCAAGAAAGAAACTACATGTGTAGCTCTTAGTTCAGTCATTTATTTCATGTGAACTGAGATTCTGTGTAACTGCCCTGGTGCCTTTCTGGAGTTAAAAACATATTTGGTGTAATTTTGCTAAGATAAAATTACAACCCTCGTACTTTCCTTCCTGACAGAAACTGCTTCCTGAACGATGATCCCTTTACCAAAACGATGAAGCTGGGACTTCCTGCCTTCACAAAATACCTGTCAACGGAACAGATGAGCCGCGAATCAACAGAGAGCGAAGGAAGTCAGCTGACACAAGGAAACTCCACATTCAGAGGCCACAAACACACACCCCCCCGCCTGCATTTACCTTTTATGCTGCAACACCTCTAACAGCGGCATCTCTGGGTTGACTTGGTAAAGTGTCTCCTCCTCTTCATCTTCAAAGTACAACTACAAAGTGAAGAAAAAAATAATGATTTTCAAAAGAAAACAAATCGATGATATGGTATCTTTAGTTATTTAATATGATTTGAATCTTTCCTGTTATGGTTTGGTGCTTAGAAGACACAGGAACAAGGAAAGAACTAGATTCTGTTCTAATTAATACAAACCTGCAGATTTTGTGGATGGTACTTTCCGTCCGCATCCCAGGGTGGGAGTTCTTCTCCAAACATGACGTTCAAGTGATCAACAAAACTGTTGAAACGTCAAAGCAAATCAGAGGTGATTATGTCTATCCGAGCAACATTATAAAAACCTGTTCCCTCCGAAACTTTACAACATCAAGTAGAAGCAGAGACAGGACGAGAGGATGTGTTACCAGCTGCTCTCACAGAAAGCCGAGATGAAGTCGCTCTGCTGGTGTTCAGGATAGAGGAAGAGGACAGGCCAGTGCAGGGAGCCCTGCTCGTCCTGGAACACCTGAGCTCCTGTGGCCTCCTGGGAGCTGAGGCAGTCCAGACTCAGGTGCGACATCGCTGCAGCGGAGCCTTCGTCCTCGTCCTCATCGTCTGAACCGCACCGCTGTGCAGACTGGAGAAACTTGATGCCTCGATCCTGCAGGAAGCGCAGGTGTGTGGTGAGAGGCTGAAGAAGGAGTGAAAGGATTAATGGAGAGCAGGTCAGGGGTCCCATACCTTTATAGCTGCCAGAAGAGCTTCTTTTTGCCCATGCAGTTTCTTCGCTGTCACCTTGGCCTTCCTGGCGTCTCTCTCCGCCGCTCGCTAGTGCAGGACATGGAGGCTTTGTGTGAGGCTGAGGTCAGGGAGGGAATAAAACAAAACTCTGAACTCCGCGGTGATGGTACCCTGTGTTTATCTGCGGCAGCTCTCAGCTCCCGGAGCTTCTTGTCGGTGGGATGAGCCTTCAGCCCCTCGTCACACCACTGGAGGGCATCTGAAAAGTTGCGCAGCTCGATGCAACACTGAGCCCCTGCACAAACACACAGATACGACGTTCTACCCGTTTGTCATGGTTCATATGCAGCACGTACACACGTGACACACCTCTGATTAAGGCTTTGAGATGGCCTGGGGCAAGCTTCTTTGCAGCTGCAGCATCGCTCAGTGCAGAGCGCATGTTGCCTTTGGGAAAGGAACAAAAAAAGAGGCTTTGATTTTACAGGAAACAGATAGAGAACAAGCCCTGGTGCTGATACTGATACTGTGAGTGTGTAAAGAAGGAATCAGTACCCAGATAAAAGTGTGCTGCAGCCCGGTTGGTGAGGAGGACAGTGTTGAGTTCCTGGTCCTCACACTTCTTCTGCAGACCTGCTGTGTAGCACAGGATGGACTTCTGATAGTCCTTCTCCTTGAAGAACTGGTTTCCCTCATTTTTTAGGCTTTTCACTTGTTCTGGGGGAAAAAATGAGGAGACACATTTAGAGTTTCCTGCAGGTTGTCCCATAAACTGCAGGAGCATTAGAGCCAAGTATAGGAACACAGATGTTTATTAAAGCACAGTTAAATGTTTGATATTATTTTGCTATCAAAATTTTTTTTAAAAACAAAGAACTCTCAAATGAGTTGTTTGTATAAATACAAATTGATTGGAGGACATCTTGTAATAATACCAGATGATAATATTGAACACACAGTAGCCTTTCAATAGTGCAATATATTTATTTCCATTTGTTTGCTGTCATGCTCACTCTCCACTGTGTACGGTATATTTTATATTCTTACTGGCTCCCGTTGTAAATGTATTTATATTTTTTATGTTATCACTGGTACCTCTTCTTCTTGTATTTTATTTTATTTTTTGTTTAGCACCACCAGTTACACCTGTACACTGTGTACGATTGGAAAAGAAAGCATTCTATTCTATTTGATTCTATAGAATATTTAATATCTTGGGCTCACCCTCTGGAGACCTGTCCTCGCTGTGGATGATAGCCTGTATGCAGGCCAGCTCCGGGTACTTCTGTGGTTCAAAGTCTTTGGGCAGTGACTTCATGAACATGGGGACTCTATCAAACTCCTGGAGGACACACACACACACACACACACACACACACACACACACAGAGAGAGAGAGAGAGAGAGAGAGAGAGAGAGAGAAATGAACACACGTGTAGCATCGTAGCTAAACACAACAACATAACACAGTAACTTCCAGTTGTTGGCGTTGCCGGTTGTTTCTAACGGTGTTACCTCTTCCCAGTTGTCTTTGCTGAAGCCGTTGTCATATTTGCAGTTTTTGAATTTATCCATAAACTCGTCCATGTCGTCGTCGTCGCTTTCCTGATGTTGCTGTGAAGACGCCATTTTCCCTCGAGGCTTGTTTCCTGAATAAGGGTTTGTTTTGTCCTTTGAACTGTTTGAAAAAAACTACGAGCTGATTTTCCTGTCGCTAACCCAACATCTGTAACGATTGTGACTTGTTAACGATGAGATCCTTGTTTACGCATGTGGAGAGCTGGTGCCACATAGATCACCGTCCGTGAGGAAACAATGGATGAAACATTGGTTCCTCTTCCTGCCGATGAAGAGTGACGATAAAAAATGATTCGTTTATTTGATTTTGACATTTTTAACCAATCGACAAACATATTACTTGCTAAAGTTCACCTGTTGCCCCTTACATAGTTTTATTACAATTAAATTACTCCACACACAGTGTATTTCACAATTATATATTTAGGCGTTGCACATAAATTTGTTCATGTAAATATGTTTTATTAGTAGTTCCCTTTGTGATGATAATTCACTTATATATTGCAACTTCAGCTTACTCTTTATAGCCTTTGAGTTTCTTCCATGAATGAAAAATGGTAGTTTTATTTTGTGCATTTCATTCATTTATGGTTTTATTAACAGCATTGTTGTACAATGTATATTATATTGTATATTCAAATAAAACACAATAGCTGTGGATCATTATTTCTGTCCACATCTGTGTTTATGTTTTTATTGGCAAGAGAACATGAAAAGCCACAAAGTCAAGCTAATAAATGGCACCCAAACACACTTTCATATTCTGAATACCATTCCAACGCTTTTATCATGACATTGATTTGTTAGCCGATCAGAAATGTGTCAACAAGTATTACAGGTTTTAGAATTTTGTGCAAGCCCCCTTGAGTCCCAATACAACGTACATTTTATTTTTTCCCCCACCTGACTGGAAGAAACACACCCAAACAATAATTTATTTCCAAACGACTCACACAGTTTCCACTCTCCCCAGTAGATCTAAGAGACCGTCTTTACTGAGAAACATTGTCTCACCTGTCTGCTGACAGATCACCTCAAAGCTGGGTGTGTCCTCTAAAGCGCCCTGCCCAACTATAATAACATATGGGTAGCCCAGTCGGCTGGCGTCCTTCAGCCTCTTTCCAACTGTCATTTGTGTGCGGTCATCAAGAACCACTTCACCTCTCAAGCGTGGCAAAGCCTCTCCCACACTGTGAACCAAGTCTTCAGCTATGAGAGGCACCTCGTCCACTTTACTGCCCTTCTTCGGAGGTAAAACACAAACCTGGTAAGGGGCGAGGAGCCCTGGCCAGCGGATCTCCTCGTCTGTTGACATCACCTCAATGGCTGCAGCAAGAATACGAGTGACTCCGAGACCGTAGCAGCCCATTTCAGTGACACTGGGCTTATTCTGGGCATTGCTGAAGGTGGCATTGAATATTTCAGAGTATTTTTTCCCCAGATAAAAGGTGTGGCCGACCTCTATACCCTTCGACTGCACCAGAGAGCCAGTTTTACACTGTGGACAGTCAGTTCTGTCCGATGACATGGTCTCTACATTAGCAGAGAAGGAGCAGTTCCCACAGACCAGTAGCTGGTCCTCGCCGATGTCTGCCGGCAGCTGGAACTCATGGGAGAGTTTACCGCCGATATTTCCTGTGTCCGCCTGCACTTGAACACAACGCAGGCCCAGCCGGGAAAAGAACCGGGTGTATGCTTGGCACACGGACTCATAGGTCTGGTAAGCAGCTTCTTCACTCACATCAAATGAGTACATGTCCTTCATGTAGAACTCCCTCCCTCGAAGAAGACCAAACTTTGGCTTCGGCTCATCTCTAAATTTGCGGGTAATCTGTCAAATACAAGTAAAATCCAGATGTTACAATGTACCGACACTGACATTCGGGTTTATAAGGATGCGGAAAGCTCACCTGGTAAAGAAGCAAAGGAAGCTGTCTATAGGACAGAGTTGCCTGGTGAGCAACTAGAGTCGTCACCGCCTCCTCGTGAGTGGGACCCAAGCAGTAGTCGCCTCCATGGCGATCTTTCAGACGAATCAGCTCCTTTCCCATCAACTCCCAGCGCTCACTGGTTTTCCAGAGCTCGGCCGAGCACAGACTGGGCATGTCTAGCTTCTGTCCACCAATGCCCTGCATCTCTTGGTCAATCACTCTCACCTGTTCAGCAAACAGAAGATTTTTACGTTAAAACCAAAATGAATATATATATATGCAAAATCTGTCTTTGTCCAAATGGTCACTTTTTATATTTCATTCATTCCTTTAACAAAACAATCATGTCACCAGTTTCTCCATGGAGCGGACAATGGCAGGAAGGTAGTAGTAACACCCTGGGTTGGACGGATGGATGAGCCCGCCCTGCTGCATGAGCCTCTGGCTCTTACACGTCAGCTCTCCTTGCAGCCGGTTGTCCTTCCCCACATCACGCAGGTTTGATGGCTGGTAGAGGCGAGACACCAGGAGTGTGGGTCTGGGGGGTTGGTTCTGAGTGGAGGCAGGAGCTGTGTTGTGTTCCACACAGCCTGAGCGATTCCTCTGTGGAAGAATCGAGGTCCTGCGGAGGCGGTGGAACACCCTTGGGTAAAACCGGTGCAAGATGGGCTCCATGACTGTGCTGCTGCTGCAGAAAAAGTGAGGTGACAGGTCATAAAGCAGGTGTTCAGAGGGTCTACACATCACAGTCAGAGATAAACATCCAACCTTGTCTTGTTAGAGAAACAGACATAACCAGATAATCCTTCATAGGTCCCACAAGAAGGAAATAAAAAATAAATAATTAAAAATACTCACTGAGGTAATCAGCAAATTAATAATAGTTCCTCCCCCGTTTGTAGACATATTAAGTAAAAATGCAGTAATCTAACTACCAATGCAGAAATTTAAAAAAATGTGGCATTGTAAAACAGTGGCAATCTGCAGTAATTGTAAATTGAAATCCCAGTGCAGTACTGTTGTCAAATACGGTGAGGTAATTATAAGGTACTATACTTCTTCATTATATTCATAATGTGCACGAGTTAGGAATTCAACAGTTCTCCTTAGGCAGTGACATCATCTTTAACACACACACACACGTATATAATCTTTAGATGTTTATTCTGTGGACATAACTCTGGTGACGTCAAGGTCAACACAGCTCTGTTTCCTCAGAGCTCCTGTTAGCATGTGGTTAATATAGCTAGCTTAGCTTCCTCAGTGAGCACGCAACAAACCCTCCAGACTCACCTCGCAGCCGATAACTAGCGCCTGTTGGTCCCAAAATATTATAGAATGTTATGTAAGAGAACGAGTGAAACGCGCCATCATAAAGTGGAAGACTTGATAAACACGGAAGATTCCTGCTCCATGCTGCGCAGTCCGCCGACACACGCTCAGACACTCGTCGCTTCGCGCTCACAGCGCCACCTGCAGGAGCGGAGGACCATCTGAGTACTGCATGGTCTCTGTTTATGACCTTTAGAAAAAAATCTAATCAGCTGAATTTACCGCGAAGCTTGAATGTTACTGTGTAGTTGCATTTACTGAAAATTAAGAATTAAGAAGGCTGTTTATTTAAAGGAATATGAAATTCTGACTATGAAGTTCTGGATTGATAACGAATATGTTACTGAGAAGGACCAAGATAAACAAACTGACCATTTTTAGTGTTGGAATCCACGGAGCTTCTTTTTAATGTGTGATTCTTTAGATTTGATTCTTTAGATTCGGTTGGAATATTGAGGTTAAATTGTTTTATGAATTGGCAAAAATGCATTGTTCTAAAACGTGACAATGAGATACATGAATATATAAAAAAAGAAGTGTTGTTCTATTCATCTATTTGTTTCTATTGTTTTTCTTTTTAGTGCGACCAGAATACTCAACATAGTTGTCAAGTTCAGTTCAGCAGGTGGCGCTATCGGGCTTTAGAGACGTGTTCTCTCCCAGGTGAGATTTGCTGGCAAATTCAAAGAAGGAAACAGCTACAAATCAATTCAGTGTCTCATCGTCAAGTTTAAATTAGAGATTTTATCTGTAATGTTCCTGATATTCTGACGATTGTATTCTTAATTTTTTAAAATTGATTATTTGTTTCATGTTGACAAACTGTTTTCATTCAATTAACAATATTTTTTCAAATCTAAAACAACTTGTAGACCTGTAAATCAATGGTGATTGTTTTGCAGACACTGCACCTCCCACGATGCAACAGGTGCATGACAGCCCTTGAAACACCTCATTAAAACAGACAGAATGTTCCTGAGAGCCCATTTGATCACAGCAATCATTTCCATTTAAGCCCAGCTCAGTCATATAAGGTCATCTGCTGTCAATTCTGGACTGAAAACAGGATATTTCACATATTGTGAAAAGGAAAAGGCCGATGCAGTGTGAAGGAAAAAGGATGAAGGTTCTGTTCAGTGGCCTGAAAACACATTTAATGAGCCATCTTGTGTTGGCATTACGCCCCCTCACATGGACATGTAGCTACACCCCTGTCACATAAAAGTTTTTCAAGATGCTTTTGGTTACACAACCATATTTGCTCCGGTGAACCAGATCCTCCATTTTCACCAGTAATGACAGGAAGAGGAAGATAAAACATGCTGCATCTATACCAGATATTTTGAAATGTACTAATACTACACTGAGAAAATACACTGTGTAAAATACTCTCATTTGGTAGGATTGATGAGTTTTATTGAAAGCACTGTACTGTCACACATAACCTTTTGTTGACATTCTACTGTCCTCAGCCTGCGTTAGTGCACTTTTGCAGCTTTAAAGCATTTTATGCTGCCATTTTGAGCCATTATTCACTGAGTCAGTCAATGACGGTCAACTCACGTGGCAAACACGGCAGAGCATCCCCGTGTCTCTCAGGTGGACACTGTAGAGGACAGCATGCAGGCCTCCAGGTTTTCTGACTGCAGATGCTCAACTCTCAAGTTGTTTTGTGCCTCTTTTATCTGGAGGTCGTAAGATTTGGTTTCAGGGGAATTGGCGACTGAATGTCTCCAAGAGATACAAGGCGTCTCACTGGGACAGATTCTATCTGCTAATGTAATGGGATTATGTATTTTATTATGTGAAGATTGTAAATATGTGTGCACACATTAAAACATGGGGTCTGACACCACGCTGTATGACCACTGGTCACTCACTCACTCCCAACCTGTTCTCATAAAGAAGGACGTAAAACAAATGATACAACAATAGAGACAGAAGAATAATAACCTGGCACCACGTTATTTTTATTTTTTTTAAAGATCAGAGATACAGCCCATGTTAGGATAATCGTAGATAGGTTATCCCAAATTTACTCATTAGGTTGTTCTTTGTGTTTCAGTTATTAATTAACTGAAACTGTTGTAGAAAGGAATTTGACCTTGCAGCATTTCGTTCTTGAGCTGATGAATAACAGAGGAGCATTCCGTTTTTGGCTCATAAAGAAGATTGCTATACCTTCAACCATGAACAGTCTATTTTGTGTCATGACCCATGAAACCTATGAAGTTTCTGTTTATCTTTAAAGCAGCAATGTATATGTAACTTAGTGACCACCCTAAGGAAATAAAAAGAGAGGGTTCGGCGGGATATGCTTCAGAGCGGTAGGAGATTGTAACTGAGCATCTCTCTGTCTGTCTCTCTCAGACGAATATGACAGATTAGATGGTAAGTCACATTTAGAGACATATGTTTGAATTTGAAGATATCTGATTAATTAAAGTCAGTATCAGGGACAGAATTCATAAGGTAAGGACTGAACTAATCTCCATGTCTCAGTGTGTCCAACCAGATACTGATCTGAACTCAGCTCCACTGAGAAGTGAACCACAGCCAGCAGTGCAGGTGCAGTGTGATGTCCAGCAGGACATTCCACTGATACCTGTGGAGAAGGCTCAGGCAGCAGCTCCAGCCGTTCCTAACCTCCATCTAGACCTGGACCATGCTGCAGCAGAGGAGGTGACGAGGCCTCCAGTGTGCACTACTCCATCTGGCAGCCCATACTGCAGGAGAAACACTGATGGTGAAGGTGGATGAAGAGATGCAAACACTCATCTGATCTACAGATCATGGACATTCATCTACATGAAAGAATCTACCACTTCATTTCTCCCACAAGTGTGAAAAGCAAGGGAGAGCGGTATGCAGTGCAACCGACACCAGCACTGAACTGCAGAGAACTGAGAACTGCTGTTGACTGAGATGGGGACTCAGTAGTGAAAAGTGGCAAGATTTTCCCTGCAGAGGAGCAGAGATTGGTGAATCCAGCATGAGACCAGTGATCAGTGAGACTGAACAAACAACTGCATCGTTGGGACGTTTGAAGTGCCTGTCATTCACGCTGAAAGACTCTTGACCAGCAAGAAAAGTTGATGCAGAGGAACTGCAAACGGCACAGCTGGTGGCACATCAGAACCAAGTCTGCGGGCATGAGATGGGTCGTGGATGGAAAGAAAGCGGACATGCAGGAACTGATGTCTGTTTCAAAATGTGGAAAATTGGACACTGGGCAGACGGCCCTGAAAACACTGAGAAGTGATGAAGCTGAGGACAGTGAAGGATTCATCTGGTGCAGACATGGAGATGGAGAGAAGGGTTCAACCTACACTTAAAGTTTGTAAGATCACATTTACACACACACCATGTGATAATTGATAATGC
This sequence comes from Pseudorhombus dupliciocellatus, assembly GCA_016785235.1. Lineage (NCBI taxonomy): Eukaryota > Metazoa > Chordata > Actinopteri > Pleuronectiformes > Paralichthyidae > Pseudorhombus > Pseudorhombus dupliciocellatus. Next base: position 1,774,193 of record JAFBJW010000359.1, on the reverse strand, counting down.
TATTCATCACTGTGAGCTTTGCTATAAGATCAGAAACATACAGTTTTGTTAATTTTTCATATGATGCATTTAAACAAATGCCAAAACACATAATCACAGTAACTGGTGTCTGCTGTGATAAAAGTTGATGTGTTTATTTAGTGTAATGCTTATTTTACACCATATAACATAGTTGTAACTACAGTCCCTAAAATATTACAGTTTGTTAGGTATAGAAAAGAGATTTGATATATGACTGTCAATGGAAGATTAGGACTCTTCCCTTACTTCTGTTAAATAATACTCTTGTATGAGATACAGAGGCACTCATACAGCTGTAATCACTGCACTGTATTGTCTCAGTAGTTTAGATTGACTCACTTGAAACTAAATCATTTAAGACATTAATTTGCAATGTCTATGTTCTACTAACTAAAGTAAATAAGGATGAATTTGAATTGGATAAATTTGAAAAAATTGAAACGAATGGGGATAATTAGATGGGAGAAGACATCTGATCCCAAATATTGATTTAAACTGAGGTTTAAGTATATCGCAAAAGATTTTCTGAGGTGATAATTGCAATTGGGACTGTTGAGCTCCTTCCTGGTTGGATTTTATCATTGTCAGACCTATTGCTGAAGTAGGGACATCTTTTGGATAAGATTGCAGGATTCAGTTTGGTTGTTAACATCAAGGAGTTAAAAAATGTTTCCATTATGTTTGTGAACTGAGCACAAATATGATGTGAGTCTGATCAGATTTCAGACCAAGAAGATATAACATCTACTACTAAGACATCACACTTGATGCCAGGTGGTTCAGATACAGTACAGCTGATATTAACAGATATAGAGCTGTCTGTGGAAGGCTCAGCATCGAGAGATCAAGCTACTGGTTGACATTAATTAGGTTTTTTAAATTCAAATTTTGCTAGAATTAAACTGCACACTAGATTTGGTTTGACCATTCCCATTAATTTATTCTACAGAGGTTGAAGAAATGGATGCATTGACTGAAGAATGCAAATGACATGAGTGTTAAGACACTCACAGTGGGTAATGCTTTGGGATTGGTACATGAATTTGGCAGATTTTTGGTTAAAGGGAAATTCTTAAGACCATGACCTACCAAAAGAGGTTTGTTATTCTGTTTGATGGTTTGCTGTGAACTAAACTGATGCAATTTACATGCATTAACTAAGATCTTATCTCAGGTTTACAGGGGGTGCTGTAAAAGGTGCAACAAGGTACCTGTACCTGATGGGCCATTAACACCCAATGCAGGATTAAAAGAGCTGAGGATAAGGACAGCTCAGTGAAAAAGAAAAACAAAAAAAGAGAAAAAGGGTTATTAAATTATTTCATTTTTGGTCTGGGTCAACTTGGACATTTTGTTTATCACATCATCTGTTTTCTTATTGTGCTTTTTGACACATGGTCAAGCAGACCAAGTGTTAAAAGGGGGATGTTATAAGCATAAAACAGATGTATTGGTTTACAGACAGATTTCCCATTGAGAATTCCCCATGAGAATCTCCACAGACATATTTCCCATTGACTTATAATTACTAAAGAAAAACAAAAAAACTACTAATAATACTAATATTACTAATACTAATAATAATTTTTGAGTGAAGTCATACAGTTAGGGAAAAGAATACTGTTTTTAAGGATTTGATGTGTGATTATGTTGACAAGCTTTCCTCATATTAAACAAGATTCCTCAGCAGTGTCGAAGACACTGTTAGGGAAATGTTTAATTGTTTTCTTCTGAGTTCTACATGTAGGTGAAGGAACCCCTACCAAGATCTCGAGAGATGGCAGTGAAAGCTGCAGAGAAGATCAACCTGAACACATGCAAGCCATTGCAGGAGGCTTCCTGTGCAAGGAGTGGAATCTTCAGGACAGAGCGTGCATTACTGTCAGGCCTCGGGAACGTGGTTCTGTGGAACAGGAGGGCTTTGGACATAATGCTCACAAGCCAAGGAGGTGTTTGTCACATAATCTGGATAGTGATGCGTACATACATAAACACATATACATGAATATCAAAGTAAAATCTGATGCATATTGTTCTTCATTCAAATAACTAATAGTCCAAGGAAAACAAGAAGAACCAAAAGGTGTAGAAAAGTGCTTCCACAGGCTTACAAAGGAAAGCACTGCTCTGGACTGTACAAGTCCAAGATGGAATTCACCCACAGCCAAAATGAAACATGGTTCTTACTCAGAAAGAGGAGGATCTATTAAAAGGAGTTCCAGATAAGCTATTGTCAAAAGGATGTATGATCAAACAAGAAACCTATTTTACCAAAAAAAAAAACCTATATAAATGGGCGGCTATATTGAGCCATGGCGTAACGCATGTCTTAACAGGAGGGATTGTTGGACAGATACACCAATATTATACAACCTATGGATTTAATTATTATTGAAAAGAAAAAAAAATTGTAAAGCATTTAACACATTGTAAAAAAAGTCATTTTGGTTGAAAACTCCGATAGGTGAGGCCACTCAAAGTCTGAAAATAGTATGGTCTCAGATATATAGAGTCTGGGAAGATGCGAAAGTCAGTGAAGATGTTTCAAGACGCCAAAACCAGTAGAGGCCTTCAGCCAAAATGTTTAACCTTTCTATTACCCCTTGAAATATATCCAACCTTGGTTAGTGAATTATTAATCAAGGTAGACAATGTGTTACCCTAAAAAAAAAAAAGGCAAACCGATAAAAAGAGGTCGTCTCCTTGGCAACAGCTGGAGACCGCACATATACAGACGCAATTGGCGTACCTCGCGGAGTCCCTGACCAATATAAATTAGCAGATCAACTTGCAGCCAGTTTTCAGTCATTTATCTGTTGTTGTATTTCTTGTCTGCGTAATTTGCTCAGCCGCCTTCTAAAAACAGCCATATCTCCGATGGAAGATCATATGGTTCAGCTGTATTCTGATCTTGAAGGAAACAAGAACATCTGCTTGATTTGTTCCCAGACCCATGGGATTATGACTGAAGTGGTTTGCCCAACATAAACTCTGAGTGTAAACATATTTGTTTTCATGAAAATGATCCGACAGTTAAAAATCCTGACTGTGTGAGTGATGTGAGACTTTGGGTAAATTTGTGATAAACAGGAGGGAAATGTTAGGATAATTGTGCATAGGTTATCCAAAATTTACTCATTAGGTTGTTCTTTGTGTTTATTAATTAACTGAAACCGTTAGAGACAGGAATTTGACCTTGCAGCATTTCGTTCTTGAGCTGATGAATAACAGAGGAGCATTCCGTTTTTGGCTCATAAAGAAGATTGCTATACCTTCAACCATGAACAGTCTATTTTGTGTCATGACCCATGAAACCTATGAAGTTTCTGTTTATCTTTAAAGCAGCAATGTATATGTAACTTAGTGACCACCCTAAGGAAATAAAAAGAGAGGGTTCGGCGGGATATGCTTCAGAGCGGTAGGAGATTGTAACTGAGCATCTCTCTGTCCGTTCCCCTCGCGAGTAAAAACTAATCTCTCTTGTCTTCCTTCCTTGTGCATTGTATTCTAAGTATTTTAGGATGCTTGAACCTAACAGCCAGAATAACATGAAGATCCTTCAAAATAAGAGATATAATTCTTGTCAAATCCTTTCAAACTCAAACTGGGAGTAGCTGTTGTAGCAATCATATCCCCACATCTACAGACGATTATGAGGCGCTTCTAACCCTGGAGCGTGTTTCACTATCTGCAGGTCGGTTGGCGTCACCCTCTCCCTCAGCTCTGGGTCTGTGGGTCAGCAATCAGTGCTTTGTCACTCACTGCGACATAAGAAGCTCTGATTGGAGCCATCAGTGCTCACAGCTCATCGACCCGTGCTAGTAGACGGAGACATGCGTCATGTCTTCGTCAACCGTCTTTTACCAGTGTTTGGACTGGATTTAACATCGAAGCCACGTCAATCATAGAGAAACTCGTAGAGTTAAAGGCCAAAAATAACGTTGAGTCTTTCCACTGAGCATACGTTAAGGTGTCGGCCCTGGAAAATAAAAAATAACAGCCCTTTAGGAGACCCTAAAGGAGAACACTCAAGGTTTGCTCGATCAGAGTGCACTGCTTCAGTTCTTATCAGAAGTCTTCAAACCCAGTGCCATGCGAACGCCCAGCTCCACATCGCTCTGTCATGCCACAGACAGGGATCTCCAGTGTTAATGACTGAGCCGAAACGTGGAGTATCCCATCAGCAGCCTCGTAATGACCCTCGTTATGGACTGTCAACATTGACTTTTAAGATCGACGCAGACGAGTGGGCCATCAGAGCGTCGTAAACGGGCCGAACACTTGCCTGGCTGGGGGCGTGGGGGGGGCACACTCACTTTGAATCACTTCATTAGTCGAGCAGCCCAGCAAAGATCTCTCTGCAATCACGGCCTTTAAGTCACGCAATCACACGGGAGGATGAAGAGGCCGCTCCTCGTGATGCCGCTGTCTGCTGAAGGTTGTAAAACCCTCTGATGGCTTTCACCGACTCAGAGAGGGGAGGACCGGAAACACAACACGACTGGACAGGTCACAGCACAGTGTGTGGGTAGGATGGGCCTAGGGCCAGCTAGAGGAGGAGGAGGAGGAGGGGGGGGGCATTGATGGACTGCAAGGTGGATGCTATATATTGCAAGACAGATGCAAGCACTGAATCAATGACCGGCCGCTTCTCCCAGAAGACAGGAAGCCAAAGAAACAGATAAGAGACAGAGAAGAAGGTCTCAGTGGCTCCCGAGCATCCTCCAGAGACACTGAGGGACATCAACCATGAGGACGCTGGTGATTCTGCCTCTGCTCCTGTGCGCGGTGGCGTGCGTGGACCCGGCGGGAGCGGAGGTGAGGGCGGTGAAGCTGTGTGGTCGAGAGTTCCTGAGAGCCGTGGTCTACACCTGCGGAGGCTCTCGCTGGAGGAGACTCGTCAGCGAGTCAGACATGGACGGTGAGACCACTTCTGCTTTCTGGATTCTAGGGGCTCATGTGTGGTGCCTCTAGAAAAAAAAAAGAACCATACAGAATAACACACACACACACTCTGAGTTTATTTATCCTGTAGGGATGTAGGGTCAGGGTTTCTGCTAATATTCTATTTTTACTTGTTTGTTTTCCACTTTATGCTTCTTTTTTTTTAACTCAAATTAGGAGTAAGAATTAAGTGACGTTTTCTCAATCGTGAAATGAAACAGTTCTTTAGTTTGTGAAAAATATTTGATGACATAGACGAATGCAGAAAACTGTTTAATTTTAGTTCCTCGCGTGCATCGTACGCCACAGTGTGCGTTTCTGATTCAGAGGCTGTGTGCAGGCGCACAGGTGCCGCAGCTCCACGACACTCTGCCTGCTGTCAGGACTCATTATGCCAGAGGCCACAGAACATGATTACATGCTGGACGGCCTCTCTCTCTCTCTCTCTCTCACACACACACACACACACACACACAGACAAACCCAGTTAGCAGATCAGTCGTGCTGATTAGAACGAAGTAAAGTGACACTGTAGAAGACAAATAGCAGTGAGCTAATCAGCGGGGCCATTTCGAGTTTCCTTATTTAATGAGAACGCGGATATAAAGGAGAAAAAGGCTGATCTGTCCATCCTGCCTATATCACAAGCAGCTGCCTTTTATCGCTCTGTCGTTGCAGCCTCGCCGGCAGGGGAGCAGGGCAGCCTGGAGAAGCTCGGCAGCAGCGACTCGGCCTCGGAGCTGACCAGGCGAGACATGAATAACATCGTGACCACCGTGTGCTGCCAGGTGGGCTGCAGGAAGAGCGACCTGACCTTCCTCTGCTGAGGGCCGCGCCTCCCTCTCCTCCTCTCCACTTATTCTCCAACAGACCAAAGTGACTGTTTTCACCTCGCCTGCAAAAAAAAAAAAAAAAAAAAAAAAATCTGAATCGATTTAAAACAAATCTGTCCGCTCTCAACCACAACTGCTTCTTCTCAAATTCGCTTTGGATATCTTCTGTTGATTTATTAGTTTGACGTGTAAAGACTTAAGACGTGAGACGAGGAACATGCGACCCAAAGAAATCGAGTTTAATGAAGAAAAACAAGCATAGTTGGAGTAAATGCTCTCAGGGCTGATACCAGTGATCCTTAACTGCTGGAGTTTATCACCACCCACTCGTGTGCTGCGTGGAGTGAGTAACCAGCAGGTTTGTAAAAATGTCCTTTACTGCTTTCATGTATTTTTAGCAAACTCGAGCTGTGTTCTATCATTTTGCTATTTTTATCAAATAAATGTTCCGGCACAGAGAAAATATTCTGCGAGGTGTGACTTCCTCCTACACAACACTGAAGAGTTTTTTTTTTTTTTTTTTTTTTTTACCAAATGCTGGCCACTACAAATATAAAATCAAAAAATAAAATGTTAAATAAAATGTTTGTTTTTCAAAGAAAGAAAAAACTGCAAGCGCAGTTCCATTTATCACTTTTATTGGTTTTGGAAAGAAGCAAACTAAGTTTCTCGGTTGATCTTAGCATTGTTAAGTACTGTACAAACAGCTTGCACACGTGTTTGAGGTTAACGGTACGGAACCAAAAAGCATCCTGGCGTATAGCACACGTAGACACACTCCCTGCTGTCTCCTCAACACGAACACAGGAAACTGACACTCAGCACAACACGTCATTTCAGTACTATCTATCATCGATGCCCCACGTTTTACTGCATGCTCTGCATGCAATGATGAAATACTGCAGGACAAAGTCGCCACGGAGATGAAGATCTGGAGAGAAAAGAAGTTTTGATCCTTTTTTTTCGTTAGAAGATACAAAGAGAGTTCTGTTCTTGCCTTTTGAACTGAAAGACCTGGAAGCTGGACTGCCAATCTAAACAGATGCATGATGGGAAATGTGTCAGGAGAGCCTGTGTAGATAATGCTGTAGTGACTGTTGCACCGATAGCTTAAAGATTCACTCAGAAGGTCACGGCTTTCTTTCAGACATGTGGACTGGAAAGACGGACATGGCTGAAAGAAACGTGCGACCAGTGAGCGACTAAATGACGCCAACCATCGTCACTTTTAGGTTGAGAACAAGATGTCCGTTGTAACTGCTTTGCCCGGATCTTTATTGGTGATAGAGGGACCACGCTAAAAACACTGCATCCGATCCAGAGAGCAGCCGCGGCTCTGAGAGGACGATGGTTGGTCGCATTCAGCCAAAAAAATACCAACATGTAGCACAGAGAGGTTCAGCCTCATTCACGCACACTTTGTTCTTCACGTTGAGTGTCAGAGCATTCAAGAAGTTCAACATCATCAGCACAGTGTTTTTAAATCACATTAAACAATATAATATTTTTTCATTTTTATCCATTTTAAAAATATTCAGCTTGTTGTCCTGGACAGAGGACCGACTGACATAAAATACAAAAGAAAGAAAAAAAAACAAAAAACAACAAAACAAAGCATTTTGGTTGACTTCACTCCACAACCTCATCAGCTCATGTCATCTCACAGAGACCATTACAATTATGCAAAATAAAGCCATGGATTTGAGCGCTGCTTGGATGACTGGGGATCTGCTTGCGATATCTAATCAGTCCAGGTGCCACTGAGGTGAACAGACACAAGTCGAATCGAAACCGAGGTTTGGAGTTAAAGGACCAAAAAGGAAACTGGTCCCAAAGCATCGCGTTTCAGAAGTGGCTCCACGTCAGCAGACTCTGCTGTCGAGGCAAAACTCAGAGCATCTGGCGTCATCGCCTTGATATTTACGGGAACACTTCAGAATTCTGGGAAACACGTTTGTTGAGAATTAAGACGCGAAGGAGGGCTTTGATCTTACATTCGAGTTTAAATTAGATTTTACTTATCCTGGTTGAAAATCTGCAGCTGCAGAAAATGACGCTAAATTGGCCAGAAAACCTCGGATTTCTGTCATTTCCTGTTTGGAAGAAAAACTCGCGTCACCTTCCCGCTTAACGCACAGACATAACTATGATGCTGATCTTCTCATCTAATGCTCAGAAACCACATGAAAACACAATATTTCCCAAAATGCTCAACCGGTTGTCGACAGTGTCGAACTCCCCCATGGTCCAGCTAGCTCCACATTAACACTGCTTTCACGAAAGCATCACACAGCATCCAGGAAGATATTTATTTGTTTTCTTTAAATTACCCCCACACCCATATATAGCTCCAATCTTCTGTTGCACTTGAGTTAAAAAATTATATCTGAAATAAATTCAAAAATTATACCTCATACTGTACACGGGTTACCCAACTACACAGATAAGAAAAGAAAGAGTTCAAATATTTATACCTTTTAAGGATTCTGAGTTGTGTGATACCATTCAAATTCTATTCCTATACAGAATCACATGGTTTTTGTACAACAAGTTGTCGTCGTCAATAAATAAAAATAGAATGCTGTCGGGGACTCTGGAGTCTAACGCTGCTTCCCGGGGAACAACAGAAAGGCTACCTGACAATACGAGGAAACACCAAACGCCCTTTAAGATATATATTATTGGTTTAAAATGACACTTTTTACATCTCTTTTGTTCTGACGGGAAAAAAGAAAACAGTTTTCTTATTCAGCGATGGGTACATTGATTTATCATTGCAGCTGCCTAACTTGCTAAAAACCTCTTTCTGTGTGTGTGTTTCAGAAAAATAAAATACAAATTGGACTGATCAGTGCAATTATAATTAAGACATGTGACCCTGTAGTACCAGTAGGCGATGCATGAGAACCTATTTGCAGTAACTTAATGTTGTGTTTCATCCTCCTCCTCCTCTAAACTCTAACTCTCAGGGACAACAGTAAATGCATTCAATTGCTGGCGAGAGCCACACAAACGGAGCCCGTCTGCGAGACACTGGGGACAAGCCTGGCTTCACGCCTGGCCCCGGCATAGAGCTGTGACTTCCTCAGGAGCTAATCAAGACGGATGACTTTCTGCATGTTGCTCTGCTCCAGCTGGGTCTGACTGACTTTGGGTGGGTGTGTGAAGATCTAACTTTCAGGACCTGCGCTTCGTCAGGTCAGGCAGCTGCAGTGAAACGTTTAAAAACACCACCGAACGTTGACCGGAGGAGGACGGAGACATGGGGACAGACTTCAGAGGAGAGGAAGAACCCAGGTGTCGGACTGCAGCAATACGGATGTAGAATGAGTACAAATACGATAATTACATGACCTAAAACTGTTTCCACAATGTTATATGCCAGTTATACAATACTGCTGGGTAGGATCTGCAGATCTGTTGCGTGGGTTCAGAAAAGGTCCATGGAGAGTCTGTCTGGCGGCGGTCTGTCCTCCGTGTCGTCCTCAGTCCACTGCCGGCGTTCGGTTCAACAGCGCTGTTCTCAGTAGCATAGGTTAGTTGTCGGCCAGGTATTTTCCTGAAAGACAGCGACAAAACGTTTGGGTTTACAATAAAAAAAAAATAAAAAAAAAAACACGGAATTATCAAGAAGTTAAATCTTTTACAAAGTTTATAAGAAGTTCCTGTGTCCTGCGACACGTTTAAAGGTTCAAAACGATCGAGCTCACCTGCGGCGAACCTCTTCTTGATGAGAGAGAAGCGGTAGCCGGGCCCGGCCAGTTCGATGTCACAGCCTGACAGCGTGCTGCCCTCACTGGTGAACTGCACCGCCAGTGGAGCTGGTTTACTGGGACCCTCCATCAGCTGAAAGCGGGCCAGTAGCGAACCCACACCTGAGGGGGGGGGCGATCACAGACACTCATGTATTAGATGCATTTCAAAACTATTTCCACATAACGCTGAAACAAAGGTCGGTTAAGAAATAATTTACGCTGGTTCGTGATCTTGTGATCTCTTCAGACTAAAAGCCTGTTCAGGATCGACAGATTTACATTCAGTCTTAAGGGAAACTGACCCCAGATCAGAGGGTCACTGTCTGTTAAAGGACATAAAGTGATAAAAGAAACCCCAGACTTCTTTTTCTAACAACTGAAAATGTTCCAGTCCAAATGAAGCCGAGTAAAATGGATCACGTTAGAGTTTATTCTCTATCGTAAAGAAAATGTCATTATCTGAACACTGGAGGCCTCCTAATAGATGCAAGGGGGGACTAAAATAAAGTGCTAAAAAGATGCTCTGGAAAGCCACTCGACCAGAGCGCACGGAGACGTCACAGTTACATAACAGCAAATCAGCAGGTCTGCAACTGTAATGCCGCTTGTAGACAGGTGGGGGCGTTGATTGCTTCAGAGCTCCTGAGGAGTCATGAACCTGTTTCCACGGATGTTTAAAATCATTTTTATTTAGCCGAACTGTACGCACCCCCGTTGTCAGATTTCTGTGAGATGTCCGGAATCTTCCAGAGGATTCTTTGCTGCTCTGCGTTCCTGTCAGGAATAAGAAAACGACCCGTGAGGAAACCCGCCGCTCAGTTATTCCGTTTCATGTTTTGGACTCAGGCGTCGAATGTTCTGAGCGTACCACGCAGCAGGAGGTAAGACAGCCTGTAGTTTGGACACGCCCCCGTCCACTGGGACGAGGAACTGAACGTTGTTCAGCGTCATCGGCGTCGACATGGCCTCGCCGTTGTATTTGTAGTCTATTCTCAGGTCAGTGCTGGTGGGCTCACACCGCCAGCTCACCGCCAGGTTCAGAGGAGTAGACTGGTGGCCCTGCGAGGACACCTGACAGAGACGCGACCCAAGCAGTTCAAACACGCCATCATGCAATGTGGAGCTCCTCCTTCCCGCACGAATAATCCCATGTTACTAGTCTAAAGTCACGGTTCCTGGGTTTACCTGATACTTCAGCATGTCGACGTTGTAGTACGTCGCCTGCGGCTTCTGCTCCGACACTTTCTTTAAGTGGGAGATCAGGTTTGGCATGTTCACCCAGAAGTCCTTGGCATCGGCCTTGGCCTTTGTGGTGGTGTCACTGGTGGGGAAGCACGAAGACACACACACTGTCATTTGAGTCTGGTGGACGTCAGATTCAAAGAGCTGAATGAATCTAATTTGATATCAGTCAAACTGAACGAGCTAGACAAAAAAGACAAAAAGAAAAAGTTTGAACAGCTTCAGCTTCTTGCTTCTATAAACTAAACGTCCTTCTTGTCACAGTATATACTGTAGTCCTCTTATAAGGAATATATTTTCACAAACAATAATAACAACGACGCTATATTCTATTCCACTCTAATAAAAGTAGTTTTCCACTAAACTGTCTTTATTTGATTTTATCAACAGGTGTTTATTAACAGATGACTCAACCAAACGTGACCTGGGGTCAGTGCAGCTGCTCTGAAAACTCAGATGAACTCAGTGACTCAACATGTGATCTGAAATGAGTCATCACCCGTTCATACCAGATCAGATGTGCAAGTTTCTGGATAGGAAGCAAATTAAATTTTGTCAAAATGTCTCTCAGTAACTCTGCTGGAATATTAAATACCATTAATAGTTTTAAAAAAAAGTAGGATTTATTGTGTGGAAGCTGACGTGACTATGATGACGCATATTATGACAAATGAATTAGAAATCGCGGGTCATGCTCTTAGAGTGAAATGAATCTTACACAGTGAGACCAAATACTTGATTTAATGCTGTTAAAGTGGACATTAGCAGAGGTCAGCTCTGTGTGTTGGGACTTTCCCTCTGAGGGTGAGGTGTTGAGTTCACTGCAGTGTCATTACCAGCAGAGGAGCTGGGGGTTAGGCAGCACATGCTCCAGTCGGCTGTAGTTGGTTATGCTGAAGGTTAGCACGGCGGGGGACGGGTTATTGGCAAAGTGCCGCGTAATTCCCGCCGGAAACGACAAAACCATCTCACCTATGATCTTCACGACACACCTGAGGGGAGGACAGGGACACGGTTAGAGACGGGGACAAATACAGTTCAACACTTTCAATCCAGATTACCTTGAATATTCAGTTTACACAAAACTACGTGATGGGATTGTGGAGGTCAGAGAGTGGCGATCTGGTTTGTTTTTTAAAAAGATGTGGCTGTGTGATGTGTCTGACGTACTTGCTGGGGTCGGCCCCTTTAAAGAAGGAGTTGACCGTCTCTGTGAAAGCAGCGGCCACGGGAAGCGTGTCCTGCGCCCCCATGGTGAGAGGACTGGGCCCTCTGGAGCAGCCTGGACAGGTAACACACACACAAACACACACATAAGTCAACAAGCTTCTCGAAAAGAATGCTCCACTATTTGTGGCTACAGCCAAACAATAAGCTCTTAAAGAGTGTAAGATTAATTTAAATAAAATGATATCATCATTAAATACAAGGAACTAATTTTACACGTTCCAATCCCAGTGTCTCCACACTCTTCCTGACCCTGACCCTGATAATCTGCGGGTGAAGGAGGGAACAAAAAATGTGATGGAGAAATGAAACTTTCAAAGTATTAGAAATGAGAAGAAATATCAATGTTAGTATGGATGCATGGTAAGGCTTTCTCTCTGCTCTTTGACTGTGAGACGCAAACAAGTTCCAAATAACACCGTTAAACTGAGAGCGGTTAGACAGCGGACGCCCGATTGAGCGCCAGCGTGTGAGAACAGATACAGGAGAGGCATGCTTATTCCAGACGTGCTGTTGAAGCTGAATTATTGGGAGTAGATCAAGAAAAGGATCAGAGAGCTCTGAAGATGAAACAGAAAAAAGAAAATGACTGAAAGAAAAAAAACAAACAAACAAAAAAAAAAACAGTTTAGTAAAACACCAAAGAACCACGATTCTTCGGGGAGTGAGAGGCGGTCAGCGCAGACAGATGATGAAAGATGACGACGATGGCAGGAGGAGGAGAAGTGTGACAGTGCTGTGACATGAGAGGCCTCAGCCGGGGGTTAGCATGGTGACGACCATGGAGGGACGACACGGAGAGAAGAAGAGGAGGAGGGGGGGCCAGGGCAGGGAGGTGAAGCTAGCACAAATGAGTCTTGTGTGTGTGTGTGTGCCTGTGTGTGAGAATGCGCGTGCGTGTGTGTGTACACTAACCCTGGTGAAGAGAGAACTTACCTTCAAAGGTTAAATAAAACTTCCCTCTGTCAAACCAAACAAGGGATGGCTGGTCATTCTCTGTGTGGGGTGGGGTGGAGGGAGGGGGGAAGGAATGAGGAGAGAAAGGACGAGGAGGAAGAGGGATGAGAGGGTGGGGAGTGGGTGAGGGGGGAGAGGAGGGAGAGAAGGACAGCAGCGTGAGTCTCACATGGCAGGTCTATCACACGGCACGGTGAGGTGAGGTGAGAGGTGGAGGTGGAGGTCGAGGGGGAGGAAAGGGAGAGAGGGGCCCAGACACCCCAACAACATGTGACAGCATGGGCGAGACGGGGTATTTTTAAAATTTTTTGATTTTTATCATGGCTGTTGTAAAGGAGTGCGAGTGGAGTGTGCTGGAGAGGGCCGGGCATGCTGCTGCTGCTCGCTGCTGCTGCTGGAGGAGAAGGATGAGGAGGTTGGCTGAGCAAGATGCAGGAGAGAGGAGGCCTGAGGAGTTGTGCGCTTCCTGCCAGAGTCAGGAGCAGCTGTCTGTTTCCTCCAGAGTGCAACACACACGGACCAGGTGATGCTCAGAACTGGCACTGCTTTCTTTATCCGCAGGTGCAACACTTTCTCTACCACACACACGTCAACAGCTGTGAGGAGCGACTTCCTCTGAATTATGAGATATTTATAACCTCCCATGTCTTTAAAGGTATTTAAAATTGAAATAATAACCTGTGACTATCACGTGGAGAAGTTTCTTTGCTCCAAGGGGACATGAAAGTCAAGGCATTTGGGCGAAGAAATAAAACTTTGTTTGCTTTCAACTGCGTAATTAAAACACACGGCAGCAGACTACACCACAATGTACACCACACTCAGAGTAAAGTGGGCTTCTTGTTGTCCTCACTCTAGTGGGGTCCCATCAGTGAAGACAACGGCCGGCTTTATGGAGAGAACAAAAGGGCAGGTGCTTCGATTGGTGGAGGGGGGGGGTTCAGGGGTTGTGTATTTCTATGGCTGGAGAGTGCGTGAGTGACAGGTGTGGAAGGTGGAGGCCGGGGGTCGAGTGTGGGAGTCGACAGATGCTCCTCGGTCGGTGGAGATCGGCTGAACTTGGTCGTGTCGTGCTACAACAGCGGCACACAGGCGGCTGGCATGAATACCAAACAGCTGCTGGCTGCCTAATTTGGCCTAATTCTCATGCCAGACTTCAAACAACTCGGCAAGCAGCAGCTCTGATGGTATCCCTGAGTGTGTGTGTGTGTGTACACATGTGAGAGAGTGAGAGGGATGTGAACCTCAACAGACACAGATAAGGAGCTCTTCAGACACGGTCCCTGAACTCACGGCACAAAAAACACTCGAATGCAGTTGTTACGGCACAGACCCAGAGCTGAGGTTTCTGGAAGTGCACCGCACCGTGTCACCATGAGAAAAGTCGGCAGGTTGCCATGGTGACACGGGAAGAAAAGGACAGCCACTGATGCTCAGTCATAAAACAGAGAGAAACGTCTCACACGTGGGTAAATGGTCAAGGGGGCGGCAAAACGTTGCAACAGATGCAGCTTTTTGAATCAACACCGGGAGAACATGTGTGAAGGAAACACATGGAAAGAATGAGTAGAGAGAGAGAGAGAAAGATATGTAGGATTGTTTGTCTTGAGGAGCAATACAACGATGAAAAATGACTTAACTGCCACTTTCAGAGAATAAATGAAATGAATGTGAGTTATGTCTGAGTAAAACCTGAGGTGGGTTTGAAGGGAAATGACACAAATATCTTTTTATATTTCTGGCTGAAAAAAAAAAAAAAAAAAAATCTTGTTCTCACTCTCCCACCCCCTTTGCTTTCGGACAGGCTTTAGTCAGGAAAGAACAAAAACAGTCAGTGATGACCTTTACCCTCCCAGTGTCAAGTGCACTCTGGGTAAAGAGCATCACGCAGATGGAACACAGGGTCACCCCCCCCCCCCCCCCCCCCCCCCCCCCCCCCCCCCCCCCCCTCCCAGTGTCAAGTGCACTCTGGGTAAAGAGCATCACGCAGATGGAACACAGGGTCCCCCCCCCCCCCCCCACCCGAACCCGTCCCCCACCTCACTCCTCCTCCTCGTTACTATACCTGCAAACGAATCAAAGTGTCTCCCAAACGTGGGCAGTTTGTCTACATAAGCATCGTCTTCTGCCCGAGCGGAGGACAAATAGAGAGCAGAGAGACAAAGAAATGGCAGAAACAAAATTTAACCAATGGAAGAAAATATTTGTCAAAATCTGTCATGGCAACAAAAACCGACACAATTATGTTTTCCAACATAAATGTGGAGGAAATGTCAAAATTAAGAAACACTGAAAGGCTCAAATGGGCAGTTTGTTGATCAGCTGTCTGTTATAAGACAATGTATGTTGTATATGAATCTGAACTGTCTAAACCAGTGGTTCTCAACCTTTTTTGCATCCTGGACCCCCTGCATATTTTGCATCGACCCTGAGGGCCCCCCCTTATTAAAATACAATGAATTACACTTGTGAAACAGAGGGAAAGTCATGTAGATGGAGGCCTCAGTCACATTTTAATAAAATAATACCATTTCTATAAATGTTATAGGAAAGAAATAGAAAGAAAGATTTTATTTTCACGGACCCCCAGTTGAGAATCACTGGTCTAAACCAGACGCACGTGCAGTATGATAATTCCCAGCATGAAAGAGCATTCTATTTTTTTAAAAAATGACTGTAGTCATTGTTTGACACTTGTTCCTACAGCTCCAAACAGCAGCAACATGAATGCTTCTCTCTGTTGATAGCTTAAAGTCATCATGGCATTATTTTACTAATGTGGCCCATCAATGCCGGGAAGAAAATTAGAAAACAAACAAATAAATAAATGAACTGAAACAAACTGTGTGACTCAGTGGGAGCAGGAGGAAGGTTGGGGGCCGACGCACAAAATCAAATCAGCATTTAATTTTAGACCCGAGCAGCTAAATTCGCCAGCGGTGGGAAACCGTTGGTGAGTGCCGACAGGGGGAAACTCACCTGACACAGACACGGACAGCTCCTTGCCCACGGTGGGGGTGGTGGCGGCGCTCAGCGAGTTGGTAGAGGAGATGGAGGAGGTGCTCTCGGCCCGCGCCAACGGGGCAATGGGAGGCGGGCTGGCCGAGTGGACCGGCGGGCTGAACGCACGATTCTGAAAGAGAATTTGAAATAATGCGAAGAAGCACTGATGAGGATACACATTAACACCAAAACTGAACTGAACTGTTCACATATAAACTGGTTCTCACCACGTCTCCTACACTGGGTTTCCCGGGAGGAAGTTTGGGCCTCGAGGGGGGGCGAGGTGGAGGTGGCGGTGGGGTGGGGTCAGCTGACGAAGGAGTTGCAGGCCGCACTGGAGAGGAGGAACCTGAAGGGAGGGAGCAGAAATCCAGAGGTTGTATGAGAACACTGTATTTAGCTCAATTTAAAACGCAACAGAAAAACCGCTCACCGCTATTCGTGCCAGCAGCTCCGGACGTCGGACCGGGCGAGGACACCACTGCCCTGTACGTGGGTGGAGGAGGTGGCGGAGGTGTGGTCCGGCTCCCCTTGCTAGCGTCTTTGGGCGAGCTGACAGTTTCACCGGCGTCTTCTTTGGGTGGGGTGGTGTCTGTGTTCCTGGGCGGTTCTGTGTGAGGCAGGGTGAGGGGTGGGAGGACAGAGGGTGATGCAGGCTCAGGAGGAGGAGGAGGACTCCCTGCCGGAGGGTTGCTTGCTTTAGCAGCAGAAGCCGGTGGGACACTTGTAGGTGAGGCGAGCGGAGGGGGAGACGAAGCGGGGGGAGATGTGAGCTCCTTCGGTGGTGCAGGGGGTGACGAGGTTGTGACAGGTTCATGGTCTTCGGGCGTAGAAGGACCCGCGGGGACAGAAGGTGCAGCAGGTTCCTCTGAGGGAGACGGGGAAGTTGGCAGAGGGGGGACTAAGTCGTTTTTCGGAGGTGGGGAGGTCGGGAGAGGCGGCACGGGGTCGCCTGCAGGAGGCGGGGACGTAGGTAAGGGAGGGGCAGGGGACTCAGGTGGAGGCGGGGAGACTGGTAACGGAGGTGCTGGTTCCTCTGGAGGAGGCGGGGAGGAACGGAGCGGAGGGGTCGGGTCCTTTGGTTGAGGCGTCGGGTTTGAAAATTCTTCACTGAAGCAGACCCACGTGTCAGCTGTGTCATTGCCAGCAGGGGACGCCTGCTCCGGTCCAAATAAATTATCCAAGTCTGCTACCAAGGGCTTCCTGCCGCCTGCTTCTGTCGACGCCTCTGAAACAACAGAGGCAGATACAGGGAGGGGAAACATCGCGTGGATTGAGAATGTTAGAGACAGGAACTCGAGCACAAAGAAGATCAAAGGCAAAAGCTGGAGGGATCAGAAAGAAGATGTGAAGATTCCTCACCAGCGTCGTCTGCAGAGGGAGGATCGGTCGTCACAGGCGAGGTTGGGACGTTCTTGGGTGGAAGTGGAGGAGGTGCTGCAATGACAGAAGTGCAACAGTTAATGGTCCGACCAGTGATGACACCTAACTCCGGGATAAGCTGCGATTACTTAGGAACACAACATTGCACTTCTCGTCAGACAGAAAATCTTTTGCAGGTAATGTTTCCACTTGCCAAACACAACCCGAGACAACCAGAGGGAGAAGGAATGATCCCATTCAGCCATGCAATCCCACCGTGAAACCATCCACCATGCAACACAGCACAGGCGCCACCACCATGCCAAATGCGAGGAGGGGCCGGTGTGAAATGGAGGATGTCGTCTCCTGAGTGCGTCGGTACGAGCGATGAAGGGGTCATGAGGTGAACTGACGGGTCAGTGCAGACATTCCACGGAAAAGAGGGAGATTTATAAAACTTACTTCCTGTGGGGAAGGACCTCGTCAAAGAGGACTCTGGCTCTGACAGAGGGGCGCCCCACACATCGGACAGTACCACTAAGTTCGGGGGGGGGGGGGAGGAGGGGGGGGGGGGGGGACAGAACCATGTCAGGGGCATTAGGTTCAGAACATATCATGCTCTCTAAGTGTTTAGGGATTGAAAGAAGAAAAAAGGTTTAAAAGGTGACAAGAGCAAAGTTCAGTATGTCGATAAAAATAAAGAGCAGCCTCTGAGTTCTCTTCTCCTCTACAGCCGGCATCACTACATCCTACTGGACTGGCTGAGGCGAGGC
The DNA here is from genome assembly GCA_016785235.1 of Pseudorhombus dupliciocellatus. Classification (NCBI taxonomy): domain Eukaryota; kingdom Metazoa; phylum Chordata; class Actinopteri; order Pleuronectiformes; family Paralichthyidae; genus Pseudorhombus; species Pseudorhombus dupliciocellatus. The sequence goes on along the minus strand of JAFBJW010000359.1, from coordinate 1,756,076 downwards.
AGCGTGCACATGAACGTGACCTCGGACTGCCAATTTCAACTTTGACCTTAGCAGAGGCAGATGGCGTGAGTCCACCCCTGCACACTGAGCCTGGGGGAAGAACACTGATGTCAGAGAGATAGGTGAGAGGGAGGGGGAGAGAGGGAGAGAGGGAGAGAGTATCTGCCATGACAGTGAAGGCAGGGTTTATCTGGAAGCCCTAGAGAGAGAGACGGGCAACGTGTGTTCACATTTTTATGGCGTCAATAACATGTTAAGACCAAAACAAGGCTGGTAAGAAGACAACGACCAAAGCTGAACTGGACGGGCTGCTTGTGTGAAAGTAAATGTTTGACAGGACCCCGGGACTTTCTCCGGCAAACTGCATGCAGAAATATCACAGGAGCCCCTGTGGGAGCACAGCAGGAGCCCAGGTGAAGGGCTGGAGGATGATTCCGACACTAAATATAGATCAGAACTCCACTGACATGCTCAAAGAGTTCACGTGTGAAAACAAGTGAAGACGCAGGAGGACAGATACCTTCAGTTTTCTGTTCTCCAAAAGCTGTGTCCAAAGGAGGGCCGAATAAGGCTGTGGTGTCTTCAGAGACTGGTGATTGTTGACTGGAGCCACAGGAGAGAGAAGCAGAGGACAAGACGCTGTTAGTGTCTGTCCTTCTGTCGAGTGTTTAATATCCCTGCTTGTGTTATGTGAATCATTTCATTTTTCATATCACGCCCATCTTGACCTGGACTCCCTTGCAAAAGAGATACTGTCTCTCAACGTGATGTTCCTGGTTAAATAAAGCATCAAATTGAATGTGGACATAATATTCTTTACCTGACTGTTATATCTGTACGACGGCTCCAGCAGTGATTACACTAGACAGACAACAGATACACGATGTCCCTGAAACCCAGTTTAAGAGCAAACAGAAAAGGCCATATAAGAGGAGCTAATGTCCACTCATATCTTTTTTGGAGCACTGGTGCTTTAAGACCCCGAGATAAAATGGCCACAGCATGAAGCACTCTCCGGAGTTGCAGGGCAGATTAGCAGTGACAGCCTCTCAGCTACTGGACTTGGCTAATTTGGTCTGTTTGTGGTATTGGAGAGGATTCATGGATTGACTGCTGCTATGAATGTTTCAGTTAATCCAGAAGTAGCTCCAAGGCCCCACTGACGGCCCTGGATGAACAGACTTTTGACTTTTTTATGAACCACCTGCTACAGCGTGATTGACAAAAAGGATCAACGGGTCAGACGTGACGAGAAGTGACACATAGCACATGTAAGCTCATTCAACACCTCGAGGGGTTTGCACTCAACCATGTGGTGAAACTGTGTGTGTGTGTGTGTGTGTGCAGGCACCTGGGGGGCTGCGGTGCTGGGGCCGGTGTGGGGGCCACAGTGGGAAGGGCGGCGACGACGCGCCTCGGTCTGGCAATCTCCTCGCCTAGAATCCAAAATATAAGTTCACCACGTCCCTACATCCAAATTCAGCTTCATGAAAAGCAGAGAGGGCTGGAGGTGCCACGGGGCTGATACTCACTGGAAGTGTTTCTTTTCAAACCCTGGAACAGGAAGAAAAACACAGCGTCAACACTGAGGCGCTACAGGCGCGTTCTAATGGCCAGTGCATGCGAACGATAAAAAATATTCAATTTTTCTTCTAATTCTGATGAAGCTGTGAAGTTGAAACACAGCAGTGATGCAAGAGCTATACTGGTGAGGGTCCGAGGGATCCACAGATCACCAACACACACGTTGAGAATTGCAGGGACAAAAAGGTAAATGTCTTTCCTTGTTCAATCACTTTAATCCCCACGTTTCATTTTGTTCAGAGCTACAATATATCATGGGTGATTGGTTTCTCAGATCTGACTCTTTTAGTCCGACTAAAGGTTAGGGTTAGGGTCGAACCGACCACTGCTTCGCAAAAAAAAAATTATGTGGATAGATCAGCGAGGTTGAGATGACATTGACATGAAAACATAAACCTTTGTTTTAATCCAAGGAGCATAAATCTGGCTCTAAAGCTCGATGACATCATGTTAGTATCACACAAGGCAGAAGATGGAAGCTCTGTGGACTCTGCTGCCCGCAGGGAGCTAGCTGAGCTACGAGTGGAGGTTTGTGGCGTCAAAGCCAGGACAGAACTGGAGAGCTTTGAAAAGATGCTTTTGAAGCCACCGGCAGAGCTAAAGGAGGTGGAGCAGGAGAGAGCCACAAGAGAAAAGAGGTTTGGAGCCGCAGAGGAGCGAACAATGCTGCCTCTCCAGCTGATCTGAGTTCACCATGAGAGGGACACGAGAGGCCGAGGGAGGCAGAGGGAAGAGAGGAGGAGACGGGGAGACACGATGATGGGGGAGTGGCTGGAGTAAGACATCAAAGGGTCCAGCTGTCAAATGCAAATGTTCTCCCTCTATAGAGATCGAGCGAGAAGCAATTCAACATGAAAAACAAGTACGTAGGCACACCAGTGGCCCGGGGCAAAAACACAGAGCAGTCAAAACAAATATTTTATGGATATATTTAAACGTTTCTGTGAAACGTGGAGAAAGATGAGAATACACTTTGGACCTCTGCCATTACAGAGGTCACGTTTGAGTCTATTTTTGATGATATGCCAGCAGGAGTGAGTAAGACATCAAAGGGTCCAGCTGTCAAATGCAAATGTTCTCCCTCTATAGAGATCGAGCGAGAAGCAATTCAACATGAAAAACAAGTACGTAGGCACACCAGTGGCCCGGGGCAAAAACACAGAGCAGTCAAAACAAATATTTTATGGATATATTTAAGGTCACGTTTGAGTCTATTTTTGATGATATGCCAGCAGGAGTATACAAAAAGCTCAATCTATAGAGTTGTGTGGAGGGTTGGGGCACGACCCAGGGAAGAACCCATGCAATTCTGGTGAGGATCCAGGATTCATTTCTGGGATCTGGATGATGGACGCGTTTACGTGTCTGACCAGTCTGTGTTTGCTGGGCCTGGGTGGCACGAAGCGCTCTGGTGCCATTATCGTACATTTCTATGTTTTAACATCAACATCGGAGCGAATCATCTCACAGTTGTGACCCATTGATGTAGCCACTGAACCCACCTACGCATCTTCAGTCTCATTTGACCGACCCCGGGGAAACCAGGACAAGTACAAAGGGAGCGAGACGTCAAGGGGAAATGTGAAGCCTGACCCCTGGGTCACAGGAGAAAAGAGAAAAAGACACTTACCGGGCTACGTCTCTGTGACCAGCAAAAAGGAAGAGAGAAGAGACACCTGGTCAGAAAGTGACAAATCAGTAAAGCAGACATCACACTGAATGCTTGGTCACATTTGAGGATATAGGCTGCTCTTCTGTTGGACTGTGTGACAGAGAGCCTTGTTCTGATTAACCATCATCCTTTCATTTGATTCTTCCTGTGTTAAAAGCTGCTATTTTTTGGTCATTCGAGTTTCCCATCATCTTCTCCAGTTCGCCCACCATCTGTTGGTCTGTGTAATTTCTGCTGCAATCTCCCCCATCTGCCTGCTTCCGGTCCACATCACCCCTCCGCCCCCCCCCCTCCTCACGCTTGTGCTTGTTCCAGTTGTGCAGCGAGCTGCGAGTGATTAGAGTGATGCAACCCAAAGGGGGTGGGGGTGGGCACATGCTGGTGGAGAAGACTCATTTCATTGGACGGGGCTGTGCAGGGCACAGAGTGACGAGGTTAACCATGACCAATCGCCGTCTCCCTGCTGAATGTAAACAGGAAATGCAACAGGAAGTGCTGATCACGCCCTGTGTCCTTCTGGCCTCTGGAGGGGATCTCTGACATGAATTAACGGCTGTCATCAGATGAGCTGCTCTGTTTGGATCACTCACATTGTGATTTTGTCCACCAGACTGCACCGTGGAGCATACTTTCAGAAAATGATCATTTATCGTGATAGTTAGATTTACCGTCCTAGTTAACTCCTATATTCAAATTTCTGGTAGATAATAATATAACGGAGGAAGAACGTGACATTTGAACATTTGAACTCATTCTCTGACCTCTTACTTGCTACCTCTGTCACCTGCAGTCTTGATAATTTGGCCGAAGAACTGAAACCTCGAGACTCCAGAACCAATTAAAATCAGATTTGGGACGTCTCAGTCAGCGGAAAAAACTCTTCTCTGCATGTGCCATAAAAACACTGAGCAGACACATACGTATATGAATCTCACATACATGTAACAACAGGAACACACACACACACACACTTAGTGAACATTTGCCCCACAGATCTCAGCCCACTGATAAAAGAAATTAATAATATCTGCAGCAGCAAGCAGGTCTTAAAAGACAACTATGAGGAATGGAGCAAAAGAAGAGTGGTGATACACGACTACATGCAAAGCAAAGCAGAGGCTTACCGGACTCCTCTACAGGGGTTAGCATCAGCGTTCGAGGCAGCCAAGGATGAAGGATGACGAATAAAAAGAGGACATGGGTGGAGCAGTTGGACGATCATCACATTAAAAGCAAGGGGTTGGTTACTCATGATATGATATGATACATGACTCAGCAATTCTGGGATAAACTGCAACTAAAGCAATCCTGTAACGTGTGCGAGTTGTTTCAGGCCGCTCACAGTTTGTGTGCATATGTAAATTTAATAACTCGGAATCTTGTTTGTGTTAAACCCGGCATGTGTCTCAAATTCAAACTGTTGTAAATATTGTTATCAAACAAGAACTAGGAAGAAGTGAGAGGAGCAGATATGATGTTCCTCCCATACTCATGGAGGTGACTATATGATGCATGAGATGAGCCTCACACCTGATCTATGAGGTGACACAGGCCCAGAGTCCGGACTGAATTATTAAGGACTGAAGCTCAAATGACCACGAGGCCATCTTACTGTGCAGCAGACCCACACACGGGCTCATTGTGCCCACTTTCCTACCTGAATTATTCAGGCGGGACACTCAGGCTAACTGTCTTCGCTGGGGAACAAAGGAATTATGGGTAGGGGTTAGAGTAAAGGCAGGGGAGGACAAACCCAGCGTTGGGGTCTCGCTGATGATTGCTGGAACTAAACCTTCATGTCCTGTTATGTAGCGGCAACTGCGTCATGAGACGTGTCTGTTGTGTGGGGACATATGAGAACACCGAGGTTACCGCCGCCTCCGACTGACCAGCAACACAAACTAAGGGAGCCTGTCAGTCAGAGTCGGAGGTGCTGAGAGAAAGTTGCAGCAGCAATGTTTTGCAAATGACAGACGCTCCATACATGCAAGCGCACGCATCTCAGCGAACACAGATCATCAGCATGCACGGCCACATCTGTGCATGTGATAATATGGATTTCTACAAGTTAAAAGGAGGGATCTGTGCAAGCACATTAAGCTCTTTGGGGACGGGGCAGGGGACGGGGCAGTGATGTCAGAGCTACTCACCATAGGAGACGGGGACAGAGCTATGTTTCCTATGGAGGCTTTGAGCTCGTCCACCGAGGGCGCCGTTATGACTTGCTCGGCCCGCAGAGGCTTGATCTTGATTTTGAATTTTTTCCTGTGGTCCTCCTCTCCCTCCGACTCGTCAGAGGAGAAGAAGTGGCCCTTCTTAGTGGCAGGTGCGAGCACAGCGTCAAGGACAGTGAACATTTCCCTTCGCACAACATGTCACGATCAAGACGGCACAAACACACCGTGACCTTGACCTATAACATATCTAATCAGCTCATGCGTGAACTTGAAAGAATTCCGGCGAGGCGATCTTAAAATAACGTGTTCACGAGGCAAAATATGGTTGATGTGACCATGAGGTCATGTGTTGAACATGCTGAGAGGAGACACCTCTCCTCAGCACAACCTGCAAATTCATTTTCATGTCTCGTGCGTGAGTGACTCATTCCTCTGTCACACTGTTATATTCCGAGCCTTCGTGACTTTATTTAGACCGTTTATAATTGCTCTTTGTCGAGCGGTTGACGCACTTTATCATCATTGCACGTCAAGTGCTGTGTGTTTTTTTTTTTTTTATCTCTGAGGACATAAAAAAAATGAGTGATCCATAATCAGCGAGCAAATATTTGACTCATCTTTTACCAATGATGGAAACAAGCTGCTTTTAACTAACTGATTCAGCAGAGAAAAATAAAGCTAATTAATTCAGTCACATCAAGTAACGCTGAGGATATCTCCTTCTTCAGACTCATCATCGGGTCTGATGCTGTAGCCTTCGTCGTCCACCTCTGGAGAGTTCTGAAACAAACAGTGAGTCGGAGCGAAGCTCATCAGAAGTCATGGAGTAGTGTGTCTCACTGCTTAATGCAACCTGTAATTACATGTTAACTAAATCAAAACCCCATCCCCCAAACCTTTAGATCTGATTTAAAGAAGGTAACAAGTCCACTCACATATCTGTCCCAGTCGATGTCTCCATAGAAGCCATTCTGGGACCCGTTGCTTTTCTTCTGAGACTGAGGAGGGACGCAGGGAGAATAATAAACCAGCCACAGTCACAGTACATTCTAATAAAACACTGTGATAAAACAGGATTCTATGTTTACTACTGTACACTGGAGCTAGGGAAACTATTAACTCTCAGGAACTAATATCTAATGTCAACACTCTACACTACCTTTTGTCTTCACACTGGAAATGTTCAGATATTGACACCAGCATCACAAATGTATTATGGTCACACAACAGTGACGTAATCGTCATTTCCATACAGCGTACTGCTGTTAAGATATGTTGTACTAGCTGTACTTTTAAATGCATCCAAGTTTAAAGTCGAGGTATCTGCATCAGGAAGTGAAAATGCTCCTGGAACATTTTGAATTAAAGGCAACTCATGACTTCTTAAGTCACCAGATCAAATATCAGCCCTCATATTAGATACTGAAGGAGACGGAGATTAATGAGGCGGCACTAGTCGGCCCGGGAGACTTCACTGTCTTATCTACTATCTGGTTAAACCCAAATTAGATTTCTGAAACTCTACATCATCCACTGATGATGAGGATATTCACCCTTGCTATTATCCTGCAGGATGCAGAACAATAGGTTTCTACATGTCACTGTGGAATATCCTGTGTGCTTCTTGTTGTTTCAGCCCTCTCAGAGCCTGCTAATGAAACAATAGCTGAAGCAGCAGTACTGGCGTCTGACTAATGAGCTGAATAACACACTGTGTCATCTACAACAGATCTAAGCTCTACACACAGCGCTACCCTGTGACTAGTTTGTAAGACGGGAGCTGAGCTCAGTACCGATTCAACCTCTTGGGGTTCCTGTCACGTAAAAAGAGAAAACAAACAATGCAATGATCACCAGTCCCAATTTTACTCCAGTGGAAAACACTCCAGAAGAAATGAAATGAAATAGATATGTATTGAAATGTTCTGTTTTACTTACACCCCCGTCCCTGTCTGGGGACCCCCTGTGAGACGAAGAAAAGGGGAAAATGAAGATTGTATTTGAAGGTAAGATCTGATTTCATAGTAGTACATAAGTATTATTGTACATAATAGTACAATAAAACGACGGGGTCATAGCTGCTCTAAGTGTGAAGTTAAAGGAAGCGGCTGTTGAAACTCTTTTGGACAGACACCTGACAGAATTTTCATCTGGTAATTGTCCTCATCCATTTTTAATCCTTTCGTTCTGCTGTGATGTAAAAAGTTCGTCCTGATCCTGGCCTGTATATTAATTTATTTTTGTTGAGGAAGAACTAATTCCAGTTCTGAGGTTTCATGCGGCTCGCTGCATCACTGCGCGGCCATGCTGGAAATACTTTGAGCAGGGAGGCGATTAATAAGCTCTGTGTCTGGATCCAACATCAGAGAGGAGGAAGGGGACTTACGTGGAGTCATTGTCCTTCTCTTTCTTCCGTATCCCGAAGGCCTTCCTGGTACGTTTTTTCAATCCTGAGCAGAAGGAAGAGAGAAACTGATGAGTACTCAGATGAAGAGACACCAAAGCAGTTGCGGTCATGTGTTCATCCATCAGCCCGCAGATGAAAGGTGAGGACTTTATGTATTATTGAGCGGCTGGATGACAGCGTGAAGGTAAACACTTTATTTCCAAACTAAAAATGTGCTCACGGCCGTTGCAGGTGGACTGTCAGCCTCAAGGCTTCTTTTTCAAAATGGAAATTTCATTAGTACTATATAAAAAAAAAAAAAAATCAAAAAATCAATGCACCAAGAACAGGGACAGCCGAGGCGGTGGTGCAGTCAATCACACAGCTGATTATAAACAAACTCATACAACCACAACTTTGAATCCTCAGCTTCACTTAGAGAAAAACTCAAAGAGGGAGACTCCCCCCAGCTCTACCAGCAGAACGAGGCAATAAATAACCCACCGCTCTAATGAAGCAGCTTATTCAGGCAACAAGTGCGAAAAAAAGTTCAGCTATAAAGGAACTTTCAGTATGTTTTTTTGCCAGAAAAAGGTCTTGGATGAAGATTGTGGACCTAGACTCAGACCCTTGAGTCCTCTAACTCCAACAAAAGGAGATACTCTTCTCACAACCTTCCTGATATTTCCTCATCAAGAGATGCGAGATGAAATATTTCCTGGGAAAATCCTGGTTCTGTCCATTTATTCTGATCTGCAGCACCATTCTGTGGGTTCTTCCTTGGCTCATGCCCGGCCCCTCCTCCTTTTCTTCACAAACAGACAAAGGCAGACAAAACATAACCCCCATCTTTGCGGCTGTGAAGAATCTGGACCTGGAAACACTCTCCCCATTGAAGAAGGCTTACCGTGAGCACATCCACAGTTCACACGCAGGACAAAACAAAGTCTCTCCACGTTCTTACCCAAGATAAAAGCCCAGTTGTCTCCCTCCATTTCTTCTCTGACAGACCCCCGATTCTCATTCTTCCTCCAGCTCGTCTGGTTGTGAACTCATCCCGTTATCTCGCCACTCAACCCATCTCCTTCTCGAGCAACAGATACACACCAAGGCTCAGAGCGGTAACCTGACGCTGCCTCGCATCGGCCGACACACATGAATACACACACACACACAAACAAGGTATCGTGCTCCTGCTCATCTGCCTCGGTTTCTCAAGTTCAAAACCACCGGCTCCTCTCATGAATTAAAGACAAACGTCCTCGTACGAGCCACACCAAACACTGAGTATTAAGCAGAAATACTAAATTCTTACTTTTCCTTGGTTTGAATTTCTTAACTCTCTGCATCACAGTGGCTGCAACCAAAATAGGACATTGATCCAAAAAGAGCTGCTGGCCAACGTGGCCATGAAGCGTCTCACCCAGAAATAGCCTCTCATTGATCCTGCGAATGGGTCTGGCCTTGCTTCCATATGTGGACAGTAGCTGATAAATTCCCCGCATGCAAGCCCAGTCGTTAATGTGCTTTGGACGCAGAAAACACACCACTCAGTAAAAGCTACAAAACATTTACTTTGCCTTAAATGAAGCTAGATTTTGTGGAAGGTAAAATCTTATCTATGTATCTATCCCTTTGGAGCCTTTGTATAAACATGGAGGACATGACTGCTAGCTTAATCGGGTTGGTTTATGAATCCCATCTCCTCCATGTAAGTGGATGGAACATGGAGCTACACATTGAAGTTACACACACACTCGACCGGACTGTTTCGGTGAGCGGAGGTAGCTCTCGACACACCGACAGCTGGTCAGGTGAATGAGTCAACAGGACCTCATTACCACCGCCCCATCCCTCCATCGCTGCACAGGTTTCAAATGCACAAGATGGTGGTGTTTGTATCCACAGTATTTTATAGTGGGAGTGCAGGGAGACACGTCGTCCATCTTTACAGTCTAGTCTCTACTTTACTTACTGGCTGACCATAGTGAGACATCCATCAGTGGGCAGAAGAACAGTGTGGTGTGTTCCCTCACTGGATGATTTATACACTGAGGGAGTAGAGCTTTAATTGTTCCTTCAGCAGCTGTTCTGTAACAGTAGTGTAGTGAGTCCTCCTCTGTCTCTTCCTTCCATGACTCCGTGGACTCTCATATTGTCTCTTTAATCGATCCTCAAAGTCTGTCTGAGGTTCAGAGCTTTGGATTCCTGCTACTGCTTCAGTCCTTGTGCCAATTTATTTTCTTGTGCCTCAGAGGGTACCTCAAGGCCAAAATGATTAATAATTGTGTAAAATGATCCTCCACGAGGCTGCAAGCTCTGGACGTCTGCTTGTCTTCCATATCTCTGAACAGCTTATGCGGCAGCTTCTCCTTCCTCACTTTAGACAACTGACTTCATTCCTCACACCTCTTTTGGCCTCCCCTCTTTTCTTTAAGGTGTCGTTGGCCTATATATCGTGTGGCGCCCTGAAGCAACAGCTGACAGGTTTACAGCTGTGCAAATGAAAGCGTATTCATCGTGTGTGTGTGGGTACGACAGGGTGCAGCATGTAGCAGCACGTCTTCTTACCGTACAACTTGTTCTTAAGCTGCACATCTACACATTTCAAATATTATAGAATTGGGCAACAGCTGCAGCATAATGGCTCAGGTCATTACAAAATCCAATATTTTGATCTCTATTGTACAGACACACACAAACACATTTCAAGTCTTGTTAAAAATAGCTTTAAATGCCTGAATCTGATTGGATGACACGCACGTGGAAGATTACATGAATGCGTATGGCAGGGTTTAATTATTGGAGAGGGAAATCACAGTGTGCGCAGTACACACGGTTTAATGACTTAATAGCTTCCGTTCCGAGGGATGCTAGCACAAGTGATAATGCAGTTTGCTGTGTGTGTTCTCAAGACACAGCTATGTAATGCAAAGAGAAATTGAAGCCAAACGAGACAGGACACTGTAAAAATGACTTGGTAGGATTTTCTACGCAGTTATTTTTTTCACCTGTTCTGAAAATAGTTTACAATCCAGGGTTCAGGACCATTTCTGACAAGTGGGACTCTAACTTTAGAAATGGTTCATCATGCTCACAGCAGGAGGAAGAACACACTCCGCAGCAGTGTGTTATTATTATTATTATAGCTCTGTGAGGTCCACCCATAACCTACAGGAAGTGGTTGCATATAACGCTACCTTCAATAAAAAGAAGACATTTAAAGGACTGTAATCATGCCTCTCTCATGTTATCACATCAAGCCCACGTGCACGAGAACTCATTCGAGCGTTTCACCATCAGCACGCAGAATCGCACGGGTGCTGCCACCGCCACACGCTGTTTAATACATGTACAAAAGGGTTTGAGCTCTGTTTGGTTAATGTCCTCAAATATCCATTCATCAACTGTAACGCTAATCCATTGAGGGTCCGTCTGGGAGCTGGAGCCAGCCCCAGCTGAGAATGGGTGAGAGGTGGGGCACAGGTCAACAGTGTAGTGCAGGGACAACACACAGAAACACACAACCGTTCACGCTCGTATTAAGAGGTACCATCAATATTTATAAACCTAACCTCTATCTGCATGTTTCTGGACCAAGGTAGCCGGGGAAATTAGATTTACTCAAATCTATACAAAACTATTGTCTTAACAGGAGAAAATGTGGAAATGATTAACTAAACCCCACATTTAATGCATTAAGATCAAATAAGATGAACCCCTATAACTAAGGCAAAGGGGAAATTACTGATTACAATTTAATCACTTGTCACAGTTTTCAATAAGTTCCTTTTTCTGTTGTGTTTCCATCCATCTAGTCTGTTTGGTGATTTTTGGTGATTTGCCACAAAGCCAGAAAACTGAACTGCATGCAAACATGCAGACACACAGAAATGCAAACCACAAACAGTTGCACATGTGTGTGAGGCAGGTTCTTAAGTAGAGCTTAAATTCTGGCCAGAGGGGGTGGAGGCTGTTCAAAAGCTGCCGCAATGGGGTGGAGGGAAAAATGAAGAGGTTCTGGCCAAGCAAACAACACACACACACACACACTGCGCTCAGCCACAGCAAAGCACCAGGCGAGGCCACTCCAGACTCTGAATGGGAGACCTGTGCTGCTGTGCATAGTAAGTAGGAAGGACCATAATAAACCACTGAGCTTTAGAAGAGTTGATGTTTTCAACTCTGAAATCCAGAGTCAGCTCTCAGTGTATTAACTGTACTTCATAAACACATTTACTGATTTGCTTTCAATCAATTATCATCAGAAAAAAAGAAGAGGAAGAAGGCGATGTAAACAAGTCGGCCTCTGAGCATGCTCAGCTGTGAGCTGGGGGGGTGGAGAGAGATCTGAGGTGTTGAAAGACGTATTGGGTTGTTGTGGGTTTTGGTTGTTTGGTTGACTGAGCACGAGGAGAAGCATGTGGACGCACTGACGGTAACCAAGACGTGCAATTACCAGAATGAGGCGAATGCTGGTAGGCATATAAACAAACAGGAAGAAAATCGGGGGGGGGGCCTAAAGGAAACAGAATGCTGAGAGACAGACAGGTGCACAGTAAACAGGATGTTTAAAAGGCTCTTTTGTTGCTGATGACTCATCCCACCGTCCTCATGGCCCTGAGAGCCAGGTGAGGAGAGGCTTGCAGCTTAAGATCGACAGATCCATCAACGATGACCTTGCACGGCTGCAATGACGCAGGGACAGAAAAATGTTTAAGACACGTTGCTGTATGAAACCAGAAAAACAACATATGTTCCTCTCCTGCAGCTGCTCCGCAATACACTTGGAAATAGAGTAAATCAAAGCTGCGGATTTCAAAAATGTATTTATGCAGAGAGATGTCAAACGATGACAGATTCATTACTCATACACCAGCTTTCCTCCTTCTGTGTGCTGAGATGGAGAGTGTGGAATGACTGGATTTCACTCCTGTAAAAGAGGATGAAAGGAGGAATCCGATCGAGAAGAGAAACAGCTAAGAATCTGGAAATGATGTCCAGCTCCACCTGCCCAACTTTTCATTTCTGCAGCTCAAACGTGAGGCATCAGAAAACCTTGAGGAAAGGCCATCGACAGGCGTCACCCGCATCCTCTCTGTGTGCTGCTCTGAAAAAGCTTGGGTCACAGTGGCAGAGAAAAGACAAAGCCACAGTGTCAGTTTGCATTTGTGCCCGCGGATGCTAAATTTAGGCCTCGACTGTACTGTCCAGGTGGCTGCGCTGCGAGCGATCGACGACTGCGCTTTCATTACCAGTGCACCCAGGGCCACACGCATACGCTGGAGACACAGACGGTAAATGCACGTCTGTTTTGTCGCACAGATGCATCCTCTGAAAAAAAAAAAAAAAAAAGATGTTTCATTGAGTGATGTAACCGACCACTCAGGAAACTGGGTCAGGGCCAGACACAGTATCGCAGCAGCGCATGATCTATTCAGCTTGTTTCATCCCTACAGGGACTGTATCACAATGAATATTTCCATTATGATATCAATAACAGAAATACTTTATAAACTAAGTTGATAAACTGCTGCCGAAAAAAATCCTTAGAACCAAATAGGGTTTATAAAAAATGTTTGTTGTATTTGAGGAATGTTGAAAAGCCAGAGGAAATGAATTCATTATTTTAGTAATTATTTCACAACTAAATGAGGCCCCTGATGTATATCGCATCATAAAATATGCAACCTTTGACTCAAAACTGATAGCCGTAAAATGTAAATTAAGTTTTGAATTAATTCAGCTGAAGACACCTGCTGGGAAAATTCAAGTGCATCCCTGAAAGCACGAGCAAAACTCTGCTGTGGAGACTCAGCAGGGATCGTTGCTTTGAGCTCTCATAAAAACACAGGTTTTCCATTTTTGTTCCCACATCTTTGTGTTTGAGACTTGTAGCTGAGAAACTTGAGTTGAGGGTGAACTTTGTGGGCCATTTTTTTCAACTAAAATAATTTCCAAAATCTGATTGATTTCTGCTGGCCAGAAATATTTCTACCGGGGTCTCCTCAAATGTCTACAGAAACCCAGGCGTACACTAATCTCTAAGGAGATGTGTCCCCAACTATTTCAGTCATGTCCACCTATCAAAACAGAAGCTTCCAAAAAGTAAAAATACTCATTTTTTCACTGTGACAGTGGAATGTCATCAGCGGCCCAGCTGAACCCCCAACCGCGGTACCTCAGGAGGGACGGGGCAGCGAGGCGAGGAAAACCCTCTGTTTTTATGCATGCTGCATTTCATAGCCACAGTCACCTGGCTCATTGATTTAGCTGCAGAGTGATGTTCAACAGGATCCGGCAGAGCAGCAGTGGCTCTGCCTGAGACGCTGGGGAAAGTGAGGCCATCAGTCTTGTTTTAGTGTTTTTTCCCCCCCAAACACTGCAGGCCTCTATCACCAGGATGGCCTGAGCTCACAGATAGGGCTTTTCCACCGAGCTAGTGCTAGTGCCAGTTCCCACCAACAAAGAACTGGCTCCAGGTGCTAAATACCGGTGTTTAGCAGGCAGAGAATCAAAAGAGCTTCTATGGACAGAGACATGTTGGGTTTTTGCCGGATGGAGAATGGAGACACGTGACGTCGGTCAGTCACTGTGATATTGTCCTGATTGCTGTTGAAGTGTTTTAGCTGGAGGCAGAGCAGACTCATCTTCTCCCTTCACTCAGATTAAACATTAACACACAGCCTGAAGCTCAGTGATAAAATAGTTGTGGGTTGGAATTTAATAAACACGACATCATTTCTGAAAACATCACACAGGCACTTAAATGGGCTTCGATTCTCCTCTCTGTGTAACCTGAACTGCACATTTAACCAAACTGTGTCGCTGCTGCTTCGTGTCTGCTATAAAATTACCTTTTCGATTTAACAGGTAGAGAAAATATCCCAACAGCTCCCTGCTGATTGTAGCACGCACAAAGCAAGGCTGAAGAAATCAATTCATTGCATAAGCTAGGTCGACTCCAGCACTCCAACATTTCTCCTGATGCCTCTGCAGATCTTCAGTGATGAAAGGAATTCAATTTATCCTCTTTCTTCTGTAGGTCTCTGCTCGTCTTAGAGTGCGTGACCTTATCTGTCTCCTCGATGGGAGGAGTGATGGACACCGTGACTTCAGTGTTACTCAGTTTATATCCCATATTGATTAAATACTCCTGAATGCAGTTTTTCCCCAGGTGAAGTGAATAAATATTTTGCACTTTGAAACTGATCGTGTAGTTCTAACCATACCAACAACCCCAAAAATCAATTTTAATTTCTGGTTGTAAAACACTGAAAACGCCAAAGGGGGTCGAAGTACATTTCCCTACGCTGGCCTCACATCCCAAAAATAATGGTCCATATAAAAATGCTGGTCTCGGTCCAGGAATTCAGATTCAGCCAATCATAAAATATATCGAGCGATCACAAGGATGAGGAGCACTGAAGTAACTGGAGGGCGGACATTGTTCTGGGACCATCTCAGGATAGTCGAGTTTTACCAGACGTTGCAGTAAAGGGTGGTTCCACTGGGATTTCCATAATTTACCTGGTGACTGCCTTCTCCATGTTAGTGGAAGGGACATGAACCATTAATTCATGCAGTAAATCCTTAGAGTATAAGCAGATACGCTAAATACAAACTGTACCGAGACCCTATATTGTTTCAATATCAAACAGACATTCAAGTTGTTGCGCCTCAAGGAAAAAGAAAGAGTGGGTGGTCGATGAAGAGTGATTCATATGAGAGATCTGTATTTGAGTATTAATTCACCATTGTACTGGGAAGAGGACACACACACACACACACACTCACACACACACGATATGAGTCACTGATGACTCAATTTTACAATTTACACAACAGACTGGCCAGTGATGATTAAGAGTTAACACCTACACAGACACACATACAGCGCCCCCTGTGGCTGGAGAAGCAGCTCCTACACTTTTTGATTTTATAGTGTTACTTATACCTTACAAGTTTGACCTGGTGCCTTATCTGAAGGTGCAAACAGAAAAGCCATAAGCTCTTTAGAACATTTTAAAGTATTTCCCTTTGACAGATTTGTCCACTGCAAAGAGCAATTTAGGAAAATATTTTGTATTGATTATGATATTTTCATTTATCTGATGCTGGATGATGAAGACCAAAACTAAACATTAATGTGCACTGACAATCTATAGAGACGAGCTCCTTTGGTCGGACGACATGGGCTGCTCCTTGGCTTGAGGCACCGTTTCAAACCTGTTATTTGTAGAAAACTGAAAGTTCAGAAGGTCCCGTCCAAACAAGGTGTGAAAGTGTCCCAAAACTCACAACCTGTATTTACTTTTCAGATCTGCAATTAGAACTTGTTAAACACAAACAACTTTCCCAGTAGTTGCTTTGTTTAAAATGACTGCTAGGCTAACACGTCCAGTGACTACAGACCACTCAATCAATATTTGAGAGGTTCAACGCCCTGTCAAAACTGGACATTTGAGAGTCACAAACAGAAATGGCCAAATGGCCAAAACTAGATCAGTTCTTCACCGACTTGTACGCAAAGAGTTTGTAAATAGACTCAATATAAACTCTTGTACTTCAGCGCTTCAACGGTGAATGGAATAATCTTTCAAGAAAATAAAATGCTCCAACAGTGCGGACATGCACACATATTTACTTTGTAAAACCTGTAAAAACTTTGAATACTTCACCCAGCAATGGTAAAGGTGCTAGTTTACGGGCCTTTAATCTGGGTGTACTACAGTACCAAGCACTATCGTATGGATGAAGTAAACCGATTCTAAGGTAGCATCTAACGCCACAGACACTCTGCTTCCTCTCTCCATTACACCCTGTGAACCATATATTAATGATTGTTCTCAAGTCTGTGTGTGTGTGTGTGTGTGTTGGTAGATGTCATCCTGGGTATTGTATGGCCACTCAAATCGAAGCCAAATCCCCTTTTTGCCAGCGATTGCCCAGATTAACCATGTGATGGGCTCTTACTCCATTCAGCACACTGAGGGATTCTGAAACAATGTTCATTCATAATTACGATGCTGCTACTTAATCATCCGCTGCTTCCTGCTCTTCACTCTGCTCGTCCTCGTATACGCTCACAAAGCGATGGTCAACTGAACATGTGACCCCTCTCTCTCCCCATTGGTCAGCAGAGTTCTGACACACTGAGATCACCTCAACCAGGAACTAAACTTTGGGCACTTCGGGGTCTCATGAGGAAACATCAAAATATATACATACTGCATTAAAATACAGAAAACGTTTACACTGCATCATGGGGAATGTAGAATTTTCAGTTTTTGCCATCTCAGGCTGGATATGTCTTCATTGCAACTGCACCATCGGTTGATGAGTTTGGGTTCCTACAAGCTTCTCCCAGATTGAAGCAATTACAAATAACTTAATGAAAGATGAATGTGAGAGGACATGCCAGAGGGATGTGGACGGATACACCCCTTCTCCTATGCCAGCTGTAGAATATGTCTATATGGTCCACTAGCCAGTGAGAAACTATGAGAGTGTGTGTGTGTGTTGTGGGTAAGCGGTCAGATTGTGAGTCCACTGGAATGACAGTCATCGGTCGACCCAGAATGTAAAGTTCCCACATGAGCAGTAAGCGGCGAATTTGTGTGTGTGTGTGTGTGTGTGTGTGTGTGTGTCAGTCAGTATATGCTCACGTCCTCCTCGGTGTGCCTCCGGGAGAACAGAAATTTATTTGTACAAAGAGAAACAATCACGAAAATAGGGACAGAACACTTTTCATTAATAAATTAAAACTGCACCACTAGAACTAAAAGGAGCCAAGTGGTCCAAATTCCTGTGGATTACACCTCCCTTGCGTACTCCCAACGGTCTAATCTCAGTTCATGCTGGTTGAGGCCGACCACTGACTCCACCCCTCGCCAGTTCACGCTCAGATTACAGGTTTAGTCGGCTGCTGGTGGGGAAAGGAATGTCTCGACACTCTAAGGTTCATTAACACAAGGACCTATTAAAAGTCCTCACAGTCACCGTCTCCACACAAAGAACCTGCACCGGTGTCACTGGCAGGGTGGAGTGGTGTCTGAGAGGGGAGGGGGAGTGAAAGAAAGAGTGAAACGAGGAGGCGAGGGTGGCAGAGAGAGAGAGGTGAGGAAACCATGATGAACCACAAGAGCTGGAACCACTTTGAGGGAACACACCATCAATTTCAGTGACACGCTAACGCCCAATATAACCAACGACCAAAAATATTACCTATGCCGCTACAAGAATGGAACTCTGGCAATGACTGTCTAGTTGTTATTGTAGAATTAGAAAACAAAGGGAACAATTTGTGGCATTTTAAGGGCCGTGACAGCAGAGCTCATTCCTTCGTCAAAGTCAAACAATCCAGCGTGACAAGACTCTCTGTGGCAGATAAGAAAGTAAAGAGTTAAATGAGTCAATGGTCTGACAACCCAAGAAACAACATTGATGGAACGAGTGAACACAAGTCAGAATTTTTTTCTTCCCAGGCTCGAAGTGTGGCACCAATCTCTGGACTAGCTTTAGCGCAATCCCTTCAACAAATCACCCGGGGTTCTCTGAAAGTGCCACTTGTCCCTCTGTGCTGTAAACCTTTCATGCCGTTGTTCTGAATGACTGCATGTTATGCAACATGCTGGTACTTCTAATACAACTAAAAGGGGCCATTCCAGGAGAACCCTGCCCCGACGGCTGCTACTAAAGTCATTCAAAATGGAGGACGGCGTGGCCCGACATCAGACAGGATGACTCAAGCGCACGCTGACACACAAGGACCGTGCTTGATCTGTTCGTAGAACTCCAATGTTGTGCGTTTTTTTTTTTTTTTGAGACAGTGCTAAAGGGTTGACAGAGTCTGATGCTGGCGCCAGATTAGATCCCACTCCCTCTCACGCTGTGATTAAAAAGAATATGAAGCTCTGTTTCGTGGTGCTGATATTTTGTAAGAGAGCAAATGAAAAGAAGGCCTGGATCCAAACGGTTTTGATGGGGCATAATGTGACATCAGAGATGATCATGAGGTGTTAGCTTCAGGGCATGAAAACACGAAGCTTGAGCATTTTAAACATGTTTCATAATTGCGTGTAGGGAGACTGGCTGTATAATTACACCGGTCAGGTCAGAGTCTCATAAACCACCTCATTTTCATTCATGCAGTTAAAACCTTTTTACTAACAGTGGCCGTTTCATTTGTGAAATTAGGAAAAACAGATTTTTACAAACTAAGACCTGGTCCCATGAGTCCTTTCTTTCCTGTGCGCACTAACATTTTACTGCCCACTTTTATCTCACGGCAAATTCATCTAAATAGTTGCTGCTTTAATACCATAGGGGAATACCTGACAGGAACCCACATAGCTATAAAGAGTGCTAACATCTCCATCTTAGTTGCAAATAAAACTATTTTCCATGAGAGCCTTATGACTTGCCAGAGGGGAAGAGAGGGGACAAAACAAAAATCTTGTGATTCTGGGGCAAAATAAGCCCGGATGGAGAGGAGTTCGGCAAACGTCTTGTGTTTGTGTGAACATTAACTACTTGAATAAATTTTGCTCCATAACAAATATTCCTGCATCCATCACAATCGTTAACATAACAGTCATTGAGATGAAGAGACGGGAGTAACTTCCTTTTTCCTCCGGCCTCCCTTTTAATTTGGACAAACTCCGCTCTCTCCACTCGGGTCTGTTGTGGCTCATCTGTTTAAGAAAGGATGCTAAATGACCAGATATGAATCTCACTCAGCGCCTGAGCAGTAAGGTTAATGAGGCCCCGGATTTCTGAGAAAACACTTAAAGACGACAGGGGTCTGTGGTGAATCACCACAGATCATCTTCAGTCCACCTCAGACTGGCTCCTATTCACTGTACGGTCAGATATGTGGTAAACCCTGGAGGGTATGTGATGGTTCCAGGTTATTTAGACTTTTATGAACACAGCAGGACAGTGCAAGGGTGCGCTGTCAGTCCGTCTCTGTTGCTGCTTCTTATAAACCGGTCACTGAGCTGACATGGCCTCAGGAGCTTCCGAGAAAGTAAATCAAGTGAGCGGTCTGACCAAATTAAATTTATTTGCATGATTAGCATGACATCAATGCACAGACTGAGGTTGGTAAAACGTTTCCTCTCACTTCTAGGCACAGAGTAGAGCATTGATGAAGGAGGTTATGCCATACAAAAATTCCAGGAGCCACCATTTGTACAAAAGGTCCAAACCAACCATATTGTTGTATATACTGTAACAGTATACTGGCCAATGCCCGGTCCATCCACCGAGTTGCATAATCCTGCTGACCGACCAGTCCACCAGCCAGTGTTGTTATTACCTCCTCGCGGGCGCCAACAACAATAGAAAGGGAGCCTCTGTATCCATCGTCCTCTAATGAATCTTAACACGTTGCTACAAGACAACATCCAAAAAAATGACACAGCACAATATCAGAAACCTTTGCAGCCGTCTCTCATCATAGACTCAGATCCTGAGCAGTTCACCAACAGTTCCCTCGGCTCCTGCGCGGCGTGTTACCGCGGGACCACAGATGACAGGTGCTTTGTGTCGTGTCGTTTTGTTTCACTGATGCGCAGTTTTCGCTCCACTGCAGTTCTCTCTGTACCCGTGTCTCCCTTCCTCCCCCTGTTCACTCCCCCTCTTCCTCCCTCCCTGCTGATATGGGGAAAATCAATGGCTCCTCTATTCGGTGCAAGGTCTGATGTCTGCTAATGAAATCCTATCTGCTATGAGTCACTCATCTGCTGGCTGCTGGGACAACGACGAAGCTGAACTCATCTTAACAGCATCTTATTCATATCCCACAAACATGAAAGCGCACAAATTCATGAAATGTAGTGTGTGTATAAACACCGACACACACCTTTATGTTCCTGTGTGATTAACAAACACAAAACTGTTGCTAATGGTATTGATATTGCTGGGATTTAAGAACAGGTTACTCTTGTGTAATATAACTTTTTTTCTGTGTGTGTAAAGGTCTGCTAAGTTGAAGAGGCTGTTCCTGCTCATTTTAGAAATTTGTATGAGCATGATTCAAATTAAAAAATAAGCTGACCTGGATTTACATCTGCAATAATTTTAAATGATGCAAGATTTCTGCCTTTTAAACAAACAACATATTTATAACCTGTGTTGTAATGAGACAGCGCTTTGTTCAAAACAAATACACACCAGTGATTACTCACTGACATTTTAACGACCAGCACCAATGACCTCATTGAAGCTGGTGACATCAACTTCTGAGTTATTTTGCAGGTGTTTATTTTTAACCGGTAGTCCAACAGCGTGGCGCGTGCACGTGCACTGCAGCATTGTGCTAACATGCTCCTGAATGCAAGAATAAAGGAGGTGAGTGTTTCAGGGAATTTTCTCCAGCTCCTTCATTCAAGCCTGGATGTTAAACAGGCGCAAAGCGTAATGTAAACAGAGAGTACAGAAACGGAGAGCCTGACATTCTCACTATCTGAAACTTTCCAAGTAAACAACACCCTCCTGACAGCATGTCACTGGCAAGCTGGCGAGACATGTGGACGCATGCTGCGGTTCTCTTTAATCATATTCATAAAACACTGTTCATCCCTCTCTCATGAATCACTCTCTCTCTCTCTCTCTCTCTCTGTTTCTGCAGCCCACCAACCTCTCAATCCCTTTTCCCTACATCTCTCATCCCATCCAGTTATCAATCTAAACGCTGCTAATCTCTTCCTGTAGCTGTGTCTCTGCGTCACAGGGCTAGTGCAACCTCCGCTGATTGAAACTGACATCTGTTTGTACTGGTCTGGCTCACAGCCACGCAGTAGAAATACACGCAGGGAGCTTGCCCCGGACCAATCCACGGATATGGCAAAGGCGAAGAATACAGTGACATTTTTTCTAGGAAGAAAAGGACATGGAAGCTGAAGCCTGGGAAGAAGCATGAAAAACTGATGTCAGCAGTCTCTCTTGTGTTGCATGGCCTTAATTTGTTTGCACCCATATTTTCTCAGTCCTGCAGTTGTGGCTGAAATTTCCCTCCAAAACGGATGCAATCTTCTTCACACAGTGATATAGGTTATATAGGTGGAAAAATCCCATTTTGCTTCTTCTAAATAATCATCAATATCACAGTATTCCTCTACATCCCTCCTTACAGTATTCTACTGCAGAATAAGGCATTATTTCCCTGGAGCATACTTAAAGATATTCTGGGAAGCGAACACATCTCTAATTGAAGTAGATGATGCAAGAAGAAGGTAAGAGGGTACTTCAAAACAAAAAAAAAAAAAAAAGAACTACATATCCGCTCAGTGCTCATGTAATGTTCATGTGCGCTCATATTTATCCCGGAACCCACACACAGATTTAATCAATTCTCATAATTAAGTCTAGTCAAAGAAGATTGAGCCAAACGCTAACTGTCAGCCCAGGAGCGTAATACATTATACAGAGAAGCACATTAATATTATATGACCAAATAAATTTGTCTTCCCTGAGGGTTTCCCCGCCACCATGTCTCTTCAGTCTTTCGTCAGTGATATGAAACACGGTGCAGGAAAGAAAAGAGAAATGCTAGAATTCAGCTGGACGACAGACATGAGGCCTCGGATGGAGAGACCTGCCGAGAAAAACCATCAGTGAGACCAATAAACCATCATTATTCAATGGTTTCAAATAAACACTTAAACAGAGCATATTGAAAATTCCTCAATTGCTATTTAATGTAAGGAAACAGATGCTACTAGCTAGAAATAAGGGGTTGGAGCACTACAACAAGCAAAGCACCAAATAATCCATTCATAAAGCACTTCCCCCAAAAAGATTTCCCTGGAACTCAATTTAAACCTTGGTCCCTGCAGTCAAAACAAAACAAACAGCGAGGACAAACGCCCTCAAGTCCAGGATCACGGTCATAATTGTTCAAGCTCTGATGTGCTATCATGGCAACTGAGGATGAATCGGTTCACACAACAGCGCCAGATCTATTTATCAGGGACAACAAACAATACCGCTGTTTGTCTCTCTATTAAGTCAAGGAGTGGAGACAGACAAGAAATTGCATATTAGTAAATTAATTCTGCCAGTTTTAATCCTTGTATTAATTATTAGTTTCTTGCTTGAACAAGCTAAAACTAATAACTATTGACTGAACAAAATGCATCAACACACCAATGGTTCAATCACAGGTTCCAAATGTTCTGCGACTCATCTGCACTCAAGGACGTCCAGTGAAAAAGCTCCACTGGCACCAACCTTTGACTTCACGCCGAAAAAAAACAAAGGTTCATCCCTGTATTTTGGTTAAATCTGCAGGTGAAGCTGCTAGCAGATGCAGCTACTGTCAAATTACTCAAAACTGACTGAACCTGTTTCTGTGGAATCTCCTGGAGTGATGACGCATGGAAGAACCCGTTACAAACTGTAGACCAGGGGTGCCCATTACGTCGATCGCAAAGGCATTGCGGGTAGATCGCATGGCATTGAAAAAAAAAGTTGCCGTCAGCCTATCATCATCAGTCCTCACAGTGA
This sequence comes from Pseudorhombus dupliciocellatus, assembly GCA_016785235.1. Taxonomy (NCBI): domain Eukaryota; kingdom Metazoa; phylum Chordata; class Actinopteri; order Pleuronectiformes; family Paralichthyidae; genus Pseudorhombus; species Pseudorhombus dupliciocellatus. The sequence goes on along the minus strand of JAFBJW010000359.1, from coordinate 1,732,744 downwards.
CATGTGACTTGACCTTTCTCTGACCCGCGCGTCACTGCGCATGCGCATACAATGATGCTAAGTGCAGCAAAACTCTAACAAGCTAGCGAGTAAGAAAGGGGATAAAATGAGTGGAAAAGCTGGACCAAGTAAAAAGCCGAAGACCTACCACTACCATACGGAGTGGGAGGAGGACTTCTTTTTCACAATGTCCTTTTCGAAGTGCGTTTGCCTCATCTGTCAGTCTACAATTGCTTTACCGAAGAAGGGAAATGTGGAGCGCCACTTTCGGACTGTTCATAAAAACTATGACACCGAGTTCCCTCCGAAAAGCGAGCTGAGAAGGAGAAAGGTGAAGGAACTAAAATCCCAGCTGTCCGGACAGCAGTCATGTTTCGCACAGCTAACTTCAAAGGCAAGGGCAGCCACTGAAGCATCGTTCCGGGTGAGTCACTGGAAGTGTGCTTGAGGCTGGCTATCAGCAGTTACTGTCCGGACTATGCATCCCTGGCTAATTCCATTCAGTGTAAGGTAATGACAAAAAAAATGTACAGAGTTGTATTGTGCAATATAGGTTGATGCAGTAATGCAAGGTACACCAGCATATACTGTACATATATAAATAATTCTCAATATATTTATAAATAATGTGTTTTGCATTTTTAGTGGGCGGTAGATCATTTTGACTCGGTCATGTCATAAGTAGCTCTCAGGTTGAAAAAGTGTGTGCACCCCTGCTGTAGACTGTTTTCTTCCTTTTTCACTTCCGTTAACATGGCGAGATAGGCTGTAAGTTCTGATGAGCTCTCGTCCCTTCGGGAGCTGATCAGCCTCAGACATTGCCATAACCAACGGACTATCTTACCAAAATACAGGCTTTTAGTAATGATAGCTGGCCCTTCTCCCCTCCCTCTTTATCTATTTGTCTAGCCCTCTCCCTCCGGGGCTATGACACAAATTTCTGCTCTCCGTCTATCTCTCCCCCTTGTCACGCAACCCCACTTGTACATTTTCACTCACTTTATCTACTCCTTTATGCCAACGACGCGTTACATTTTCTGGATCCAATCCAGATTCATGTCTTATACTCATCACCGTCAAGCTTGAAGCAGCTTTATGGCCCCTCTCTCTGGATAATTTGGACTGCTCCACTACCTGCTCTGCTGCTGGAAAAGACACTATTATGAATCTTTTTAGTCTTTGTGTCCTTGGACTGCGAGAGAGAAACACACACTAGGGCTTTGTAATCCGTGGTGTTAGGTTCAGAGCGGACCTGAACACATCCTTGTGATGCGTGTGCGAGAGGACGCGCAGATGACGCAGCACATCACAGCATATTTTACTTTGGATTGTTTCAAACTACAGAAAATCACAGAAGCTCAACATTTAATTGGTTCTCGTCGGAGTTCTGCGTGTTGACAGCACCAACACGGTGCAGCAGCAGCAGTCACAACACTGCACCATCTTCTTAGATCTTTAAGATTATGTCGAGAAATCACCTCCTGCTTTGAGAGCAGACTCCCATAATCCCTGTGTGGGCCCCATCAAACTGAAAACCTCATCCACACCTTGTTGGCTAAGAGACTGTGCTACTTCCTGTTTGCTGATGATGTGCTCTGTGTCACATTTCAGTTTCAATAAATCAGGACGAGATCAGATGGAACAGTTACATGAAACATAATCAAGTCAGAGAGAATTAACAGTTTGATTGTGCTTTTCATTTATTAACTTGTCTGCTTCGTCAAAGCCTGATCCAAAGGGACAGCTACCTTAAGCAGTTTAAAGCTGTTGTTATTCTTTCACTGAATCTGATCTGTCATTCCTGGAAACAGTTTGATTACACTGTGGGAGAACCTAACCTTCCTCCACAGTGAATCACACAAACATGCCTGTTTATGGGGCGTCTCTGTGTACGTGTGAAGAACAAGATGGAACTTGAATGTGCTGTTGTGAGGATGTTGTGTTGTTGTGTCTTAGAATGAATGAATGTGGTGCCAAAAAAAGGTATGTCCAAATACACGTGGAGCAATTTCTGACTGTGCGTCTCCATTGTGGCAAACGTTCACCTGGATTTCTACTACGTGTGTGCCACATTTTGATGTTTATCATGCTTTATTTCTTAGGTACTAGCTATCATGCTGCGTGTCTACAGCTTGTCTTTGCTATGATAAATTTGGTAAATGGTTGAGTAAAGTGGGTCAGATTAGAGCGACACTAAGACAAATGTCGACTCAAACTATGACTCACTACATCATGCATTATGCATTTCACATTCACAGATGTACGCAGCTCCGTTCCATCATTTCAGTTCTGAAGGCTGTTTCTGACGCACCAGACCAGGCGAGTTATGCATTTTGGCCAATGGCGATACATGCAAGTACTCACTTGGTTCTGTGATATGAGGCATCATTGTAGCGGTCCTGGAGGAAATACTCATCATTAAAGATGTTTCCACAACAGCGGTACACGACTGGCACAAAACTGGCAATCATCGTTTGTTTTTGTGCTCATCCTGACAACCCTAAATACCTGTTTATTCAGAAATCAATGAAAGCTGGCACTTGGAAGCCTCTGCTCAGGTCATTACCTAAACAGCCTCGCTGCCGTTACCAAGGAAACCATACGGCTATGCCTTGAGGGTTGAGTTAAAGCTAATGATAAATCAGGCACTGGAGACATCCTGACAACACTGACCCTTTCCCAGACTTCATCATGCAACAGGTTGCTGTTTTTGTTTCTCACCATTCTTCCAACTCTTTTACAAGACTTGATCTTCCGTACAGATGATTCTGAAAGGTTGAGTCAGAGGTGGTGACCCTGCATGCTTGCTCACCATGAGCCGAAACAGACAGAGCTCCATTTGCAATCACTGCTGAACCAGTTCAGTCATGCTAATATCATCATTCAGCTAAGACGATATATACACAAAATAAGCAATCCTAATCATTTGATGTGAAGTCAGGTTAAAGCTGGGCGGTGGCCTGACGTCCTCTCTGCCCTTTGCTCCGCAGCATTCCAGTCAAGGGTTGATCCAGTCAAACGCTTAAGTCCTGGATCTCCCTGAGACGGGGTGATTCCTGCAGTGACTAACTGGGATTTACACACACCACAAGTCTGCAGTGCTCATTATAGCCCACTGAAGTGTTGGATGGAGTCAACAACATCCTGACAGCACACTGAAGCCGTCCTGACAACAACAACGTGCTAATGCTGCAAAACTGAAGAGCCTCATCACTGTTGGAACTACAGTGTTAGCGTTCTCCTGATAGCGATGCTGCAGGAAATGCCACGGGGTGATTAAAATAAAAAGGGTTTCTCCCAGGAGAATATAAACACGCTCACTAAAGTTATATAAGAATCTATAAATAGGGAGGTTTACATTCAGTCCAGAGGATGGGACAAATGGGAAATGTTGAGCCATAGGAAGGAGGAGGAGGAGCAAATGTTGTTGCAGCTGGCTCGATAGCACTATAAAGCCAAATATTAGGGTTCATCCTCTGGAGACCACGGAAAAAAAAAAAAAACCTCAACCAGCCAGCACTGCAAATTACATTAATTACCTTTAGCTTACTTTCTGGCATTTGATCGCATCACTGATTTGAGTATATACTAGTTTATAAAGGGTAGGTTCTGATACAGATTGATACAATTGTGTCTGTTGAATTTCATGCCTGAGCCCCTGCTTACAGCTCCTATCCTCAAAAGTCCAACAAGATTAGGAATCCCATGCAACATGGCACATTTGCCTTGAGGAGAGATGAGTGAGTCACTTTTGAAACAACCACCACGCAAGTGCAAGCTCTCTTGAGTACAGAAAGGCAAACAGGAGATCTGCTACCGCCTCACAACGATGGATATACTACATCCCACATAACCAATGATCCCATTTGTAGTAAAACCAGGACATTTGTAAGATATTATCAAGTAATATTATGTTGGTTTTAACGGGGGGATGGGGTCCTGCAAAAAATGATTGAGTTTGGGTTTCAATGACCGTAAATTATCTTTACCCATTAGGTAAAGCCTCTGTGTCTGTGTGGGGTTAAATTGAAGTCATGTCTTCCACACTGCACGTTACCCCTGCTGGCCGTGGGATGGGGCTTTAAAAAGCAGAGCTAACAAGGATTAGCATCCAATTTTAACACCTGACTGTAATCCTGCCCTCACACAGTCCATGCTAAGCCTGAGTTAGCCATGCCAGTGGAAGAGGAAGCTGTTTGCAGACGGTCCATCTTTTTTTTTTTCCCTCCTCGTCACTGTTACCTAACAAGTTGGCTCGTGACAAAAGCAGACGGTGGCAGGGCAGCACACTGGCAGTGGAGGAGGAGCAGGAGATAAGCTTATCATCATTACTGTTGAGGTGAAGTTGTGGAATCCTTATTTACAGTAGGAGCAATCTGTTCCGTTAGAGTGCCACACTGCAGCTCCAGTTTTGCATAAATAAAACCATGAGATTTTTGTACTGCAGTGTTGTCAACAATGGACAGGAAGAAGTGTGTCAGGAATTACTCAGACCATCACACATCAAGGCTTTACCCTCATGACACACACGCTTTCAAACATGAACTGAACTAATTTTGCTGAAATTCTTTGTATATGGTGACTCAAATGTCCAGGTCAGCTGCTGCAGACTTTTTCTGAAACTTTTCCTGCCAACCCCCTCCCCCCCTGATGAAATCGCCAGAAAATGTGCGAGTCTATGTGAGAATGCAGCAGGAAATTGACTGAAGAAGTCCAAGGGACTGCATAATTTTGCGCTGATGATGTTTGCGACATGGACGTAGCTGAAAGAAGCAAGTGAAGATTCAAGAGATTTAGGTGATAAGGGCCAACACTGATGTGCCAAAAAAACAAAAAGGGCAATTTCTGCAACCGCTTGCCTGAAAGTTCTGAACACGTCTGACCTGCAGCATTCTTTAAAAACAAATTCATATGTGAGATCAGCTGATCACCATAAACCTAATAACTCTGAAAACATTGAATCTGTCACCTTGGGTTGATCATTAACTTCCAGCTAATCATCCAGCGTTCATCTGCACCTGCTCAGTCAACATGTACTTATTAGAGATCACAGTGCTGCTCCCAACTACGACAGAAAGGTGCAGCCTGGTGCATCAGGGTTTTTGTCTTAAACGTAACCGATTGAGCAGTTTGTATGATGACGTGCACGTGACAAACCGCAACATTTTCATGACACAGAAGGGCAATTCAACGCACCGTTATCTGATGTTCTTGCACAGCCATTATTGTTAAATATACATCGTACATTTGTTCTTTCAAATGGTTGAGCAAAGAACTCCTAATTTGAATGTTTGTGCTTTAACATTTGTTCCCTATAAAGTTTGAAGGACTGAGTTAGTTATTCAGAAATCACTCTGATTAAAAAAAAAAAAATACCTGAATATCTTATACTATCCCTTCATTATCGACACTGGTCAGAGTTATACAGCATAAAAGGAAACCACCAAAAGACGTGAAGAGGCACCAATAACATTGATCAAGTCCAAACACCAACAACCAGACAACCCTTAGACTCTTCCTGAGCAGTGAGCACAGCGGCATTGAGCTCATTTATCAGCTGCACTGGAGTAAACCGGCCTGAATGACAGAACCACCTGGCCATTTCCGAACATGAACCTTAATAATACTTAAAAAAAATACTATTTTCACTCCCTTGAGATGTTAGGTCCGGGCCGATTCGTAAAGGTATTCATGTGGTCGCTCTTGTCCCGTTGGGAGTTAAAAAATGGTCCGAGCAAGAAAGGGTTAAAAAAAACCAAGAGCCGCGTTGTGAAAATGATGGATGGATACACCGAATGATGGATGGATGAATGGATGAATGGATGAGGGCCTCCAGTGTGCCAGCTGCAGAGCTGTAGGTACGGATTCATCCCTCCATCACTGGCCTACCCCCCGATGATGTCATCAGTTAAAGGGACATGATATTAAAACAAGCGTCAATGTTCCGTGAGCTCGCCACGCTCAACGTGACACACGGGAATCAGTCCGTGCACATGAAGGCATGAAATATGGTGGCTGGATGCTAGAGCAGTATGTGTGTGTGTGTGTGTGTGTGTGTGCATGGCTGTTTCAGGAGTACACCATACAAAGAGAATTTATACAAGTGAGCCAGCTGGGCACATAAGCCCTCCTGCACAATAAATCCAAATAATCCTTTACGATGGGAAGCGGGAGGAAGAGGGGGGGCGGGGTGGTGGGGGTAACTCAGACATATGCACACACACGTTCACAAAAGGTACACATGGTTCAATTAGACCCGCCATTGTGCCTCAGTGGGTAGACAGTCAGTGGCTGTGCCCTTTTCCCAAGAATAACATGCAATTCACTGGAATGCATGTTCTCAAAATAGCAGGAAGGCTTATGACATTTGAAGCTCCCAAACACACACACACACACACACGCATGCATGCATTCTAGCAGATGAGCCGCTGTAGGACAAGGACATAAAGGAGGATTACCCTGGTTTACAGCAGAAAAGGAGACAACATGATCATGAAAAATAGTCTTACCTTCCATCATGGTTGCAGATTTGCATTCCTCTATCTCCAATGAGCCTGGAAATGAGAGTGCAGGAGGTGCAGGGGGGGCGGTGGGTGGGGGGGGAGAGGGAGGTGGAGAAGAAGCCCTCGATTAACAGAGATACAGTAGAACGGCTGGCCGGCTAACGCCCTGGCTAACAGCGAGCCTTCGCCACCCCCCCTCCCTCCCTAGCCAGACGTCGCCTGTCAGCTAGCCCAAGAGGGAGAGATGTGGAGAGAGGTGGACAGAGAGAGGAGGGGTAAGGGTCCTACAGCCGGGGCCTAGCTGCTGAACAGAGCTGGGGCTTCAGCCATGGAGGAGGAGGAGGAGGATGCTGCTGCTGCTGCTCTAACCTACAAGCTCAGCTGAGGATGCTGAGAGGTGGGGGAAAACTGAGAGGAGGAAAATAAATAAATAAATAAAGGAGGAGGAGGAGTGTGCGTGTGTGTGTGTGTGTGTGTGTGGGAGAGGGAGGGCTGAGGAGGGGGGTGCTTGAAGGGGCGGAGGCAGTTGGCTGACGTCACGCCCAGCCTCAGCCAATCCCCGCAGGGCTTCGTGCAGTCACATGGCCTCCAGCTTGAGTCTCCTGACGTTGTGGCCCAGGAGGAGAAACTCGTTTTGCGTGTTAGTGACCTCTCTCTCTCTCTCTCTGTCTCGCTCTGTCTCTGTCTCGCGCACTGACACAGAAACACACCCTCATACACGAACAGAGGTCAGGAAAGAGGCATATATTGTACATACGCGCACACGCACAGCCTACCTTATGTCAGTGCTGTGTGTCGAGCGGTGAGTGACAGCAATTATGAGCTGGTGGAGGGAAAAGCGTGCAGGTGTGTGTACGCACACATGTTGACGACGCCCTCTCTCTCTCTCTCTCACACACACGCACACATACACAATATTCCTTCCCTCGTGCACCGATTCCTGCTGCGGCTGCGTCCCTCCGTACAAGAAGCATCGGTGTGGTTCTCTCTCTCTCTCTCTGTTCCGTGTCCGCGCGTTCCCACCGCATCGATCCGTGTGACGTCATGGCAACGCAGCCACAGCTGCAGCCAACGAGCAAGAAGGACCACCGCCCCCCCCCCCGTGTGTGTGTGTGTGGGGGTCTAACAAAGCTACACTACAATATAGGACGCATTTTAGTGCACAACATTTCGTGGTATTTCCTACAAAACCTGAATGAGAAAATTACAAAAATAAAAATTCAAATTAATTAAAATGAAACTGTATACATAGATAAAATAAAAAAAATATAAGACTATATATACAAAAATAAAAAATAAAAACATACCCAGTGTACATATTTTATATTGTAGTTGTATTGTGATCTCTGAGAATTGTGTGGACTGTGTTTTATTCTGTCTCATATATGACTTCAGTTTATGTTGCAGACGGGACGCTCAGTTTCATCACTGCTCTTTCACAACCACAGAACACTTCCTTTGAAACAGCACGTCACACAGAGCACACCAACTAAATCATCAACATAACATCGACTGTGAGGTTGAAGTAAAAGTGAAAGAAAACACAAAAAAAAGAGCGATAATGCTAAATAATGACAGTGAGGAACTTTAAACTGCCACCACAGAGTTACTTATTATACATTTCTCTCTATATTTCTGTATTTTAGTCACAGAGACAGAGTAAAACAAACTGAGAGAACGGAAGTTTACTCCTGGTTCAAAGAGTGTATGACAGCAGTGGCCTCATCACTTACAGCTGTAAAGACAAAGTGTCCAAAAAGAAAATCAACATTGAGCCATGAGAGCAGAGCATGTATGTTACTGTAGACAGACATGTGGATGGATGCTGTATATTCTGTATGGGGGTAATGGGGTAAAACAATCATTTCTGGCGACATTAACTTCCCCCATAGGAACAAATAATGATCTCTGTTTTCTCGTCTCTGCGTCCATCTGTCTTCGGTCATGCTTTAACCAGACCCGGCCGTGTGCCCCTCAGTGCCCAGTGTCATGCATTCTTTCACTGATTCCCTCATTTTTCTTGTTTTCACCACGTTATTTTCCTCAAGCGGCCTCCGTGTGGTTCATTGTGCCACTCTCCTCCTCCCTCTTTTCATCCCTCTGTCTCTCTCATGCCCAGCTCCTCTTCTTCTTAACACCCAGCAGATGCTGCTGGGAGGGGGGTCCCCCACCCTCAAACCTCAAACCCTGCCCCTTGCATTAACCCCCCTCCCCCTTGTTTTGCCTTCTCATGCCAAAGCTGTGCTTACAGTGACCCCCCCCCCCCCCCCTTTTTGTTATTTTTTATTTTATCCCCTTCTTTTGTCTTCACATCTACCACTTCTTTTCTTTTCTCTATGCATCTCTGTTTCCCATTCTTCCATTTTCTTCTAAATGATCTTTCCTCACTTCCCATTAGCTGCACGACAACCAGCAACTTCTCCTGCACTGCCACCTAGAGCTCACTGAGCGCAACGACAAGTATGCATCACTGTGCCGCTGCTGCTGAGGCCTCACAGCCCAGGAGCTAAATGTACACGTTGTCCGGTGTTATGTTCATTATACTGTACTCAGCATTCCTGTGAGGTGTTAGGTTTATTTACTTGTACAAACACAGAGCCATGTGCTGTGATTAGTGATGTGGCTGACAAATAGCGGAGGAGTGAAGAATAAGGGAGGAGGAAGTGAGGGGGATTTGCTAAATAAAGCCTAATACCCTATAAGCTCTGTTTTGGAGCTGCAGGAGCGCAGTAGTCTGAAGAAACACACACACTCAGGAACAGACAAGCACCTGAAGCCTGTGCCACTGAAGAGAGGCGAGCACGCTCGGTGCGTGATGCAGACTTTAAACAGTAGTCCAGTTTGGGTGATACGCTCATAGATTTCAATGCAATCAAAAGTCAGCTCAAAACAGATTCACCAAGCTGCAGTGTTCTACTTTAATCTTGAGCATTTGAACTCAAATTCCTTTTCAACTTTGCAGCCCCAAACAAAACTACCACAGGTCGATCCAAAAACAGGTCGTGTTACTATTTAGGCTGATCTCAGAATCACAGTTCTATCCAGAATTGACTAGAAGATGATTGTTTTAACGCCATAAATCTCTGTTTCCCATTTCCCCTCTGCTCCCTTGTTCTCTCCACATGACAGTGACATCATGTTTCGTCATGTGAGCTGTGAGACAACACGCCGCTCAGTGATGATGCCAACACACACACACACGCCTACCAAAGCACCCATATCATGATAAAAACACATCAGTAAGGTCTACAGGGAACGTGAAGGTGACAGCCACAAGCAGATAAAATTAAAGTCCAAGCACACACAGTGAGATGCCACAGGCGAGGAGGTCGTGCACTGTTTTTGAAGAAAGCTGTTTCACTGTACCTGCGATGATGCGAAACCAGCCTTTGCACAGCTCCTCAGCCATGGACAGATCTCTCCATGGACCCCCACTGGTCTCACGCCGGCCAGACACGGACGAGGAGGGAGCGGAGCAGATCGAAGACGAAGGTGGTTCCTCTGAAAGAGAGAAAAGGCGAGACGAGGACGGCCAGTAACCAAGGATGCTGCCTGACGCTGCTGCTCAGAGGACATATGCCTGAACACTGACGCTGATACGTTTACAACTGCAGGAGCACGGGCCAGGACACAGGCAGCACCACACACAACTTGTGCAGAATATTAATGTGGCAGAGGAGGTCCAGGCAAAGTCAGGCACTGAAGGTCAACGTGTCCTTTCCTGCAGCATAGACAGAGACGCACCTCCAGACACTGTGAATGGATTTATCTCAAACTCTGCAGCACTGACTCGGGACAAGTGGCAAAGACTCTATGTCAACTTTAATTGCACCTTTCAAATCCTCAGGTTTAAAATGTTGTTTTTCTGTATTTCACCAAAATGTAAGTCACCGTGTTGTGTGTCCAAAAATCCAAAAAAGTTAAATCTACCAATGGTCACCAACCATGCACCAACATTATTAACTAGATTAGATCTGGCATAGGAAATAAAATAATAATAATAGCTATATATTGCAATATCATTTTCATTGACAGCAATAAAACATAACCTCTCAGTTTAGTACTTGAGTGTCGTTCAAACACAGTGGGGAGGTGTGGAACATCACTCATCTGTCATAACCTGTCCAAAACAAAACATTTGAGACCACTCCCAGGCCATGATAAATCAAGTAATAAATATATAAATGCCACATTTATGTTGATACTTATTGATATAAATATAATACAATATAATATAAAATGACATTTTTATATCTTCCATGCTCACTGCCTGTTACAGGTGAATCAACTGCAGACATTTTCTTATTTTTAAGATGATTTACTTTTCTAACAGAATCCAAAAACATGCCGTTGGCGCCACCTTTTGTTCACTTAAGCACATTGCTGTTCCGTGCCATGTCCTGGGCCTCCCCAACTCTTCCATCTCTAGTCAGACACAATCATATCAAATGATCAGATCCAGGGATCCAGGTAGATTTAAGATATTAAGATTCATCGTCTGCACCATCGCATTCACACCGGTTCACAAAATCCCAGTGTTAGCCAGTGATATTTGATCAGATTCATCTGGTATTTAATCGTCCTGGTCCTAATCTCAGCCAAACACTGTCTCCTGAGAGCGAAGCAGTCTCCTTGGCTTCAGAAACAGACCGTGGGTCAGAATGCTGTCGTTCCATGTGCATTCCGTGTTTGTTTCAAAAGCAGGAGATGCACAAGATAAAGAGGCTCTTGTTCCCTCTCCCCACCCCGTCTCGCTCTCGCCCTCTACCTGGTATCTGTCTCTACCCTCCACCTCCTCCTATCTGACCTACTTTCCTCATGCCTTTTGCCTGTGGGGTGCAGTGTTGCTCTAATCTGGATGCTCATCCGTGGCATCCATCTGTATCTGTTTTCAGTTTTTGTTTTTTGTTTTTTTACCCACCAGCAGAAGCCACAAGACAGATGGAAGTGGGTCATCCCTTGGTAACTGCATGAATGCAGTAAAGAAGGGAAGGCTGCGTTTGGCAGCTGGGGACGGTGATAGCCGTTAGCGTCCCGCACGTGACGAGCCGCAGGGAGACGGGGATGTGACGATGCCACTTCTGGTTCCTGCGCTTCTAATCATTTATCAACCGTGTTCTAGTTCCATCCAGCATCTCCTGATTAAACAAAAATAGCAAAGTTGCACAATTTTTGCTCTCCTATATACCAGCTATATACCACCAGGCTGGATTTAATCAATGAAATGATCTGAAACAATCCCGGATACTCAAATTATAATTTGTCAAAAGAAAAGAAAAGCCTCGATTCTTTCTCCAGCATGGTGAATTTATTATATTTTGACCAAAAGGTGGTAAAGATAAGTGACCACTTCCCCTAATATTTAATATTCATACTAGATTTTAAAACAATTATAATAAATTACTCACATCATCAACACTAAGGAATTCATGTACAACCCTCTATTCTTCCCATGAGCACAACGGGCTGCAGTTTAACAGAAACCTCTCAGTGCACGTCATCTGTAAACTGGGACTTCCCCGGGCTGGTGTAGCCACCGTCACGTCTCATGTCCCGGGGCCTTGTGCCATTTCCTGCGTGTGCAGCTGAAGCAACATCCTTGCGAGCCTCCACCTCGCCCCGCCTCTCCCCAGCCTCACCCTAAATGTGCCCCGATGAGGGATTCTGTTTAGGCAGCAGTCGTTCAATGTACACACACAAACACCCACCCACCGATTAGGGCTGCGCTGAGTGCAGCCAAGCCAAAACAACATTCCACTCCGCCGCAGGGGAGGCATGCAGGGCGATAAGGCGCAGTGGTGGCAGGGTGCCATGGCGAGGGCCTACGTGCTCTCCCGCCACTCGCGCTCCTCGGTTGGCCATTCCGAAGGCGAACACACACACACATACAGAGAAATATATAAACAACAGATGACGCAGTGAGGCTCGCTGTGTAATTAGCACACCTGCTAATTCCCAGACGAGGCCCACTTCCATCCGATCGGTTTTGAGCTCTGGGTTCTTAAAGGAGGAGATGGAAGTTAGCCTTGAAAGACCCCACTGGTCACAAACTCTCATCCGTCGATCACCAGTTAAATCAAAATCGATTCATATTTCAAATACTGTGTGTGATCAGGGCTGGGCACGATCTTTTGTTTGACCCCAAATAATTCCCGCAACACACATGCCAACCGTAAAGCCGATAGGAAGCATGTTTCTCGAGACGTGTGGGCCACATACAGACGCGATTCATTAGATATGTTCAGTCTGGACAGCCTCTTAAAGGTCAAAGGTCCACACTAAATGAAAAATCAACCTCTAGATGTGTGAAAGTCGCAACCTTCTTCGACCACATGGACCCCTGCCTCGTGTCCGGAGTCGACCCCCCCACCCTGACCTCAAAAGAGTGGATGGAAAAGATGAGCTCATCTTTCTAATTCCGCTCTGGTCTGGCCTGCAGTCTCCCTAATGGTCTTCTGGATTTCAACAGTCGTCCAATACGTCCCCTCTCATACTCACACCAATTACCACGTCCACACAGGGCCTGGGCCTAAATAAACAGAGGGCAAAACTCGCTATACAATCAGCTTATATCTATAAACAGAGGAGCGGTTTAAATGAGGCCACTCCCGAGAGTGCTGGCCTTTGCTTGGATGGCCAGGCCGAGATGACAGAATGGAGCCAGATGAAGTCACTGCGGGGAGTTACAGGAGAGTTTCAGAGACAGCAGAAATAGGCCTGAGTCCTACACAGCCCAACACGTCAAACAAAGAAAATGTTGGATCCTATTTTTTAACTCGGTATCAAGGACATTGGAGGGTTTGGTTTGTGTTTAGCGAACGACCACTTTAAGAGTCTGTCAGCTCACACAGGAAATCCCCACTGCTCAGAGAAAGAACTTGCCCACGCTTCCCTCCTGGCTCCCTGTGGCTTGGCTGGACACCCCAGAGAATGCTGCTGGCATATACGTACGTGTGTGCACGTGTGCGTGCACAATGACATGATGTGTTGGCATGAGCCCGGATAGACCCGGCAATGACGCACTTGGTACGGGACCAATAATTAATGAGGCATCTTAAAATAGAAGGTGCGGTTTTTTGAGAGCTTCTTTGTCTGACAGCGCATCAGAACAGCGACTCTGCCTCTCGGCTAACCTCACTGGGTCATGAGGCGGAGTCATTGTGGTGATCTGAGATGTACTGGCCGTCATAGTAATGCTCAGAAATGACTCACGGTCATAGAGGTGTTCCTGTTTTAACACCTTTTCTTGCAGGTGTTCTGACGCACAGAGGAACTGAGCAGAGCCCACAGAGTCCCCACACCACACTCCCTGAGTCAGAGCTGCAAAAGACATTTCTTATAAACGTGTAAAATATGTGGAAGTGAGGGTTTCCGTGTGTCGGTGTCGCGAGAGGGTGGACGGGTGAAGCCTGGCTCCATTAAATTGAACACACGACAAGACGGCGCTGCCCGAGCAGCAGCCGCTCACAGGAGCTCTCCGCTCCATTCTGTTTCGTCATATACTTTCTCCTTTTTTCTGGCAGGTTTATTTCAGAATAGTTTGTGTTTTTTATTTTACTGAAATTGTTTCATTTGCTGCCTTTTGGTGTTGCTACTGTAAATGTGTGTTTCCCCCCTGGGGAGAAATAAATCATTCACTCTCTATCTATCTGTCTAGATTTATAAGAGCATAATAAAATTACATTGAAGACCTTTGTCATTTGTTTCCTCATAATTTATTAAATTTCTCCTAAGTTCATCACACTTTCATTATTTGAATACTCAAATAACCTCCCCTGCCATTCTATTTGTTGTTTTACATCCATGGTTTACATTGTTTCCATACGTCTTTTCAAAATTTTGCTTCCATAACTGAAGATAAGTTGAAGTAGCCAAGGAAACTCCACAGTAGCTCACAAAGTAGAGACAAGTCTTCAATTAAAATCAACCTTAACGTATTTAAGTTATTTATGCAACACATCTACAATCTATTCATTATATTCATTCACGACTGAATATTACTCCACACTGTTGAAGACTCGGTGGAAACCCATGCACATTCAAGAGAATCAAGCGAGTCAGGCTGGGGGCATCAGAGCTTCCTGTCTGTTCCGTTGCGCCACGTCGGGGTTTAAGAGGTTTCCCATTTGGAGCGTGTGTATGTAGGGCACTCCCACACACACTCGCTCAGACACGAATACTCAGTATTGGAGGCTTTTCTAACATATTAGCACTGACTATTATTTCCTAGAATGCTGCCGCAGATACAAGAGAACACAAACAAACGCACACAGGAGGGGAAGTACGCCTCGGTCCCTCTTAGTCATCGGCGTAATTCACCAACTCCTGAGTGTGATATAATAAAGCAAACTGTACGTTCTCATCTAGTCCCCGAAGGAAGCTTCTGCTCTCCCACTCAGCCCAGCAGAAAAACCCTCTCCCACAGGCATCTGGGGAACTCTCCCAGCCTGAACTGGTTTTGGGGACAGGCCCGGCAGACCCAGGGCAAAATGAAGGGCTCTCTCTGCCGGCCATTTCAAACCATCCACGCCAAGAGGCCACTTTAGAGTCTCCAGCCTGCCTGTTTCAGCTTCTTTCTCACACCCAAAGTTAAATTAATAACTTTGTTTAAAACATGAACCGGATGAAGGATCATCAAAGAATTTCATAAATGGATGGTATTACAAGGCAGCACGGCTCCAACATGACCTGGCTGGTGATTTCCCGAGCACGCTGACCGGCCTGAGTGACTGACAGACACTCCGAGGAAATACTTTGCTCCTCCGCACACACTGATGAGGCTGCCGCCCCCCCCCGGAATGAAGGAACCACGGATGACTCACGGATCTTCTCCACCTCCACTTTCTGTATTTAACCATGGAAGTACATGGACACACACATTCTTCTATGTTTCGTTCTGTTTGCTCAAAGTTGCGAGGGCAGATCCAGAGGGGATGGTAAACGATCAACAACAAACACATTGAAAGTGACGTATTTATATTTATCTTTCGGTTATTTTTTTTTTTACTTCATTAAGCGACATGGAGAATAGCCCAACTGTGTGAGATCAGACATTTTCCCACGGGGAGTTCCTTCCAAACAAAACCGAAACTTCTTTTTTTTTCAACTTTTTCGCTGTCAATAGTGGCCACCCCTGTGTCTCCTGGACCACAGGAGCTCAGGTGTAGCTCGGCGTGAATCAGCACCACATGTACCGAAACCTGCTCAAACCAGAGCCCCACCCACGCCATTTGCATATCGACTGAACACAACGTGCTGAGAGCGTACGTGCACTCTGGCCTCTGATGTTTTGATTCATCACAACAGGCGTCGTTAATCAAACTGAATATTAATGTTCCAGACAAACGGCGGTTGTTTTTTGTTTTTTTTGGTTGTGCCAAACCTCCTGATGGAGCCAGCTCGGCTCGATCGACCTCGAGAGCCCACAGGAGCACGCCGGCGTGACGCATCATTACTCAGACGGTTCACATGACACAGGCAAACCACTCGTGCACCCCTCTCCCCCCTCCACTCCGCTCCACTCCGGCACATGTTCTCACCAGTTCGATGAGGACATTATGTAATAATAATAAAATGCAGTCACTGTTGTCTCCATTGTGCTTTCATCAATATCAGGAATTAAGTGATTTCCCTTTTTCCTCCATCACTCTCCTTAATTCATCCTTTCACCCTCCTTCCCTCAGCCCTTCATCCCTTCATGATCATCCATCCATCCATCCTCCACTCCCTCCTTCTCATGTCCACTAATTTATCCCTGACCTCATCCATTCAATCCTCTTCCTTCATCCTCCCTTCCTCATCCCTCAACCCTTATCCCTATGCTCATCATCCTCCGTCCTTCATCTGTACTCACATCCATTCATCCTCCCTTAATCCTCATTCTTAAATCGCACCAATCAAACCGTTACCTCTGTCTTTTCCTGCTTTAATAAGCGGGAGATGCATTTCCAAGTCCTCCTGTCTTTGAGGTGTTGTCCCCTGGACTGCAGCAGACGCTCACTTGATGATTTAAGACACTAAAAAGATGAGTAACAGGCACTTATCTAAGTGTAGATGAATAATATGTCTATGGTTTGACAACAGCACGTCAACAACGTTACTTCATCCCACTGAAGGACTCACAGGACACCTCATCGGCAAAGAGTGATGATAAAACACAGCAGGCGCCTGGATTAACGTGCACAGCCCATATGTCATCCATGTCAGTTTACATCCTCTCACTAATGACTTCAGATGAGCTGTGAGCAGCTGAAGACGCCGCCCGAAAAATCCCAGTTTCCTGTTTTAGTTTCAACATACCGGCTCTTCTGTGCTCGGTCTCCGTGGAAACGGGAACATAGTTAGCTCATTTGCTGTAAATGAATTTATAGCTAATTATTTTTAACTCTCACAAATTCCTGCGGATAATCTCAGTTCCCAGAAAGGCCTGGAGTCGTTTTCATTCTCAACGTTCAGGTGCTTCCATAAAAAAAGTGCATCTCTTTGTGGAAATGTCTCAAATTAACGATGGGGATTTTACTAAAATGTAATCGCTACTTGTAAATAAAAACATCAAATGCGATGAAAGCTTGCTGGACAGCTATCATTTTGCTGAGAGAGAAAGAAAACTCTCAGCTGCTCTTTAACCTGAGTTACATAACACGTTGACTTGTTCCAGAGGTAATTGATTATATTTATGTGTCCACAGTCCCAGTGACGCTAATGGCTGAATTGGGATTTAAATGCCACGTTGTACTAATGCAATGTTTGTAGCGCCTGATTGGGCTGATTGATTAATAATTAAACAAAACCATCCATGAAAATCATTTCCTCTGGCAGAGCACAAGATCTGGACGTGCAGGCCGATAGTGTTGTGCAACGAGGAGAGACTCCCCGACACGTTTCCTGTGTTCCACCGAATGTTTGTGTCAGTCAGCAAGTGCCCGAGGAGACGCAAACGACTTCCTGATCAACCTGATCTGTACCTACGCTCCAATCAAGGTTTGTTTACCAAAGCACATGGTGTACGTGGTGGCGGAGCAGGCATAGCACATGTGACTGCGTGTGTGTGTGAGTGAGCGTGTGCCTTAGACACTCTAAGGCAGCAGTTCTTGAGGTCAAAGGTTACAATCTCCAGTTTTCATTGGAACTCAACCTCATCACATTTTTTGCAGGATGCAGATTTGGATTTGCTCCTGAGAGTAACAGCCATCGAGCATCATCAAGTGAGCGCACGTGCGCGTCTGCGTTGGTACCTCCTGTACGAGCCGCATCGCTGCATGTGACTGGAGATGTTATCCAACACTGATCCCAGAAGTGTCTGGAGAGGATGTGTCTCGGTGTTCAACTCTCTCGCACAGTTGCCATGGAAACCGGTTCGGCAGAAAGACTGAGACAGAGAGGGGGGACTACGGCGCCCCTTTGATATGACGCCAGAGAAGAGTCCTGTCAGAAATCTTGATTCACTGCATCTCCTCCTGTCTGCACGTACGCGTCAACCAGGGCAGCTTTGAATTCTCACCTTTAAAAACACGGAAAAAAGAAAAACCAAATGCTCCCTGATTTCAGTGTGAGTTCATTCTCCTGCGATGACTGACTGAGTGTCCAAAACATGACTTCAGCCATTTCAAAATTCAAGATTCAAGAGTCTTTTTTGTCATTACACAGGACACAAGATGCGAGATAACGACATTTCTTTTAAGGCTTCTTTTAAGAAAACTGACCTAAAATAAAGAGGCAGAGTATAAACAACGAATGCAAAAAAGGAATGGAATGGCAGCAAAAGAATATTTAAATAATGGAAGCGTGACAAATGTGAAAAATGTAATGAATTATCAGGAAATAAATGTTTTTTTACGGCACACTTCACCCTGTCCGGTGAGACAACAGATCGAGGGCAAAACAGAAATTATTGTATTAAGCTGACATATTAAAAGTAGGTAGACAAGAGGAGCGATCAAAGTTTAGAACAAAGGGGTCAGGCCCTTCTGAAGGAGCCGCCACAGAAGTCCTTTAACCATCACCAGACACAGGAAGACATGGCATTAGGGCGGAGTGAAAGACATGTACACACGCACACAGAAGAATTGTTCCCATGTGCCGCAGAGCTCTGTGAGAGCAGAGGGTTGCGTGAGAGCAGCCAGACATTTGTAAACTTTAGAGTAAAACGACCAAAGGGCTCAGGGACACAGATGTGGAGGAACCAGAGGAAAGAGAAACGGAGGTCGCTCCTCGGCTGCTCACGCCACAGCTTCTCACTCACAAGCTATTTTGATCACGAAATATCCCTAGTTTGAATCAATGCAAAAAAAAAAAGCATTGTGCGTTTTCCATCCTCATTTCAAACTGGATTTCCTCCACTGTCACTGAGCGACGGCGTGTTTAAGACTCCTCGCGTCAGACGTCGCCGCCGCTCTGGTTGCGCTCCAGACGTGTCAGTTTCACATCTCACGTCCCTGAATGGGCGGCAGCTGCGTCCACCTGCTCTCTCATCACTTTAGCGAACACGCCCACATCTCGCAGGGGCTCCTTTGAACAGGCTGTCCGCGGCGTTTCTCCGCACCCTCAACCACTTCATCATCGCTCCTCTAATTGGCTCAGGGGAAATATAAATAGCCACATGCATCCGTCACGACGCTGCTCGCTGCGCTCACAAGGTTAATGCAGCCTCAAGGGACCCAGGGGTCATTGTGTTGCATTTTACCTGGAAGCAACAAACAAAAACTGACGGCTGCGATGAGTTCATCTGTCAAAGATCGACGCTCGCTTGATACCTCTTAGTGTAAATGGAAATGGAAAGCAGCAGCTTTTGACCCAGACGACCCCACAGTCATCCATAAAACCACGATGACGCAACAGCTGCATTAAAAGATTTCATGTTAAACCCTTGGTGTTGGTAACGAGCGTCAGACGGGAACAGAACGAACTGTGATGCTGGGGTTCCTTAAATTAGCTGCTCTGTGCCTGAGGCGTGAACCCTGACAAACATCACACACACGCTGCAGGAGCTGCCCTCGTCTGTGACCCCCTGGAGTTCAGGTGAAGATATCATAAGAGGTTTAATGTGCTGAAGGGAAGTTTCAAGTCCTCAGCCCGTTCCTCATAATCTCCTCAGCGAAGCGCTTTCCCTCTTCCCGAAATATCCTCCATTTTTTTCCTCGCGCAACACTGGGGAACGATTCATTTACTTGGCCTTGTGGGAAATGCTTGGCTCCATTTTTAGCTTCATAGATAACCCGGCCGTCGATAACTCGGCCAGCATGGCTCAGTGACGGAGTGACAGGGGAGGCTTCTCGTCCCGTGCGACCGTCCGTCTTTCTGGGGGGGGGGTGGTCAGGGAACTAGGACAGGCGGAGTGGACGGAGTAGGACAGAGAGGAGGAGGAATTTAGGCAAGTTGGGTTCATTTGTTTCACACATTCAAAGGACTTCACGCAGGATTCCCAGGGAATCATGGGAAGATTTGATCATATTTGAAGAGGAGATTATTGGTACATGTGTAAATTCAAGGATAAGATGGAAATAGAACATGGGGAGAGAGTGCAAGTGTCAAGCTCTTATCCTGGATCACAAGAGTCAGGGGCGGAGATAACATGGAGATTTGAGATTAGGTTTTAATAACTTCTTCCTCAGGTCATTATCCTCCAAAGAAATGGACCTGACGTGATTGATTTGTCAGACGTGTCGTAACACACGGGATCACGTAACAAGACTGGCCTTGAAATGGAAATTGTTACAGTAAAAAAAGGACTAATTGCAGAATATTCTGTTTCTTGGTTCCTCCTGTGCAACCACACAAATACGGAAAATAACACAACATTCCTGGAAACATTGCTTCACGGAGATTTGTTTGCCTTCTCACCCTGGCTGCACACGGTGTCCCGAATATTAAATAAACCAACTTAATAATGCAGCAAGAAAAACAAGCTCAGCAATGTCGTGTTCACATCCTTTCCAGTCAATGTTTGTGAGAGTCGCTGCAGACAAAAATGATCAAGCTGATGATTTAAATGTTTTTTTAAGGGCTTAAAAAAATTCATTGGGTCCTGGATGAGAATCAGAGATGGTGAACGATGGTCCAAAAAATTTTTTTTGGAAAAGGATCAACTTAATTTTGATTTAATTGATTGACAGATCATTTGTTTGACATATTCCAGCAGAGATATTTAGTTGCTCATTCGAAAGGTTATGGAAAATGGCACTAAAGTGAGTTTAAGTAACTTTTTGTGTCCTCGACAAGGAAAATAAATATTCACTAATCTTCTCTTTCATGCTTGAATTTGAAAAACTGACAAAAGAAAATCATGTTGCGTAATTGTCGCTTCTCGTTAATGTCTAAAGCCTCAAGTTTTCATTTCAAGCACTGAAGAGTGGCTTGGGACACGTCACTTTTGTTAATGTTGCCGTGACAACGTTACTGTTGAACCACGATCACACTGTTGAGAGGAAGTGTGTTTGAGTTGTCTTTGAATAAACACATGTAAAACAAATGAGCCCTAGTTTTTTTGCTCTGTGTGTGTGTGTGTGTGTGTTATGTCACACCAGGACAGTCCTGTCAGATTAAGTGTGGGCTGCGGTGCTGAGTCGGTGTCACACAGTGTTCCCGTCTCAGCACATTAGAGCCAAACCACTGTGATGATGCAGAAAACAGCCACTTCAAAGAGAAGGAGCAGTAACAGATGGATTAAAATGCACTGTAATATCATTTCATACTATGGTTCCCTTTTAAGGTCACTGGTTATTTTCTCATTTAGGTTGTGCTGAACTCATATTCGATCAGCACCACAACATCGGGCGTGTTTGTCAAACTGGATCCTGCCCAGTCGAATCTATCCAACAAATGTCTTGAACCCTTCAACTTACTAGCTTCATGCTAACACACATGCAATGTGTTCGTGGCCCCGGGAAGTCGGACAAGACACCAGGTTTTACTTCCAAAACTCAGACTGACCCAGACTGTTTAAAAGAAGCTCTGCGCGCAGACATTAACAAGTGACAGCATCACGAGAAGTTCACCATGACTCAACATCAACACAGTTTTCGTTAACACTCACACTGATGATGCATCTATGCCTGAGAGGATGAGGCCTCCACCACCATGCAGCCGAGGCAGGAGGTGAGCTGACTTCCTGTTCTTTGGACAGTAGGTGGAGCCACAGGAGGAAGTAGGAACTCCTACATGTTGTGTTTTTTGTTCGTTCATTTTCAACCACTTGTCCATCACGGGGTCACGACTGGACAAGTCACAAGTTGGAAGGAAACTGAATACCACACAAGCGCGGGGAGGACATGCAAACCCCACACAGAAAGACCCTCCTGGATCAGCCCGGGAATCAAACCCAGGAACTTCTTATTGCGAGGCAGCAGCACTAACCACTGCACCACCGTGCTGCCCAGGATTTTTTTTTTTTTAAATTAATGAAATTAAACATTGTGGAAAAGTCCTGTGTTGTGTTTAATGTCTTCTAAACTTTGGACTGTGAGGATGAAAGTGATGGCGTTTTTGTATTATTTCCATTGTAGTTTGACATGTCTGGTAATTTATAGATCTTGGTGAAAAAGGATCCAAATAGAAAACAAGATCTAGCTGTTTTCCTTCTGGTTTCATCAGGGGACGGTCTGACCTTGAGGGGGTGTCATCCCCTCTGCTTGATAGTGTTTTACTCATGAGAGGCTCTTTCCTCGGGACCCAGGTGTTTCAGGACAAGGGGAAATGAAACATGACAAACCGATTCGTCACGTAAACCCAACCAGTGCACGAGGGAGGAAATGAGCGAAAACAGATGGAGTGTATTCATGCTTTGCTTTTAATCACTTCATAGAAAAAGTATTTCAGATTTATTTTTGAACACAATATACAATAGAATACCATACATTGTGTGAAACATTGAATAACCCACCGGCAATAACTGGCGGACTTGAACATATTATTGACAATTAAAAAAAAAAACCCACCTCTCATGCAGATAGTGCTAAATCTGGCTAACCATTTGGACACAACTAGGACCAGAAAAATAAAAGCTTCAACATAGATAAACAATGTTAATACTGACAAATTTTGAATTTAAAAACTGCTAACAAGTTTGGTCAGAAAGAGTTCACACATTAGCACAATCAGTTACAGAAGATCGTGTTTTGCTGTTACTTCAGAACGAGTCACGGCTGTGCTGGGCGTATTGTAGCATGCTACCAATACCGTCCCCGTCTTATCTACGTTTACATGAAGTGTGTCGAGTGTGAAAGGAGACAATCGCTTCGTGTTCGTCAGTCCAATCTGTGTCATGCCTCAAATCAGCGGCCTGGATGAAGAAGCTGGGAGATGCTCCGCTGCCTCTACGATACCGAGCGCGGACTGAGCTTCTGTGTTCCTTAGCTAGCTTTAATGTGTCCTATATCCAAGCCTATGCAGTTTAACATGTCCTCTATGTTGCCTCTGGGTTACCCAGATGCTGCTATCACATGAAAACCTACCAAGTGTGATGAACTGATACCATTGGAAATTATTAAATTAAAGATTAAATTTGAATAAATGAGACTTGACTTAATTGTCCGATAAATGTATAAAAAAAGATTTTAAAACAGCGGAGGAGTACAAATGTTTTTGGTTTAATATATGGAGATATTCATTTTGTCTGTGACTATTTTAACTTTTACGATGTAATTAGAGTTACAAGGTTCTCATGTGACAACAACATGTCCCTTTAGCTCTGCTGGGCATATATATATGTATATGTGTGTGTGTGTGTGTGTGTGTGTGTGTGTGTGTGTGTGTGTATACATGTCTGCCTGTCTGTGTGTGTGAGTGTTAAAACAATACATATCAATATATAATACATCTATAAAAAGACTCTAATCCAGAGTCTCTCTACATATTAGACACCACCACTTCCAGGTAATGCAAGTGCATATAAATTAAAATAGATTTTACACTGAACCAGTATTTCTTATGTACAAGCTTAAAGTATAGAATAAATACACACTGTTATAAACAGCAAAAAGGACCAACTTGAGCTCCTAGCGACAAACATTAGCGACAGAGGTGTGGAGTGATAGGGGTAAGGCCTGGTGACAAAGTCAGCACACACACACACACACACACCACATATAAAACCATCCGCACATACACACTGCACACAAACGATTGCCACTTAAGCATGCTGGAGTGAAACTGGATGAAGTACCTTTTGAGTCAGTAAACCAACACCAACATGGAGAGACGTGATTACGAATGTGACGGGAACAGGATTCAGTCATGGAAGCAAAGAGAGTAGAACTGTGAGGTCTGCAAACCATTTTCAACCCATCTTCCCTTCATGCATCAGTGAGGAATCAAACAGAGCTGTGAGGTTTGGTTCGTATTCTGTCGGCTACGCTGATTCCAGCGGCACATCCTGTGTCAAATAACTAATAACTCCCCCCGTTCTGGAAACCTGACACATTGGAGACAGAAATAATTAAAGTGACGTCAATGAGCAGCAGCAGCACTCGAGGGATTTGCATCACGAGGAAGAAATAGCCCGCCTGATTGTTTTTTGGGGTTGTGTCAGTGGAGCCCCGAGGGGTCTGTGCATCATGGTGTTGATTAGGGTGTGAGAGGCGGCTGTGAGAGCCCCTTCATCCTCTCAACTGGGCTGGACTGCAGAGGGGCTACTTCAGATGGGTCTGAGGTCAGGGGTTTGGTTTTTAGTTGTGCATTTACGCCAAAGGAAAAAAATAATGAGAATTTAGCAGCAATATCTTATTGTATGATGAACACAAGTTTCCATATCCTGACTGAGCCAGTGTGTTGCATCTGAATAGATCTGGTGTGAAACTATTGGAAGTAAAAAATGGTTTGCAGACAGGCACAAAGAAAAATGAAGCACGAAAATAGAATCAGTGACCGACTGCAACATGAAGCACGAGTGTATGGAAGTAGTTGCGAACAACACGTTGTGCTCTGTTCGTAAAAAAAAAAAAAAAAAAAACTAAAGCGATAGAAATGTGCGTTGAACGTGGGTGTTGATGTTTCCCTATTTAGATGAGTTTGTCCGAGAGTTGTTTGTCGACGTTTGTTTGGATTTCTCTATTGCCCAATACATGGAAGACTGTTCTCTTTGACATACAAAAAAGATTTTGCTCTTTCAGATAAGAAAAAAATATTTCACAGACATACTAGAGTGTTCAATAAATAAAAAACTATTATAAAGACAATAGTAAAAAAGGCACACAAAAGTCCTTTGACAAATGGTACAGGAAAAAAGTAAACACTTTCTCTTGCTATACAAACGTGTCTCCATCTGTAGATCTCAACTCTATGCTACTTCTAGATCATATCTGTAAAAAAGTCTTAAGGTACAAAACTTCTCTCAGTAGTGTCATTGTCCATTTTCATAATGCCAGTCCAGAAAATTAAAGTAACCATTTCCCAAACTGGCTAGAATCCTTCAGGCTCCACCCCCCAGTCTCGTCTGTCTGCCAGGACTAAATGTTCGCAGCAATTATTTCCTGAGAACTCTGAAGCCGCTTCGCTGAAACTGTCCGTCCATGTCTGGCTTCAAACACCCAAGTGCAAGACGCCCGTGTGCGGGCCAAAACGAAGCCCTTGCCTCTGTGGGCTTGTTAAAAAGCACAGCTGCTTCTTCCGGAAAAAACTTTCAAATCACGATGTGACGATGACGATGGAAACCCTATGTATCTGTGGGCGACGCCTCATGTGTCACGATTTCTATTGCTGTTGTGGGCTCGATCATTTGGCCCTCCTCGTGCTCCTGACCGTCCAAATAGTCCAGGGGAGGAGATCGAGACTCTTCCACACTATCCTCTTCCTCTTCTATGTCTTCCTCCTCTTCCCCTTCCTCCTCCTCCTCTTCCTCCCCTTCACCATCTTTCTCTATTCCATCCAAGTCCTCCTCCTCCAAGGTCAGCTCAAACTGAAACTTCTCCCCGCCCCCCTGGCCGCCAGTTCCTCCACTGTGTCCATGAGAGCCCTGGTCGTAGAAGGGAGGGGAGGGACTCTGGGGGATCATGCTCTGGTACCAGTTTCTGTTGTCTTCCAGAGTGTCCAGAATGTCCTGGGCGTCCGGGTGGACCAGATCAGCCCAGGTCTCCCAAAGAGGGTGCACGATGTAGTCGATGAAACCAACCTGAAAGAAAAGAAGCAGGAGTGAGGGGTCGGCTTCTTTTCAAGCTTTTGATTCATGCATAATTCAGGTCGAGGGTCCTTTGATGCCTACCTGGCTCTTCTCCACTGAGGCCGTGTGTTTGTCACACATGGGGCTAATCTCCATCCCCCTCTCCCTCTCTCTGTCTCCCTGGTGGAAAAACTCCTCCATGATCCTGTCGGTCCACTGACGATACAGCTCCAGGGACTTGGTGGGGTTGCTCAGGTCAGCACAGTGCACCATGTTACGCAACACCTGTGGAATAAGCAGGATGCAATTAAGGGCCAACGTACGCACGTATCTTCGTCTGCAGCAGACATGTAATGCTGATTCTGTAATGATGTGGTCTACACAGCCGTTTAATAAAGAGGGAGCACTTAAAGGCAAAAGAAGATGGATGGAGCGAGAAGCGGAGTGACGGCGGGAGCATAAGTCAACTCTGTGGGCGTCCGGCTAATGGTCATTGACGGAGCGACCTCTACCAACACTGGCCATTGATTAGAGGCTATTAATAGTTCGCCCCAAAATGAAAATTCACTCATTCTCGACCTACCCCTGTGCAGATGCAGCAGAGAGTGAAGTGTTTCGGACATTTTGGCTAAAAATAAAGTCGGGGGATTCAGACACTTGGAAGACATCACATTTGATGTTTCATGTTTTCGTTTGAGGATGCGTTCGCCATTAATTCTATCGCTGATTACCCTGAAACTCAGCGTTGGACTCAAAACATCTGCATGGTAATGTGAAGATAATGACTCAACGCTAACTCTGGGTGAACTATCCGGAATGTTAAGTCACCAACACAGAGTCGACAGGATGTGTCCTTGGGTCCTTGTTACCTGTATCCTGTCGGTGTAATTGTCCAGCAGTAGCACTCCAGAGCTCGTCACCTTCTTGGTCTCGACCATCGTCTTCAGATCGGCCAGCAGACTCATGTGTTTGGACATGTCAGTCGCCAAGACCTGGAGAAAAGAGAAATCTGTTAGCATCAAGCTAATTCAGACCGGTGGAGGATCAAATCAACGCAAAAGGAGAACATGACCGGCGATGCGTTACCATGTCGATGACCATCTTGCGTAGAGACTGTCTCTGCTTCTTGGGGATGTTCTGGAAGATGTCACAGTTGTCCTCCTGCAGCAGCTTGAATCCCACAGCCAAGTGATGGTTCTCCAGCACAGACTCGTCGTTGTACATTAAAGCCAGCTCGGAGTCTGGGAACACGGAAGGACACGAGCACATTTTAGCCTTTCACAACCTCGACTGACACATGTAGAGCAATGTAATGTTTCTACTTACTGGTATTGATTAGGAATTGGTTTGAAACCCCAGGGTGGTCGACATCGTGGATAGCTGCAGCGAAGATGGCTGCTAGGATCTCAAGATCTGTGAAGACCGCCTGTCACATGAAAGAGAGGGAACAAAACAACATTACTATATTTCTTTCAAGTGAAAGTGCTAAAAACTGCCTGGTACTTTCAGAGAGAACGCATGCAGGGAAGGATTCTCGATCGGAAAGAGGGGACGTTCTCTGAGCGAGCCGGAGGGGAAAAGATGATTCAATGGAAGGAGGCTGAGCACTTCAAAGCTCCACTCCAGGAAAGTGGCACGTGTGGTGACGCAAGCGCTCACACTTATTTAATTTTCCCTCGTTTCTGTGGGTGGACGCTGGTCCGAGCCGAGGAAACGTCTCATCGTCGATAATGAGAGATAATGCAAGGAGAACCTGATGTGATTTACTGCGACTTACATCCAGGGCTGGAGTCGACAGGAGGATGTGGGTGGACTGGGCCACGTCAGCAGCGTGCAGGCTGTTGTGGTACGCCACGTCGGAATGGTAGTGGTCTTCCAGTGTCATCATGTAGGCCACGAACGTGTCCACTGGGATCTTGAAGGTTTTTAACAAGTCTCGCTCCTGCAGAAACAGTGAAATAACTTTAGCACTGAATAAGCAAAGACATCAGAATTCCCGTTTCCCTCATGGTCTCCTCCGTACCTGGAAGATGGCGTACATGATGCAGGTCAGAGGTCGGTTGTTGGAGAACTCTGAAACGGTGAAGATGTTCAGACCCCACTTGTTCAGATCCTCCAGCTCCTTGGACAGCAGCTCCTCCTTATCCGTTTTGACTCCGAAGCGAGAGATGCTGCTGCTGGACAGCGAGGGCCCGTGGGAGACCTTCTTGACCCCGCTGATCTGTGTCATCAGCTGCTGCTTCTGCTGCTTCTTCTTCTCCCGTGTCTTGGACGTCGGCGACGGGATCTCCACATCATTCTGTTTGTCTGAGGGGGAGAAGGGGTCATTCTGTTTGTCTGAGGGGGGGGGGGGGGGGGGGGTTCTGTTACGAGAGAAGTGCTGTCGACCTTGTGTATCATGTGTTTGTGTATTAGGATTTCTCCGCCCAAGGAAGCTGGTGCACTTTAAGAGCAGCAGCAGTGGGTGCTAGGCTGCATTCATGCTCCCTCTACCTTCGCTCTCTGTCTGAACTCCCACTGCTCAATCGTTCCTCTCACCCCCCCACCCCCGCCTCACAGCGGGGGGCCCACGTCTCATCTCCTGCTCTTTTCACTCTCATAGGTCAGTCCATTTACCCACGGAGAGCTGGGGGGGGGGGGGGCTCTGCGCGGTCCCATAAAGTCAGCCATTCAATAAATCTTTTGAACCTTTATCAAATCACTTAGGACGGAGAGGCGAGACCTATGTGTCGGGTTTACTTCCTTCTTTAGGTCTGATCCACTGTGTCTTCTCTAAACGGAAACATGCAAAGGCGAAGGATGTAAAACCCCAGCGAGACATTAAATATAGACAATAAGCAGCTGTGCAGCCTGTGTGTTTGCTGCAGTCGCAGAAGAAGCGAGAGCGCTCCTGCAGGGGCTGCCCATCGGTATGTATGTGAGCTCTCATCTATCAAGCTTCAACTCATCTCTGTCCTATCAGCCTTCCCCCTGTGGAGGGTTATTCAATTACCAGCTGTAATTCAAATGATCACTCTCTCTCTCTCTCTCTCTCTCTCTCACACACACATGCACTCCCTCCCTCCCTCTCTCTCTCTCACTCTTGTCTCAGCCTTTCTCTGCGTCTCCCGTCCCCTTTTCTTTTGTCAGTCCTCTAGTGGTAATTGAGAATGGCCAATTAAGCTCTCTCAGACATGTGCTGCGTGGGAAACAAGGAGAAGAGCAATATATTGCCCTCTAATTTATTACGAGCCGTCATCATCAGTACTGCTGCGACAGACCAGCTTCTGAGCAAGTTCAGACGCCATCGAGTCTTTGTAGAGCACTTATCACGACTTCCTGAAGCCAGTCAACGTTTTCCATCAGTTTCAGGCACGCGGGACTCTGTGTGTTTCCTTGATTAAAGGGAATTATGACAGAATTAGGCTGTGAGGACAAACGTGGCGGGGGAGCGGCGCTACACGTGAAAGGCCAGCTTGCCAAACAAAAAGCTCTTGCTCTTGATGCAAAACCCTGGGATGTTTATTTATCTCGAGAATTATGCATTTATTCCATTTGAAAAATAACTGCATTAACAATCTTATGCCAATCTCAGAGGATGGAAGGATCTAACGGCTGCGGGCAGACCACACTGTGCTGCTTTCCTCTTTAAAGTCCACCCTCTCTGTCTCTCCACCACCAGCAGGGTAATCCTGACTTCTCTATCCAGGTGATAGTCATCTCCGCCTGGGCCCTCAGGACAGCGACAGAGGGGTGGGGGGACAACAAGGTGTCCCTGCTGACAAAGATGAATTAAGACGAGGGATGAGTCACCCAATCTGCCGAGCACATCTCACTGCCAAGCAAAGGGGGTTCCTCCATACCTCTGTTTCCTCCCTCACTGCAGTCAGCTCCCTCCCTCCCTCCCATGTTGCACTGCCTCTCCTCACCCCCCCTCTCTCGCTCTGTATGATCTGGGTGTGAGGAGTCCGCCAACAACACAACAACGGATCAGGATGCCAATTGATCGGAAGCCCCGTGTCTATAAATATTCTCCACGGCTGCGTGGACTGTGTCTGGCATCTTCTTCTTTCAGGGTGACCATCTACAGTAGCTTTACCTTACGGTCCTGTGTATTACCAGGCTCTGTGCACCGAGCCTCCAAATGTCACATTTTGTACCAAAAACCTGGAAAACAGGCTGATTTTGAAAAGTTTCCTATTTTCAGAATCAATTAATATTTCCTGTCGGCAAAGGAAATGTTCCAAAAACCAAAAGGGGCCCAAAGATTCATCAGACCTCAGACGTACACCCTGTGCTGACAGCATCCAGCTCCGATCCACTTTCTCTGATTCCAGCTAACAAGCTCGCACGTCAGTCAAACTGGACTTTCCACAGCAGCCGGTCACCTCATTGATTTTTCATTCCTCCAAATACTTTGAGAAATGTCATTTTTTTAATGGCTATTTGGAGTCCAAAGCCATAGACATCGAGACAAAGCTTAATGGCGCAGTGTTTTATGATACGCCCCCACAGAGGAGCCTGCCAGAGCAACTTGCACAGCTCAACATCACACGAAAGCCTGAACCTGCAGAACAACATTGCGGCAAAGCAGTGAAGTGAACTTAAGCATGAGCCATTACCATATGTGTTGGTATTTTATTTTAGAATTGTTGACACGCAGGTGATGATTCAACTCTGTAGTGAAGGTGGATTTTGAATTTGAGATTTGTGGACGGTGCTTTTGTGTTCACCAGCGAGACATTTGCATTTACCTAGGAAGGTGTTGGAGATGAATTCGGACACCTGATTCCCAGACCGACTCATCTCAGATAGGTGCGTCAACTCCCGATTCAACATTCTCTTGAACTGCAAGAGAGGGGGGAGGGAGAGAGAGAGAGAGTGAGAGAGTGAGAAAACATGTTGTCATTTCTAGAGAGGGAAAACCTGGGGGAAACAAATGGTGCATGATTCCATGGAAAGTACAACAGTATTATTCCAGCAGAATTAAAACATAATTCAATTAGAATCAGTGTTGTTTCGCCCTCCATTTTCCCTTTAATGAAGTGTGGGTCATTATTTGTGCCAGTGGGGAGGCCAGCACATTTTAATACCCCCTAAATTCACCCCCTGCAACTGTTTTATGACACTGAATCACATTTTGTTTGGATTTACTTGCATCAGAGTGCAAGAATCTGAATGATGTCAAGAGGAAAATGTGCACGCGGCTCCGCTCGTTCCCCTTGATCGCTGCATTTCAGCTGATTTCCATCTAAATGTCCCCATCACCAGTGGATGGGACAGATAAGAGAGACACATGTATTTGACAGGGCACAGGGATCCAGACGCTGCAGTGTAGCAGCTGTTTATGACAGGCTGAGGCGTGCACACGCATACACACCAGCACACATACAAACAGCCACACGGCTCTGCAGAGGGCTCAAGATGGAGCCTGAGCACAGAACACCATTCTGCCAGACCCCCCCCCCCCCATCCTTCACACCATGAAGGGAATATTTTGAGGTGCAGTTAGGAAAACACAATATTTTGACGAGCTGCACAACAACACCGGAGCATATGAGAACGGTACATGTCTGCAGAAATATCTGGTAATAGCCCAGCGGCACATCTCGGAGAGGTATCCCGACCAGCTACGTAGATAAGCGCCACACACCTTAATGTAACCCCAAGACACCGACAGCAGGTAATTGGCTTCAGGCATTTTGGACCCGGTTTTCTCGTTCCCACACAAAGCCAGAACTGTAATCCAATGGGGGGGAGAAAAAATAACAGAGGCAGATGAACAGGATTCTTTCCGATGCCAAAAAAAAATCCCCTCTTCTCTCCTCTTGCGTTTCTCCTCTCAGCGGCTAAGAGAGCAGCTCGATGACGGCTCCCTCTCTCTCTCAGCAGCAGAAAAGGGCCAGCTCTGAGGCTCCATGCCTGGGGACGGAGGGACCGATGGACGCAGGGTGCTGTGGTCAGCCTCAGCGTGGAGGAGATCCAGCAGGGCTCGGTGCATCGGCTGGAGCAGCAGCAGCAGCTGAAGCCGTGAGCTGGGGACTCTCAGTACAATGATGAATAATGGAGAAGGTGCGAGGAAGGGAGGAGGGGAAAAAAAAACAGTGGTGGAGATGGGAGGAGGAGGAGGAGGAGGAGGGAGTCAGGCAGTGATGCTCATCTGACTGGAGGGGGGGTTCCTCCACTGGATTTGTCTTGCTTCGCTGCTCGCACTGATGTAGCTCTCACCCCCCCCCCCTCCTCCTCTGCTTCTCTCTCCCCCATTTTTCATTCCCTCTCTCTTTTGCCCCTGCTGTAATCTGCCAGCCATAGCAACACTATTCAGAACACATGATTTGACAAAATCTGAGGAGAAGGGGGGGAGGGACCCTGATTACAGCTTCCCATCAGCAACTGATTGATATTTGATGAGTCCCAGACATGGATTCCAGATGTAGCTCTCTCTTTTTTTTCCAGCTGTGCATGTGCTGTGGATGAATCCTCTTCACTGCCCAGCCCCTGTAATTACCTCTGAAAGTGTGTTGTCTCTTCTGTACCATTGTGAAGGAATGCCACTGAGCCGTGCAGCACAGCCCCCCCCCCCCCCCCCCCCCCCAGCCGTGCAGCACAGCCCCCCCCCCCCCGCTCTGAGACAATGAGGCTCGAGGAGGGAGAACTGCAGCGCCAGTATTTTTGAATCGCCATTATCTCTATTATCATCCTGCTCCTCTCCCACTCTCCAGTCTCCTGACATCCCCGAGTGCAGGAGCCAATGTGGGCAACTCAAAAGCCTGTTCATTATACGCATCCCATAATAATATTAGAAGCTGTCAGGGTGTCTGTGAAGGGCTATTTTTATAGAGCTGAGAGACGAGAAGGAGGGAGGAGGGAGGGGCAGAGAGAGAGAGAGAAAGAGAGAGAGAGAGAGAGAGAGAGGGATGGGAGATAATTGCATTTTTCCCCAATTTAGGTGACACCAGCCCAGGGTTTCTCTGAGTGTGTGTGTGTGAGTATGTGTATACACCAATTACCAGAACACTCCAACGCCATAGCAACAGCATCAGTCAGACAGTGTGTGGCTGTTGGGAGAGGAGGAGAGGAGGAGAGGAGGCTTCCCCTTTTCCTTCCCAGGCAGACATGTGCTGCAGCTGCTGAGCTGTCACACGGACACCACACACATCGCCTTCGCTCATCCACCAATGCCAGGCCGAGAGTCGCTCCCTCCCTCACTCTCCACCACTTACATGTCAATTTCTCTCCTGGCTGCCACTGCCTCAGTCATCAATCTCTCGCTCTGTCTGGCTCTCTGGCAGGATCAATGGGCTGCCCTTGGATCAGGTGTTGATACTGCTGCAGTGTACAAGGCTGGGGCCACCTGACTGGAATATACCGTTACACCAGCGCCACCGGCCACATTCAAGCAGAGCTGATTGCTTAGAAGAAAATATCCACAGCTCCTCAACCCACAGGAAGCTGAATCAGAGGCTCCCCGACCATTCAGGCCCAGTATACAGTTGGGAATAGATGAGGGGACGATCAAAGCTTTCTTGAGAGGATCCCGGATTATCCTCCCACTCAGGGAAAGAACCAGAAGAAGGGAGGCGGGGCAAGGAGAGGAGAGGATGGGAACAAATAAATAAATAAATGCAAAAAGAGAGAGAGAGAGAGAGAGGAAGGGGAGGGAAGGTCTTTATATAATGGCTTGCTGCATAATATATAAAGAAACCAAAATAACTGCGGGGATGTCTCTGCGCTATGTGTTGAACAGCTATACGCTCAAAGAAAAGCCTCAGCCTCCAGATTCCTTTATCTGCATTCATGCAGTTTCTGGTGACACGGCACGCGCGTGCTTTAAACACTCGTTCACATGCTCCTGGCAGCGTGTGTTTCCCATGTTTGTGCTCCCTCAGGAGCGAAAAGCAGACGACCAGCACCGCAACACAGGAAGATCAGCCTGTGGGAACCAGAGTTTTATTCGATTATTCTAATATTTTACATCCCTCCATTCTGGCAAATTTCTTTTTGCACTACCTGTCACTCAGCATTTCTACCCCGCCCTCTTTTATTTCTCGTTCCCATATCCTCCGTCTATCACCCGACATTCATTCACCCATATACCCATTCATTCATTCTCCATATCTGCATCTCTTATATAGGCTTTCCTCTCTCTCACACACACACGCACACACCCTTCCCCCTCTCTCCCCCTGCAGGGGTAGTGTTGATTCAGCAGAGAGCTGCTGTGACAGAGGCAGAGGATGGAGTGAATGGAGCCTGAGGAGTAGCTCATCGTGAGAGAAAGAGAAGGGGGGGGGGGGGGGGGGGGGGGGGGGGGGGGGGGGGGGGGGGGGGCATAACGGCGAGCCTCCTCCAGTCAGACGTGATCCTATCGGACAGCTCACTGTGGAGGGCGGTCAGGCGGACAGGTAGGCAGGGAGGCAGGCACGGAGTTCCCCTCCGACATGTGACTCTGATGTTTTGCCCTCACAGTCACACGCCTCTGTAATCGGACCGTGCAGCCACAAGGCATCAAGCTGTGTTATGTTTCATTGTCAGAGCTGGACCTCAGGTTCCGTCTGTGATAAACACAGTACTAATGCTGCTTTCACCTCTCTAGACATTTTTTTTTTCATGCCACTGTTAGAAACACATGGCAATGGCCCAGAGCATCAGAAAAGACGAGCTTCTTCACTGCAAAATGAAGTTGTGCTCTTCAACCACAAGTGGGCGCACTATGCTCAGCGTGCAGCGTTCAGAGAGCAGTGACCCTGTGACCCTGCAGTGGCAGAGCATACAGCAGCAACATGGGATTTTTTGATATATCTATAAAATCTAGAAATCAACTTTCTGAGCCCCATGTGAAAAACTGGCAAACAAATATTTCCAAATTTTGTAAATTTGAAAACTGTACCCAGGGAAGTTCAATGAAGACACTGTGAAGTAGTCACAACAAAAACTAGAAGCAGTGCTCAAACTGAATCATAGTTTCTCCAAGAAATACAAACATAATCCACGGAGTATACATCCAGCTGGTTGCACTCCAGTTCAGCAGATGCTGCAAGGTGGTAACATCTGTTTTAAGACTTGTGACATAACTGCAGTAATCAGGGACTCTACCGACGCACGGCTTGTGCAAATGTGCGTTAAGGTTATAGACGAGCGGCCTCTCACTTCCTCTGACTAACGCATGCTAATGTGTCTGCACGGGATGGAATGATCTATATGTTTCTCTGAAGCAATCGAGCATTAAAAAAAAAGAAGTGAAAGAGTGAGCGTGAGCTGCTCCTCAGCAGAGTGAATCATTCCCGTCGCGTCTGATGTGGCCTGCAGCGCCGTATTTTCCTGCACGGCCGCCGCTTCAAACCAGGAGTCAGGCGCCGCAGCGTTGTTTCATTTCAACAGACGGCATGTCGGCGTGTGAGGAGTCACCGGAGTGATTTATGTGACTCTGCGCTTCCCCGTTTGAACGGACCGACCTTGGAGCGGCACCAAACCACATCACAGCTCCAGAACTGCTCTCCTCCCCCTGCGTGACCCGAGTGCTTGGCCTCGGTCAGAACATGAGAGAGAGAGAGAGAGAAAGAGAGAGAGAAAAAGAACGGCTCTCTCGAGACATTTGTTCTTAAAAAGCTCACGGAGCAGCCTCCTCGTGCGGCTCCACGCTCACTTTACTCACAAACCCAACAACTTGTTTCTGCTCCAGACCCTTCAGGAGACCAGAGGGAGACAAGCAAGCATGATCCCTTTTTATAAAACCACTTCTGCTCGCCTGTTTTCTAAGCCTTTGCTAAGCTCCACACAAGAACCAGCCAGTCATGCTTATTGATCGCTTAATAACTTTGGAGGAAATCAGTTTGTTCCAGGGACAATGAAACAGAACGTGAAATGAAATGTCCGTAGAGTCCCCGCGACTTAGTTTAAGACTTTTAAAGGCACATTATACTGAAAACACAACAAGGAGACACAGAGACAAGCAAGCTGTGAGTGTAACGCGGAGTCAAAAGTAAAACCCCTGCAGCAGTCAAAGTTTAAAACAATACATGTACAGATTTATAGAAGGAACACAAAAAACCTAAAGAAGAAACTAAATGCAAAAGAAAGAACCCCATGTTTCTGATGCCCTTATAATAAATAATAATAAATAATAATAATAATAAATCTAAGATGACGGAGGACAAAAGGACAGGAAGCATCTGCTGAACATTTCAAGTCCAACGCAGGGTAGTCCCATCATTTGTTAAAGATCGGCACAAAAGACAATCCCCCGAGCCAGTGCCGGACTGTCCACATTTAGGACACCAGAAAAAGTCAGAAACAATCTAAAACTCACCTTCCTCCAGCCATTCAGCTTCCCCAGCTTCCTCTCTTTCTTGTCAAAGCAGCAGGCTCCCATGTTTTCTGAGCGTGGGGTTCAGAGCAGAGGGCGTCTGGTTTGAAGTGTCTGTCTCCGTCTGACTACAGCATGAGTAAAAGGACCGAGCGTTGTCTCTGTCTCTGATGCTGGGTAACGCCACAGCTCCAGTGACTCACTCTGAACTGTGAGGTCTGACTAGGCTTTACCTCACACCCCATGTGAGTGTGTGTGTGGGTGTGTGGAGCAATGGCCTCGCACGCACACACACACACACACACACACTCCTTCATGGGGGTAGTCCCGCCTCTCTCTCTCTCATTGCTCCTGCAGCTGCAGTCACAGCCCAGGGGTTTGTCAATATCTTGCCGATCATTTCTGTGACTACAAAGTTCCCTGTTACAATAAACACGATAGATTTCCTTGAATTTCAGTTTCTGTTCGTGGAAGGATCGTTTGTTAAGATCAGATGAATATTCCCATGTTCTATTTCTGCCTAAAGGCTTCCACTTTAACATGGCACACCAACAAATGCTCTGGTATGTGATTGCAGTATTGTACTCTGTTTATACGGCACATGTATTCGCAACAAAGGGCCAGGCAACATTTGTTTTAAGGTTTTAGAAAAGTCTGAAACTTTTGATCAGCTCAGTTTTTTGAGTAGTTGGCGCTCACACGCTCTCTTTCCTACCACATGCAATCACACTGTACAGTAACAAACTTTAGAAATAATGGACAGTTTTTCGTACCATCTCATCTGAGCACCTTACGTTTCCATGTATTTTATTTCACCTGCACTATTACAGACTGCTTTTTTAGTTTTGACAATCACGTCAATTAAATTAAAAATGCCAAGAAAGGTTTTTCAGAGCCCAAAGAAATGCTTTTAAATGAGTTAGTCGATTAGTCGATGTAAATATAAGGAACATGTTGTTATTGAGAACTGTTGTATCGAATAAAACATTCTATCTATTTCATTTATTTTTTGGGAGTGAGCAGCAAACCTCCTCCTTTTAAAAGCTCCTCTGGCCTGAACCCGTGTCCGCCAACTACACACAGAACACTTCCCCCCCGAGCTTCAGCAGCAGCCTCTCACGTTTCGCCTCCGCGTACTCAGGTTTCACACACCGCTCCTGCTTGAATAACAGATTTTCCATCCTAACTACAACAGGTTGGGGGGGGGGGGGGGGTCAGTAGGATTAACCTACGCGGGGGGGGGGGGGGGTGTCAGTAGGATTAACCTACGCAGCCACGTACACAAACAAACGCTCACGAGACAGACATGTCCTCATCAACGTTCGACCCACTGACGGCTACGTGTCCGGATGCACTCATTCACACGCCAATGTCAGGGAGGGGGGAGGGGTCACCCCACACACACTGTGCCACCTGATACACCTGCCTGTGCATCAGGCACATCCAGCTCTGTTGTTCTGCTCCCACTCAAAATCAATTATTTACATTTATTAATTAGCTGATTTTAAACATCTGACCAAAACTGGAACATCAATCTCCCATAATAATTCATCACGCTGAATATGTTTGTGAGATAGAACATGAAAAAGGGAAACTCAGAGTCTAACTCTGTGTTTTCTGGAAAGGGCAAGTCTCCTTTCATTCTTCCATTATTGAGATATTTAGGAATTTATCAAAGCTCTCTCTGAATCATCAGCTGCAGATAACATTCCCCTCCGTCCTGCCAGTTTTTCTCTGGGATTGTAAAAGTACCAAAATGTCCAGTTAGATCCCAGCAGGCTCCCAAATGAGGGTAGATCGGGAACTGGAGCGAGACGTTGTTGGTTTGATTTCCTGGCTGCCCTGTGTCTTGGGCAATGCTCAGGGATTTCCAGATCGTACATGAAGCATGCATCAGGAGCTTGAAATAACCAAACCAGGTCTGTTGGTCAGGATTCCCAACGACCAACTGACCACACCACCACCACCAAGACAACACATGGACGCTTCAAGTGTGTTTTATATGTAAGGGAGGTGGGCAGTGGAGCAGGAAATGACAATGATCTGAAACTGGCAGCGACAGCGGAGTCTAGAAGTGTTTGTTAGTTCTAGAAGTGCCAGCGGGTCCACAAAAAAATCGGGCCAAGTTGGACCCGAGAAGTAGAAGACTGGCTAAGACCGACATAGAGGGCGTTGCAGTAGTCCAGTCCTGAACTGATAAAAGCGGAGACTGCCGTCTCAATGACCTGGCAACAGAGAGAGAGCTTCAGTTTTCCTAGCAAACTGGAAGAAGCTAGTTGTAACAACAGCACGGATCTGCTTGTCGTATTTTAGGCCGTCCATTAACACCGGGGGTCACCAAGTAAGGACTGGCCAAAATGTCCCCACTTGGCTCAAAGGCCGGGCCTGGTCCTCACAAAGGTAGCAGTACAAACACACACACACACTCTTCCTCTGTACTTTATTGTGTTTGACCCTCTGCAGGTCCACTGGCATCCTGTTGTCCAGTTTTATGAGGGAACAAAAAAGCTTTTCCTCTCTGCACAACTGTGCCCAGCCTCTCACACCCAGCCGCCTCACGGCTCCCTGCGGCGGCATGACGCGGTTTGACCGCCACCAGCAAACCGAACCAACACTTTACTACCGCGCAATGCGAGTCAACAAGGAGGCTGAGATCAGGAGGGCGAATGGCAAAGCATCCCTCTGCACAGACGCAAATGTAAGTTTCTCATCGAACGCTGCGGCTTTTAAACCCAATATTCATTTCCAAAGAGAACATTATAGATGTCGACCAGCTCAAACGTTCTCTCTCTGGGTGGGAAAGACTTGTACAGATATACAGCTGTCGCAGCGAAAAGAAAGATACAGAGAAAGCTGAATATTACTCAGCGTCTGTCTCTGAGTAATACAGTTATACAGAACCAGGATATGAACCTTGGTGAATCTCAAACACTATGACGCAGTACAGCAGAAAGAGAAAAGCCACTGCACGACGAAACGGTGAAAGTGGTCCAGAGCAGGCCAAGAGACACATTTCCTTTATTCAGAAACTTCAATATTTGGAGTAAAGTTCTGTGTTTGAGGAGAAATGAGCCAACGTCCAGGCAGAGCTGATCGTCGGTGAGCGCTGCAGGCCTCAACCCTAACTCCTCCCTCCTTACTATACATGTTTAGCCTATTAATACCGTTGACTTTGTTTGGGTCGTGTCACGCTCAGCCGCAGCCTCTCTGGATTCTGTACATTCACGTGTCGATGTGAGCAGCTGCTCAGACTGGGCTCCACAGAGCAGAACCTCCAGAGCAGCTGCAGAGAAACTTCAGCTCCTCCACTGAAGTTTCTCGCACTGAAGGAAAGTCAAGGCGACGTTGTGCTTTTTTCGTTTTTTTTTTTTTTTTCCACACAAACAGTCAGAGATGCGGCCCGTCCTACCTTGTTAGAGGCCATTTCGCTGACGGAGCGGTAGGTCTGGATGGTCTCCAGCTGGTCCAGACACCAGTCCAACTCCTCCATCGTCTCCATGGCCAGCTTCTGGTACGCCTCATCTGTCAACGAGCAGCCAGCACACAGAGACACACAGTCAGAACAGACGGTGCACATGGAGCCCGAGCGCTGCCCTGCCACTCCCAGGCGACATCCACCCACGGGTCCCACTGCTGCTGCTGCTGCTGCTGCTGCTGCTGCTGCTGCTGGTGCAGAGGAGGGGGAGAGGCCTCGAGGTGGCACCCGGCTGCAGCGCGCCCTCGTCATGGGGAGATGGAGGGAGTCGCAGCTGTCAGCGGAGCGGAGGGGAGCTGGGCTCACACACTTTACTCTTAGTGTGCACGTGGCGTGAACCCCACCCCCCCTCCGATGTGACGCCCCTTTGCTCATTAACTTAAAATCAACCCCCCACCACCACCACCGCATCGCATCTACACACACACCAAAATTATATTCCCCCATTAACCTAAAAGTCATTTTCTTTTTCATTGTGACTTTTCACTTAACTAAAACTACTATTCTAACCATGTTTTACTTAAAAAAGGTCAAAATATTACTTTTCCTACAGATTTATCAATAAGTACACTTGTACACAAATGTGGCCAAATATTATTGAATAAGATAAATGGAGTGGAACCTTGAGCTAATAAAGCAGCAGATTTAGGTTTTAAAAGTACATAAAAGCGATTCATAGTAGTGCTTCAACAATCATTGCTGTTGATTTGGTGAGGAACTTTGACCTTTAAAATAAAATAATTGTTTACAGTGCTACTGAACTCTGACTTCCGAGAACTCGGTTTTCAGCCCTGCTGCTGTGGTTAAACTGTGTTTTTCAAATCAATAAGTACACTTGTACACAAATGTGGCCAAATATTATTGAATAAGATAAATGGAGTGGAACCTTGAGCTAATAAAGCAGCAGATTTAGGTTTTAAAAGTACATAAAAGCGATTCATAGTAGTGCTTCAACAATCATTGCTGTTGATTTGGTGAGGAACTTTGACCTTTAAAATAAAATAATTGTTTACAGTGCTACTGAACTCTGACTTCCGAGAACTCGGTTTTCAGCCCTGCTGCTGTGGTTAAACTGTGTTTTTCAAA
Source organism: Pseudorhombus dupliciocellatus (assembly GCA_016785235.1). Taxonomy (NCBI): domain Eukaryota; kingdom Metazoa; phylum Chordata; class Actinopteri; order Pleuronectiformes; family Paralichthyidae; genus Pseudorhombus; species Pseudorhombus dupliciocellatus. The sequence goes on along the minus strand of JAFBJW010000359.1, from coordinate 1,692,305 downwards.
CAACTGCAATTGTGCGTCAAGGTTGGAGTGACTTCGTGTCGGGAAGCAGAGGGGGGGGGGGCGTGTGTGATGAGGTGGCTACGCGCGCGCACACACACACACACACACACACATATATATATATACATACACAACGTGTGCTGCCCTTAGCATGGTGTGTACTCCGGGTCTCCTAGCTGCAGAGCACAACACGGCAGCGGGGTGTGCACCGCGGCGACCTTAGCGCGGCCACGTAGAATGTGTCCCCCGCTCTGATCTCCACGCCATCAAAGACTGGGGCCTGTTTGCTCTCCCAAACACGAGAGGCACCTGGCGCTCGGCCCACGGCCGGCCCTCGCTCTGATGAGGGGAGGGCATCGAGAGCGAGTGTGTGTGTGTGTGTGTTCACTTGAGCTGCAGCAGCGTCTGATGTTGAAACGGCTTGCACTCGTTTGAGATTTTTCTTTCCAGTATTCCCAGCACATTTGAGGTGGTTTGCGTTTCGAGTGGAGCACAGAAAAGCCCTTGTCCCTTTAACAGTTCTCTCATCTGAACTTTTAAACTCTTCTGACAGCACGAGTTTAAACTGTTGCTACGTGATTTTAGCAGCGCTCTCTGTTGCCTCTGCACTTTTTTGGTGTCATTTTTGTAACTTAATGTCGACAGGACCACATGCACCAGCATTATCTTAGATATCTCAGATCTGAGTTAAAACTTTTGCCACTCTGGTGGCTGACGAGTTAGACAGCATCACACTTTGGATGAAGATCAATAACACGGGACGTCACTACGTCCCAAAAAAACAAGGAAGAAAGTATTTTTAATTAGAAATCTCCAGGTCTGCACTGCTGAAGATAAAGCTTCTTAGAGCTGGATCATACTCTGAGTTTCAGTTCAGTCCACATTTGGACGTTTGGGTCGTGCTCAGCGATCAGAGCTGCATTAGCTCAGTGTTTCCGTCGACAGCTGCGACAGGTAGGGGAGTTTTTGACCTTCAGCAGTATTTTTGATGAGCTGGGCCACATTTAGCGGGTTTAAAAAAATGCTGATTCGACGCTCTGAGTCCAGTGAAGGGAATCAAAACACGGTTGGTCTCACACCGGGTCTGAGTTAAACACGATTCCCAGGGATCTGAAGACAGTAAACAGGCAGGATTCAAAAGGACTCTTGATTTGCACATCTGTCTGAATCTTGGCCAACGCAACAGTCGCTGCCTGTGATGCATTTAGAAATATTCACCATATGCGACCAAAGAGACAGAAAAAGACGACTTCTGAGAAATTTGTGCACAGACGAAGCGGGTAACAGATGAGGATAGTGGGGCGCAGATGTGAGCCACACATGCATGTGTTTATTCCTGCATGTGTGGGGCAGAGGAGCTGCATCGGGGGAGAACTGCGCTGCCAGATTGATGGTTTGAGCCCGTAACCGCTTTCATGACTTTGATTTTTGAAAAACACACAGAAATGGGTACAGAGCTTTAAAATCTGGTTTAGTGACTCGGGACCCAGGACTGGTCAGAGGGCCAACTCCTTGTGGGTCCCCACATACTAAATCTACGCTCTAGGTAGGTGCCAGAGCCACTTAACTGTAACGCTTGTATAAGAGTTTGACTGTGATCCCTGCCCTATGGGACGCAGAGCCAATACCACCAGTGTTTACGCCAGTGCTGGACCCAGTTCGCCCCCAGACAAATAAAAGACAAAGATTTATGCGATAACCCTCGAAACATTGGACAGTGACTCAGATATTTCTCAATTTCTATAATAATATTCACAGAAACCATTAAACACAATTCTAAATTTCTAAATGCCAGAGGACAGTGGCTTGGCATGGTGTGGTGTCGTGAGATGACTGTTTCATTTCAGGCAGACTTGTACATAATTCTATGTGCTTGAGGCGTCTGTCTTGTGTTTGTGGTTCCTGTTATCTTGTATTTGAGTTTGAAAACCATACGTTCGTCCTCTTGTCTTTAAAAACCTGACGGTTGATAGACACAGGCCATCAGGTTGTTTAAGGACAAGTGAGTCTGACGTCAAAGCAGAGGAGTTAAACCTGCGTGCATGTGTGTGTTTGTGTGTGTGTGTGTGTGTGTGTGTGCGTCCTCTCGTGGGAATAGAGTCAGTTTCCTGCCTGTGATGTGACGGGGGCCGCAGCAGACCAGGGGCCAGCTGCAGCAGCATTATCAGCAGCGCGCATCTATACAGTGAAATCATCAGCGCAGACACTGACACATGCTCAGCATCAGCCGCTCATAAAATGTGCAGGACACGAGGGCCGGCGGCCGACAGTCACCCGTTTTCCTCTCCTGCCAGTTGCTGCTCTCCTTTTACGAACACTCATCATGTAAACATCCAGCTTCTGATGGGTGACGTCCTGCATTTCCAGTGAACCGCCACCAACAGACCGCACACGCATAAAGAGAAACCAAACTTTGACGAGGGTCAGAGAGAGGGAGGAGGGGGGAGACTTTATAATGGCATCTCTAGCTTTACAAGAAACAGAGATGAGTTGATCAGAAACCCTCCGTGCGGTTACACAACACTTCCTAACAGAGACCAGAGGCTCCGCCACCGCCGCTCCTCTACTTCTTACAAGCTGAATTATGACTTCACATGCACAACATTGCAAAATCAATCACGGACAAGTACTGCGAAAAGAGGGGAAGAAGGGTGGTGGTGCAGTTTGCGGTTTTTGCGATCAAGTTATGCGACGCTGCAGCCTCGGTTGATTGAAACATTTGCACGCGCCCCGGCTCTGAGAAGTGACAGAATGACATCATGGGTCTGTTTTTCGTTAAGAGTTCATCTATCAGAATTACGTGGAGGCGGCAAAAAGAAATGATGTCTCAATACATGCTATAAGGCTTTGGGGAGTCTATCGTGTTGAAGTAGAGGGAAGAAATAATGGGTGGACATTCTGTTCTCTGCAATGGAGGATTAACATATGGTTTCACCACCTATGTATTCACAGCTGAGCTGCTAAGGTGCTAGAAATGAATGCAGTATTCTGGGCCACGGTTTCAGGAAATCACACTGGGGGCATTTTCATGTGGTGACCTGTGACACTCACCCAGTTACAATTTGGCGTGTTGTGTCATCACTGCAAGTTGACGTCCTTGACACACGGGGTTTTTAAGTCAATGGAATGAAATACTATTTGTCACACATTCATACCATGGCAGGGAAATACAGAATGACCTAACAGAGGCTGTGCAATAACTAGCTTAATAATAATAAAAGAAAAATAATTAGAAAAATTCCAGTGAATTCAGCATCTAAGGAGTGAATGCTGCATTCTGCCTGCAGAGGACAGTAAAAACTATATGGACGTATTAATAGTCTATTTACATTTTTTTTTCTTTGTAAACGAGTACGTGGTCCCGGTGCTTCGTTTACTTACACAAATGTATATTATATAAAGTCAGTTCAGACCATCAAACATCTCACCCATGACTGTGTGTGTGCGCGTGCATGCGTGTGCACGCCAGACTTCCTTATGGTCCTCGCATGCTCGTCTCCCCCCTCTCCTTGGACACTGTGTTCCCTGTCCTCCCCCTAACATATACAAGAACACATTCCTGTCTGATTTTCTATAGAACTCAGTGGGAAAGGAACATGAAGGGAACAAATCTGAGCAACACGTAAAGATTCCCAAAGGACGGACAGCCGATACCCGATCCCTCGAAAGAATCAACAGCAGGGAAAAAAAAAACTTTTCTGTGTTGATCAAACTGACTGAATCCAGGTGGAAAGAGAGAAGAGGAGGTCTGGAGCCTGGGAGAATTGTATTTCATAGAGGATGTCAACAGTGGGAGAAGTTTTAATCGAGCAGAGGATGTAAAAAAAAAAAAAAAAAAAGTCTACAAATCCAAATGTGAACAGGATTTACGAGTCTTGGGGAGGCTGAGAGATCCAGTTTAAAATGGTTTAAATCAGAGATAACCAGAAATCAAGAGAATAAATCACACGACCATGTGAACTCTAAAATGTCACAGACGAGCTGGGAGGAGGTCAGAACGAATCCACCTCTCATTCCACAAAGTCAGGCCATGCACATTAGGCTGCACGTGCACGTTATTGACAGACAGACATAGACAGCGTGTTTTATGGGGGTGGGGGAGCTGAGCTCTGACATCACGGGGTCTGAAGGGTCACGGAGGCCTCGGGCGTCTGTCTGGGAGCAGCAGCGTACGCTCCTATCTGGCCGCTCGTGTTCAAAACCAAAATGTTTTCTTTCTTTATCTCCCTCGTTCCCTCTGACAACGACGCTCAGACGTCACTGAGGGAGTCGGTGGGCGAGTCTGCTCGCGGCACCTGAGTGGAACGCTGGTCCCGTCCTCGGGCCGCTCTTTCCCTCGCGCTCTCCATCTGCGCTGGCTCCACCGCTCGTTACCGTGCGCTCCCTTTTCTTCCATTTCTCGGCCTTTGACTCTTATGGCTCCTCTACACTCGAACATGTTCACACACACAAACACGCAGCAACAGACCGGGCTTTGTCTGTGTTACCTGAGGTGAACTCCCACACTGGGAGCAACAGTACCGACTGGGCTGAATGGCCCCCATTGTCACGCCGACTGGCATTTGCCCCTCGGGTTGATTAGCATGGATCGGAGAAGCATGAACTCCAGGGAAGCCAAACTTCTGTCCTTGTTGATGCTGTTTTTTTAGGGTCCAAAGCAGCGTCTGGAGTTAAGGCTACAGATGTTTTCTGTCGGAGCGGGGGCAGATCTGATGTCGGGGGTGATGAGAGATTTCTACGATCATCAGGAAAACTTTTACATAATGAGGACGGGCCAGCACGCAGCTGCTGCTGCCGGAGCCAGCTCAGCGTCTGTGGAGTCAGAGGAAAACATTTGATCCCAGACTGAATCAAACCTCATTTAAAACATAGTGATTTGTCTGACTTCGATTTCTCCTCTGACTTTTTGCTGCATATAAATCTTTTGTAGTAACACGGTGACTTTTGATGCTTCATGAGACTTCGCGGTTTAACTACGCAATGATTTCAGTTACATCATTTGAAAGTCTGAGGACTGGCTCTCTCGAAGGAACAACAGAGATTCGGTTTCATGCATGCTTTTCACAAGACAGGTCAAAGAGCAGGGGCGGCCCCTCAGAGACACAACAGTTTAAATGTTCTGCAGAAGGAGACATTTTCATGGAGGGACTTTCTGTACTTAAACCAGGTCCCTCGTGGATAGAGGATTTGTCTTCCTCTCTAGTAATACACACAAATCCGCTGTTAGCGCTGCTATCAAGAAGTCCGATCATCTCTTAAGGCTCTTAATGCTTCAGTTATTTTACACCCAGAAAGTACGGAAGGTGTGGCAGCCCCCATGAGCTTTCTAAACCAGGGCTCAGATCGTTTTCTCAGGTCTATAATGAGGAAGTAAACAACCTCAGAGGGCTGATATATGACGAGACAGGGTCCACGGGTCTAGTGTGTCGTGTCTTCTGTTATCCTGGCCTCTACGTCTGAAATATTGCGAGAAATCACTTCAGTCCCAACACTTTTCCAGCTGCTGTTGAACTGCTGACAAGAAAAACACGACTCTAATTAACATTGTCTTGAGCACACTTAGCTCGCAGGCCTTGACATGGGGCCAGGCTGGACGAGTCCAGGTCTGGACGAAGCAGACTTGATGAGCGGCACTGGGGAAGTCACCGGGGATGGCGGTGGGGATGGAAGTCACCGGGGATGGCGGTGGGGGGGGGGGGGGGGGGGGGGTTGTATGACGAAGGAGTTTGCGTGCAACGAGGGATCAGTGTCTCCAGTCACATATGAAGACGAGCTGAGATGATCCTCAGATGACCTCAGACGTTATGGCTCCTGTAAACACGTTGGGGCGATGCAGTTTTTACGTGCACGTCCCAGACCACATGCGACAATCAAAGCCAGCAAAAGTTCCCCTCCACTAAACAGACATTTGACTTTCGTGGCCTGACAGAAGATGCAAAGCTATCTGGATCCCAACTCTGCCAGAAAATCAGCCACGGTACCGCAGAGTAATGACTACCAAACCCTGACTTGGCTCTTTTATTTCGTGGTTGATAATAATCAGGAGGATTCTTATTGGAGGAGGCTAGCAAAAGCTACTCTCTGTCCTGTTCCACAAAGAGGGCACGGTGGCGGTGGTGGTGGTGGTGGTGGTGGTGTTTTTTGGCGGGGGGAGTCCGATTGCTTCCCAAATGCCCAAACAAAAGCGCCTGTCTGTGAAGCAGAGAGCGTTTGAATCCATCTGCGCTGAGCTGAACAGGCCGCCTGGCAAGGGAATACTTCAGGGGAAGGGCAGCAGTCTTCTTTATGACTGTGCTGACGTCAATGGCATAATTCAAATACTTGCAGCGAGCATGCTTCCAGCTCTCTGAACCTGCTCTCTCTCTCTCTGCGGCAGGCCGGAGCTAAAACCCGGCACGGAATCGGACTCAGTTTAAACCCAACAACTGGAGCAGGGGCCGAAAGAGCACAAAACCGCACGGCGTTCATTTGCTCGGCCTTCACTCGTCACCAGTGGCAGATCGTGACACATCTCTGGAAAATCGCTGTGCGTCTCCTCACAGAAGGTGAAATATGACTTTGGTGCAACAACTGTGAAACTTTAACTGGTTCAAGGGGAAATAAGTGCTCAGGTTTTTATGTTGGACTGTATATGTGAAAAAAGGAAGAAGCAATCCAAAGTGACATCAGCCTCATTCCATGAAGAGTCATTCTGTTTTACTGAAAGAGGGAAGTGACACCGTGTGTGTGTGTGTGTGCGTTTGTGTGCCATTAAAGGAAGAGCAAAATTGTTATGGTATATAAATAATTGATTACTTGATAATAAAGAGGAGAAGAAGAGCAAAATAAAATGAAGTAGGTGGCAGCAATGCCACTACAAACAGGATGCCAGCTGCCAATCAAACCAACTGCAACAACAACAGGCTTCTGCATGAAAAACCAAGCTAATGCTGGACAGCAAGATAAAAACTACAGTAGTGATATAGGAACTTTAACTCCAGCTTGTTCTTCTCGGCTCAGACACCAGATGTGGACAGATCACTTTCCCCATGACTTACATTGTGGTGTAAGTGAGGATGACATAATTGACCACATACCCAGTGATAAACGGTCCAGATGTTGGTTTACCTGCATGGGGCCGAGAGGAGAGTATGTTGGCCTGGCAGCTCATCGAGCGAACGCAGCCACCTCACAGTGAGCTTGCTCAAACATTTGAGTTTATATGGAAACTTTCCTTCTGACCTTTAGCGTATTTCATTGGATGACGGCGCAGGTCTAAACCAAATCAGGAAATTGGATTTAATCAAGAACTGTTCTGAGATCTGGTTTGTATAAAGGTCTCAACCTGCTCTGACGTGCGCGGTCTTTACGTCTCTTACGGCCTTGAGCTGCGTCCAGCCCATCTCGCTGAGAGGACACAGAAATACTGTTGGAAGGTTTGTTTGCAAACTGGAAAGAATGCAGCAGACACATTCAGGGCCAAGACAGTTTTGGAAAAAGGAATGAAAACATGTTTGCTCATTTCACACGAGATGTATCAGAATCAAGAAGGACACGACTCTGCTCTGCACAGGAGGATTTCTGTTACGCTCGCTGTGCTTCTGTCTGTCCTAGCCTCTCAATAAGGAACTGATCAGAGGTGACTTATGGACCCTTGCACCTGGCCTTTGTGAGCGTAGGCAAACACACAAACACCTCCACAGGCAACTGGGTGTTTTCCCGAACCTCGGCTTTGGATATCCCTTGGCCGGGAGCCGCGGGCGCCGGTGCCAGCGGCTATAGAGAGCTTTCAGTAGGGTAAATACTTGGCACTGGCCCTTGTTTATGACACTGGACACTTTTCTTGCCCCATTTCAACACTGGGATCACTTTCAATTAATCCATGCACTCACCACGACCACAATAGAAGCGTATGTCAGACTTCCAAAGGATTAATAAAAGAGAGATTACCGGGGGGCACCGTTTGGAAAATTCACTCTTTCCTGCCGTTTCCACAGTGGCGGCTGAGCCACTTGTTCTAAAATGTCAGTGACGAATGGAAACCTCAAACCCTCCTGACCCGTCGTAGAACACCTGACCAACACTGGAGAGGCGACCTAGTGCTGGAGGAGACACGGCAATCAACTGGCACCTCTCAATATCTGAGACAGCCCAAGTGTTGTCACACAAACAAGACCTGCCCTGTGGCAACCCGCAAGCCTGTGTGTGCGTTAGAGGCACAATCGGTTCCTTCAAATTTTGTATTGTTTTGAATTTGAGGTCAATATTTATATTCTTAATAATTGTTGTAGATTGTACATTCTGTACTGTCCACATGTTGGAACTTCAATATTAATGGATTAACAGTTTATTTGTTGATATAGATTCAAGCCCATTCCACGAATCCATGTGAAGAAAAAAGGGTTTACTAATTAAACACTGAAGTGCCAGTTATTGTATTGCTACTGTATTCCCCCCCTTTCAGTCTGAATATCACTAACTCTGCATTTCATGATTTCATGTGTGTTCAAGGTTGAACGCAACAAGCGCTACATTTGTCAACATTTACAAAGGAGTTCCCTTTAGGATTGATTTATCAATTAGCACCTTGGGTGCTTTATGTTGTCACAGTAACTTCATTATTATTACATAACATGGACGTAACCAAGCGACAAATCTAATTCCACCGCTTACATTCTCATTTTTCAAAAATTTGACCTGAGTGAAACTATTGTAAATAAGGACAACAGCTTTCTTTTATAATAACTGGTGCAACCTGCTTGGGATGTTCAGTGTTCACAGTTACCTAATATCCGTGGACTGTCACATCATCACAGATGAAAGTACATATTTGCATTGTGTAAATTTGAGGCAGTCAAACACAAGCGATGGCTTCATTGTCTCGCTCCTCAGTGACATAACAACAGTAAATAGATGAGCTACAGCAAGTCAACACACAAAGTTTTCCACGCTCGTGTGTCACATTTGATCCCACAGGTATCATTTTAAAATGGCTGGAAACCAGCAAAGGGAGCTCTGACATGTAAGCGTGTCCGTCCATCAGAATGTGCTAATGGGCCCAGCTGTTATGCAACAAGTTTCCAGCGTAGCCACAGGCACACACACATCGCTCCCCACCTCTCTGAGAGCCATCAATCAGCGACGGCACCGAAGAAAGACAAAGAGCAACATTTCTGTGCAAAGGGCAGAGCAGAGCGTCCTTTCCATCACACACGTGGCTCGGCCGATGAACTGCTGTCTGAATTAATTAACGAGCAGCGGGGTAACGCAGGAGAGAATAATCTATACCGTTGTGCTCTGTGGGTTGTGGATGGGCGCCACTCCTTCCAACGAGCAGATGAAGCTCTGATCGCTGCTGTCTCCGCTAATGATGTTTTATCGTTGGGCAACACACGATCAGCAGCAGCGTTGATCGGGAGTCTTAAACGTAAAAGCTGGGAGCTTCTGTGATGCGAGTGCTTGCTGGTTTTCTCATGACGGTCACTGAGTTTGGATTCGATGACACAAGTAAAATAAATCTTAGCTTGGACACTGATATGGTTCTTCCTGATGGAATCAGGGGGAGTCAGAGGGAGTTTTTTTCTCCAATAGTCGCCAAAGAGCTGCTGACTGTGGGAATTGTTGGGTCTCTCTATGTTTACGTTATTTTAATGATTTGCCCTCGCTTGTAAAGTGCCTTCAGATAATTTATATTTTGATTTGCGCCATGCAAATACAATGGAATTGAATCATCTTGAATATATCGCTTGCCATCAGCTTTCACGTTGAACTCTCTATTTATTGTTTTGTTCTCTTCAAATTTGAACAACGGTTTGATATGGTCTTTTTTTGCATACTCTATTTATATCCTGGAGGCGGCTACAGCTGCGTGTCATATTGCAATCATATACGGTAAAATGACAACAGCAGCAGCTTTAATAATCTACAGACGTTTCAGAGGGTTTCAACTCAGCCGCAGCTTTGTCTTTGGTTCATTTATCAATCCCCCGTTTCCAGAGGACTACAATCAACAGCACATGGGAACAAATCAAACCCAGTGAGCCAAGGAAATCTGACCACGATCCTCTCAGCTCATCTTTACTGGAAAATAAAAAATACCCCTGAGTTTTCACCACAACCTGGTCTCCACAACAAACACGCGCTATTTATCTCCACTGGCACGCTGGTGCAACGGCCCGAGTCGTGAGTAACGCAGCCGATATCGCAGTGACGCGTTCACAGGCACACACTTACTGTAGCCTGAAGGCCCGGGTAGAAAATATTATTGATGACGTCACCTTGTCTCTAAGAGTCCGGACATATAAACAACGGACGGATCTGAGCTGAGGAGACGGGCAGTGGTTTGGAGGAGGGCTGCGATATTCCTCATCTGCTCTACGAGAGCAAACACACTGCTGTCTCACACACACACACACACTGATGAAAGGTCACAGGTAGACTTCACCTAATGATGCATGCATGCTGTTTCGGGCCAAAGGGGAAAAAAAAAAAAAAAAAGACTAGGTCAACAAACACGCACAGCGAGACGTGCATGTGTCAAAGTGACCAGGGTTGTAAACACGTTGCGGAGCGGTGTCATTGGCAGAGTGAACGCTGAGAGACAGCGAGTGATGACAGTGTGATGACGGCTGCGGTTGCTGGTATTTCTGTCTTTGTGTGACACACATTGTGGAGAGGATGATATTATCACTGGTTTCAGGACACAGTTTGATCTATATAAACCGAATCAGCACATCTTCAGGCACTTAACGTGATAGGGTCGAGACCTCATGAGGAACAACTTGGTGACAGTGGAGAAAAACCAGAACCAAAACCATGTGGCCCCTGTTTTCACTTAAAATACCCATTTTGTTACGGTTAAAAAATAACTGTGGTAATGTTTGCATTGTGTTTCCATTTGATTCTTTTTGAATAAAGTCAAACACAATGTCTCCTTCTCATGCATGGTCATAGAGTCTACATAAAGATAAACAATGCAGCCCCTCTTCTTCCTGCTAACTCAAACCAAAATGTCCTGAATGTCCAGAAACTGTGAAGTGGTGATGGAGGGGGCGGGTCGACATCTACGCTTGACCAATCGCCAACTGGAACAAAACAACAGAAACCAACCCCCAGGGGGGAAAAGGTGCATTTTGGCAAATTATTTAAGTCTGTGTCCCATCCACTAACATGGAGGACACAGCTCCCAGGGGGTCATCGTGTTGTCCACAGTGCGTGATGAGCAGGTAGTGTTTGAGCGGTTGATGTGTAACACTACAAATAAGAAAAGTCCTGTAGAGTCAACACTTATGAAACAATTCCTAGTGTAAACTACAACCGGTCCATCATGGTGGAAAACTTATGTAATTTACTGTCAACAGACCTGCAGGCAAACCGGGCTTAAAAAAAACAACACTGACAACTCGCGGGAAACGGTCGCAGCAACTCTCAAACCGAGCTGACCCACGCAGGTAACATGGCCACTAAACCCCCGACTGGAAGAAAGAAGAACATGTGGCCTCTTCAGGCATGTTAACAAACAGCACTGGACCTTTTCTTCCTCAACACAGGTTGGTTTCACCAAAAGAAGAAATGGCCGCTGTGGTAGATGAACCTCGGCCGGAAACTGGGACTGATTCAACCAGATTGTCCAGCGCTGGCCAAAATGAGACAATTCAAGGAGAACGCCGCCGCATGAATAAAATGTCAGGTCGATTTAGCGTGACAGGAAATGTTGACTTGAAGAATATAAATCAAGTTTCTGTTTCGGAATGAACCACATTCCAGTTCAGCAAAACGGCTCCCAGCAGCTATCTCAAGGTCAGAGCTGGGAGCTGGTGGCGTTGACAGATATATACAGTTTATACAGTTGAGTGTTAACTACAACAACCTTGTGTAACAGTTTATTTCTGTTGGTCTCTTTTAAATAAATATGCTGTGTATATTTAAAATAAGAGTTCCTGGCTCCTCAACTAAATATCATTTACTATTTATCCTCCTAGTTTCAGGAAGTTCTTGAGGGGAAGAATTAAACCAGTCTCTGTTGTAAATATGTTTAAGGTTTATGAGTAATTCAGAAACCAAACAAACTGCATCTCAGTTAAATGTGGATGATGTGATTATATAAATTGTCAGGATGTCCTCAGCTTGTCAACATTAGGACTAATGTGCAGAAAAACCATTTAGCCTGCACTGGATTATTTGAAATATGATCGATTATTCTTTATATATTTTTATAACTGTGCTCTGGCTCTTTCAAGTCAAAATCCTGCTGTTCGCTGTTCACGCACACATATCGAGTCCGGCCCCGCTGAAGTCCAATTAGTCCCGCGGCCCCTCCGCCGCACCGGGCCAAAGTGCGCCGATGAGTTATCCGAGGACACGGCTGTGAGTGGATCATTGTCCCCGAGTGAGAAACATGAAACACAAAGTGTCCATCTGAATCCAGCCACGCATTATGGCGAGGGTGTGAGGACGGGGGGAGCCCTCAATGGAAGGCCGGAGAGGACAAAGCGGGACCCCGGGTGTAAAGCACCTCGGAAACGAGCGCGGCCCTCGTAATGAGCTTGACACCGTGCCCTTCCTAAATGAGCTGCAGTGTTCACCATGCAGAAACAGGCGAGAGCTGACACCCGCCATTTAATGAAGTGATGAAGACGTACGCCTCCTATGTGACCGTCGTTTAATTTGGGAATCAGAGGACCCATTTCTGCACTGGATATGTAAGCCATGAATCTGATTTAGGTGCATGTTCTTTTCCAGCAGCAAGTCGTTTTATTCCCACGTGAATGCCAAGTCGTTTTTTTGCTCAGGGGTGGAAAGAAGCACAAAGCAATGTTTAATCCGCTTTTAAAGCACACACAACAGAGAGGAGAGGCAGACACAGGCGGGCAGCCCTGTGGTTCCACAGGAGCGTCTATACATGCAGTGAACACAAAGAACTGGCTTCCGGGCACAATGTTCGCATTCCTGCGGAGCAAACACTGCACGTCTGTGTTTCTCTCAGACTGCAGGTAAACACTCTGACACTGATTTCTCTGTGTTACCGACGGAACACCTTCCAGTGCACAGCACATGACACCCAGCAGATATGAAGAGGTCACTGTGCGATATCATGAACGTTTCGTACCGAACATTCTGTGCCGATTTCTAATATACAAGCGACTGAGGATGAGTCACGGGAGAGAGGACTAATGGCTGGGTAAACTGTCTCCTCTTAGGGTTCATATTTGTCACGCAGGCTAAATTGCTCTCCAAATATTGGAGCACCTCTTCGACCCACTGCGGCAGGATGTCAATTTGTTCTTCTTCGGAGGCATGCGTGCTCATCGAGGGAACACAGGCCGTCCTCCCGGGTCCTGTGCTCTCCGGTCAAGTTGTAGCCATGACAGCGCCTCATCCTCAGAGGTCGACATCTACACTTTTAAAAGTTCTAGTGAAATAAATATACAAATACAGAGATCTTAACAACAGAAAAGCAGATCTCGATGCAGAAACGTCTTTGAGCCGACCAGTGAACCACGGGTTCACCGCTCTCAACGGATGAGTTGAGAGCGGAGTGTAAGTGACAGTGTTTTCACGCTGAGGTCTGTGACGCAGGTCAGCCCCCGTCTGCTCTTTGTCTCCCTGTCACGCCAGAGGAACTCATTTGTCCCCGCAGAACGACAAACTGCCGCAAAAAAAAGAAACCCACAGGGGGTGGGGGTGGCCTAAACACCTGGGCCAGAGGGGGGGCGGGGGTGGGGGGGATTTCTGTGTGAGGAAGTCACTGCTGTCCCACTGGCCTGTTTCCTCATTAGTGTCAGCATGCACATCCTTCCAGGGACAGAAAGGTGTCTGTGTGACAACCACACACACACAAGCGTTCACCGGATCTGTGGTGTGATGGTGCACATCTGTCTGACACGCCTGGACAGAAACCTGTCCCCTGGCAGAGTTTGCGTGCTCAGGTGTTTAAAGTCAATACGCTTCTAATTGCACGTCTCCATTTGACTGTCTCTTTGTTTTACTAATCATCAGGAACTGACTTCCACAATGCTGAACGATGGGTTAGGATGTGATCCAAGGGGACCCCATTTCTCTTTTTAGGTTGAAAAGATGGGGCCATGGTTTAAATCTACAGTGTTCTTTATTTAAAGGTTTAAATTGGGGGGTAAAGCACTGATTGTGAAACAACTTCTTCTAACTCCATACTGATTCATGTCATGTCCTCTCCGATGACTGCACGACTCTGCCCGGAAACCCGAAGCAGTTTTGAAATATTTAAAGCGTCCAGGAATTTTGTGTTTACTTAATAAAATAGTTCCAAATATTGCCCCAATAAATTAGTCCCAAAGCCTTCAGACAGTTATGCAGAATGTGTCTGTGTTGCAGCGTCATATTCTGCACAGTAACCAGTCGGCGCTGCACGGCTCCTGGAAGCCCCGGTGAGGCCATTAAAGTGGAGCGGGAAGGAGTAAAGAGGCCAGGTAACACAAGACACCCAGGGACAGAAATACCAAAACCTGTAAGCTACTGCCGAGAAGACGTGTCTCTCAAGACCTGGAAGCCTGAAGAAAGACAGGGGGGGAAGGATGGAGGGAGAGGAAGAGAGACGGCGCGGGCGTGCGGAGGTAGAGCGAGCGTTGACCAGAATAGAGGAGGGGTGGAGGGGGTGACAGGAAAAGAGGAGGGAGTCGTTGCTGTGGCGACTGCTTGTGTTGGCATTTTGGGGACGTGTGAGGTGAGAGACGGAATGATATGTTGGCAGATACTATATCTGTGACATTTAGACGTTCGCCCTGCCAGAGCTGCCTTATTGAAGTCATGCCACATGCAGAGCACGAGGCTGGCACCGCCCCAGCGTGACCTCACCCACCAAAGATAGCCAGGCAGCTCCACGATGCTGTTTTTTTCCTGATGTTAAACTGAAATATAGCCATGCTCTGTGGATATTTGACTCAACTGCAGCCACCACTTTTCCTTTTTTACCGTCTCTGATGATGATGCAGCCATATTCCAGGAATGCAAAGTTATATAAAGAACGAGACCAATTTATTGTTTGTCTGATAAAAATCAACCATTCCAGGCCCTTCCCAGGAATCAGTATTTATGTCAATGTCGTTTTGAATCGTTGAGTATTATGAACTTTATGGTTAAAATGTAAAAAACAACCTTAAATTCCATTCAAGTTTGTGGATTTACTTGACAAATTATGACTCAAGATACGTGTCTCAAACTGTCCAACCCAGTGTGCTGCACTCAAGCAGCGAGATGGAAACACCGGTCGCCCTGGCAGATATTCATCTCTATTTGGAGAGAGGGGTGCTGCGTCAGTGAGAAGCCCCAGACAGGTGCACCGCTGTGGGGCGGTCACTGCCACCCAAGGCCTCTGGCTTTAGTCGGAGGTGTCACATAACGACCTATTATGAGATGTTGTTTAAAAAAGAATAAAGAAAACGTACATGTGTGTGTACTTTGTTTGATGACGTGTCTGTATGAACTGGTTCGGAGTGATAACGGACATGGACTGTTCTTATGTAAACCAGCTCCACCCGATATGGGAAAATAAAGATTATGAAGTGTGTGTTCACATGCAGAGAGATGGTATTCTCAGGAATCAATGATACGCTAACAGAGAACTTTTTTAGTTTCCTCGCTGGTATGCCTGCTTTCGCCTCTTCTCTGGCACCTTCTTGCTTATTCTTCCTCCCCTCTGAAGACGACCCTTATCTCCCCTGCCCTCTCACCTCATCACTCCCCTAGTCCTCCGTCTCTCTTGTCCTCCTCCCCATGACCTCCACAGCGCATTCCTGCACGAACTGGACCAGCGCTCGGTGCTTTTTTTTTTTTTCAAAATAAAGTTCACATGAAGATTGATGGGGTACTCTTCATCCCCTGCCCTTTGCTAAGCTGTTTCAAGACGTGCTGGCACAGAGAGGAGCGGAGCTGAAACAAATCATATACATGTTTTCATGATTGTGCAGAAAAAGATTCTTTTTCTTGCTCTTAACTTTAGCCCAGAACAACAAACTGAAATCGAGGAATTGTTTTTCTTGTTGATGTTATGTAACAGAAAACTGGGCAGGGGTAAACGGGACATTACTTAATGTAAAACACTGTGGGGGGACATTGGACGGGTGTGCTTATAAAGGCAAGATTCACTCCACTGGGATCTTTACAACACAGAGCCTCCGTTATTAGTTGGATAAAAGATGCGTAATATGAACAGAAAGAATGAGAAGAACCGCAATCTGCATGTCTAAAGTACGAGAAACCCCAAGCAGTCCCAGAGCGAACACACGCAGCCTGGACTAACTGGGATTCTTAATGGGGAGCTGCTTTCCTGAACAGAACCCCCACTTTCCAAGCATTTGGAATCTCTCTACCTCGACCTCTCGAGTCTCACACGGCGACTGAACTGCGTGTTACATAAGAGCTCCACGTAGACGCCAAAACCCTTTCACCTTTACAGTTAACACACTCCCCTTGTTCGGCGCCGTCCAAACACCAGCTCCTACCTTTAAAACTACACGTAGGCCGTCTGGCCTGGAAAGGTCATGGCGGCCTGCTCGCCTCTATAGGAAAACACGGAACACAATAGAAAATCACAGTGCGATTTAAAAAGCCAACTGGTTGACACCTTTCCACAGGGACGCGCAGCGAGTGTGAGAAGGTCGCCAGAGTTCAAGAGCCCTTGGCCTCACATATATCCTGTATGACAGCATTTCATCACCGAGGGCGACTCCACCAGGAAGTGGGGTCGTACCTTTTCCGAGGTTCTCACAGCTAAATGCTGGAGAAATGAGACAGAATATTTCCTGGCTCTGTTATGACACCAAAACGCAAAACAGCTGCATCGGGCCGCCGGCGCTCCATCATGTGGAAACTCCCAGGACATGTGCGAGCAGACCTCGCTAACCTGATTGTAGCCGTGACGCGACGACGGCGCTGTGAAAACAATCGGCCTCCTCTAGAGTCATTGTTTCGCTCTTTATCTGCAGTGTTGAAGGACGTATCTGGGAACGGTGAAGTGTGAAACATGCGTGGTGTGTGTGTGTGTGACCTACAGGCCGCTGGTCATGTCGTCGTTATAGTTCTCCCTCCACATCGTTACCATGAAGAAGGACAGACCTGAACACACGATGCTAGCTGCAGACTGACAACACTGCTGGGTCTACACTGGCAAACACGATTAAGAACAACTCAGTGCTGAGCAGCGTAAGGGTCTGGGGGGTAACGCATGCACTGAAAGGTTCAGGTTACATAACACACCTTACACATAAACATAGGGCCTCTCCACCGGCGGACTGGCGCTTTACGGTGATGCAACGGCGTGGCTCCAACTGGGCTCCGTGCCGATGGAAAACCAAACTGGTTCTTGGGAAGAACAGGATTAGAACCTACTAAGCACCGAACAAGCACCTGGTTCTTTTGGTGGAAAAGCCCTAACACACACACACACACACACACAGTGCTGCTCTATTAGGTGAACAAGGTAAGACTCAAACATACAGTAGATTCAAACCTTTTCCTCATTACTCACAGTGCCTAAGTGTTTAAACGTCTCATCTCCCAGGCGTTTGTCATTACAAATTCCTCTCCAGCTCTTTATGAGTTCCACTTATTTGCGGGAATCTGTTGTTGCTAAACCCTCGATGTTACAAGAAGCCTGGTTGTGATTTCTGTTCTCATGCGATCCATTCCAGTTTTACTGGTTGCGACTGGAACGTCCACAACGAACACTGACTGTGTCACCTCCTCCGAGGTGCCGGATGTGTTCTGACGAGCGCTTCAGCGTGAAGTCTCTGTCTCGTAGAACAACCCACAGACATCGTTTATCTGCTCTCAATTAAGCCATGAATCATTTGTTTTTGGGCTTTCCAACAGCTGCTGCTCTCTGACTGGAAGCCCCCATATGAGATTTATTTACAGTAATGTAAAATTCAGCTTTTGACTAAAGATCTGCGGAAGTAAATAGTTGTGGTCTAACTATCACCATCTTACTATTAATGATTACATTTCCATCACATAATATTTTTTTGGCATGTATTATCAAAGATAAAAAATATTCTATTTCACTAAAAAGTAATGATGTTTTGTGCCAGACAGAAGAGGGAAGGTGTGTGTCACATTGTTTAGCAAAGTAGGTATTTACGTGTTTATTGGGTCGGCATGTCGGCGTTTGTGCAGCGAGCGCTCACAGACAATAGGCCTTTGTCTCCCTATATCCTATTTTTCCTCTGGCGGGCTGACACAGACAATCACACGCAAACACACACACACTCATGCACAACTCATCACCATACAGTTCCTCCTGGCTTCCGTCAAGTTACAACAGCTTAGAGACAGCAAAACAGGAACAATCCGATCTTCCCTTCCTGCCTCGCACTTCCTGCCTCCCCCGGCCTGCTCTAATGGAGTGAGAGCGAAACACACACTCACCGAAAAGGTGAAACAAATAGTGGAATGGATGAAAAGAAAAGGGGACGTGACGCAGAGCCGCTGAGCAGTCAGACAGGGGGTGTTGTACAGTCAGCCTGTGGTATAATCTACACTGAGGATGTGGTGTGACATCATGGGAGCAGTGGGACTGCAGGAGCTGTGGTTGAGTGTTGACAACAATTTGATCTGAAAACAAGTTCAATCTTTTCTGCATAAACACGTGTTAACGCTCTGGCCTTTTAATTCTGAAACATAAATGGTTGGTTTAACTTTACTTTCTTTAACAAGGTTTGTCGTTTCTTTTTCTGTCGTTCCTTCAGAAACTGATGGGATTAGAAAAGGCCCACCGTAATCATTTAGGATTCTAACTTTCAAAACTGTCGTTGCAGATGATTTGTCTTTACTGTGGATTAACCTGCAGTTTATCTTTTCAAAAATCAATTATTTAGTCTGTAAAAAATACTGAGTCACAGTCTTCTTCACATGTCTTAGTTTGTCCAATCAGATAACAAAGGAAGTTCCATTTAATATCTCACATGAACAAAATAACTTGCTTTTTTAAGCGTGGCCCTGGAGAAACAGGACAGACGTGTTTCATGTTTGAGAAGGCTGAAAAAATAAAGTTGATCTTACGCGGAAAGGTCACAGTGAACGTTATTGAGCTAGTTTACAAGACTTGTACGTATTTTCCTAAAATCTGTCATCCTCCGCACACACACACACACACACACACACACACACACACACACAAACTCAGTGCACCTGACGAGTTGTGGTGCTGAAGGAGGAAGTGAAACCTCAGTCCATCTGCTTTGACAGGAAGTCAACAGAAGCCACACAAGGCGTGCTGACGTCAATCAGAGCCACAGGAACACCTCCCCACGGTGCTCTCACACACACACACACACACACACACACACAATGGTGTATACATGCCACAGCAAAAACACAAACCCGACTCCTTTACCCTGCAGCTGTACAATCGCACAAAGCAAAGTTTGAATACTTGACTAAGTACACACCCCTGTGATCTGGTGTTTGTGTTAAATGTACACACATTTACACACAGATGCAGTAATTTGTTTGAAAGCGACTCTCTGTTTTTTTTTTTTTTTTTTTTTAACCTCTAAGACAAACAGAGAGGAATGCACGTCCGTCTTTGCTGAAGCGAAGCTGAACTTTAACTTCTTGGGTAACACACCTGCCCTGAGTTGGCTTCGTGTGAACAGCGTCGGCTTCAGGTTCTCAGACTCACTGTTGCTCATCTCTGTACACATCACCGTCTTTCACGCAGCCTTTCACGTCACATCTGCCCCCAGATGAGCCCCAGAAGATCTGAGACCTGCTCCTGAGACAAACGACTCAAACGCAAAGTGTCTGAGTAACTGCGACTTTTAGTCAAACTGACTTGAGTTCTGTAAGTGAATCCAGCTCAGGTGACCACCGGCTCACACGCACTAAATATGAAGGGAGATGTTTTAACAGCTAAGCTTCAATCACCCTGGATCAACCAAGAGATTCTGACCTGTGTGACCTTTTTAATAAATAATAAATAACGAGATCATAAACTTTCAAATTTGCTTTCAGTTTACTTTTCTGAAATCTTTAATTCCATCAGTGTCACTGTGACTCAGTGTGAGAAGAAGGTATCGTGTGAGCATTTGCCTGAACCACCTGTTTAACTGTGTTTGAACAAGGTTAATGAGCTCGATGACATAACAGTTGGGACGACAACATTACAGCTGGAGACAGAGGACGGGGACAACGTGGTGGAAGCTGTGAGTGGGGATGATACGGAGGGGAGAGGCAGCGAGGAGAGAAAAACCGTGGAGGGTTGAGGGAGGACGCCTCAGCCACACGTGAACCAAGAGCAGCGTCTTACCTGGGAGACAGACTCTGGTGATGGGAGGCTGAGTCGCTGCTGGAGATCTTCTGAGAAAAGATGGACAATGTGACAAAACACAGGAGACACATCGTCTGTCTCACACACACACACACACTATAATCAGACATGTCTATGTCTGATCGTTTAATACAGGAGGAAATTTAATTCAGCCGAACATTGAAACACAAGGTCAATACACGTGTATCTGCAGCTCTGTGTTTGTGTGTGTGTGTGCGTGTGTCTGTGTGTGTGTCACGTACTGTGTTGTGTTCACCCTTCAGTCCATTAAAAGCTCAACACTGCCACCGTGTGTTATTATGACGGGACTGCAGTCTCACCATGCCCATACTAACTAACTAACTAACTAACCTCAACGTTTGCTTTAGTCTTTTGCCTTTTTTATTGATTATCCAATAAGAGAACATTTTTCTGGTTGTTTTTTCAGACAGGAGACTTGACTCTTATTTTGATTCAGGCTCATGTTCTCATCTTTTATTGTCTCAACTGGCTCCTCTAAAACCAAGCAGTGGTTTAGATTTAATTCCCCACCGGTTTCAGTGGATGTGAACTCTGACATGGATGTGACCGTCTGATGAACCTACTTGTTGGAGGCACACTGGACATTGGTCAACACAGTGAAGTTATTCCTCACACTCCGAAGGCTGGCCAGGACCTGGAAACACAGCAACACGTGATTATGGATTCATTATTGCCTGATAGCAACAATGAATTCAACTGTAAATAATCTTTAATCAATTATTATAATATTATATTTGTTTTATTTCTATGGCACTTTTGACAATACTCAAATGCATTAGATATAAAGATACAAGGTGGAGTACAAGACCAGGTGGATTTGCTGTTACATTTTAATTTTAAAATAATAATTTTATAATCTATTTTAGTTTTTGCTAAACCTCCACTGTCAGTCAGATGCTCACCTGAGCAAAAGGTGTAACGATCAGGTCGTCACCATGTCTGAAAGAAACCAAAACACCAAACATTAGCTGTGGTTAGTTTCATCTGCCCCAAACCGACATGTGACC
Organism: Pseudorhombus dupliciocellatus; assembly: GCA_016785235.1. Lineage (NCBI taxonomy): Eukaryota > Metazoa > Chordata > Actinopteri > Pleuronectiformes > Paralichthyidae > Pseudorhombus > Pseudorhombus dupliciocellatus. The sequence goes on along the minus strand of JAFBJW010000359.1, from coordinate 1,670,993 downwards.
ACAGTGAGCGAGGAGGGAGCGAGTCTCATTGCTACGGTTAACTGAAGAGAGATGACTTCAAAGAGCGAGAGGAGGAGGAGAGGGGGATGAAAGGAGGAGAGGAGGAGGCTCATGGGTCAGACGGGATGTGACCTTGTAAGGTCCTGAGCTCTGGAACGAACCTATTTCTGTATCCCAGCCCGAAATATCTGAAGATAATGGTCACGGTGTTGTGCAACATCTGGAGCCGACCTCATCCCGGAGGATCTGACCCCGAGGATTCCACCAGGGGGCAGTACTGCGGTGCAGGGTCGCAGCCTCCAGGGCACCGCGTGATGCACCTCACTTCATCGAGTCGTTACAGTATGAGGTGAATTAACGCCACATGTCAGGGCTGCTGCTTTAAACTCATGATTACACAATAGGTTGTTAAAATGTGCTCCTTCTATTCTCGATACTCACGTAATAAACATTTTAATGAGACACGTGCTCATTAGTGCCAATAAAAAAAATCAAAATCAATCTCTTCATTCACTGCATAAACCTAAATATCCACATCTGTTAAACATCTGCCTGTGATTTCAAACTGGACACGCTGCACACTTGTCCTCCACATTCCTTTATTAATTTCTAATGTCCAGGACGTGAAGGCGTCTTCACCTGTTGTATGTACAATAAATAGTCATTCTGTCGCCCTCGTGACCTGTGACCGAGGCACAGAGCAGTCAGGAAGACAGAGAGGACGGACTGTCTCTGGTCCCCACAGAGCACGGACAGGCTAAACACGACTTCACAGTATAACTGTACTTCCCGTTGACTGGAGAACAGAAATGAACTTCTTTATTCTCCGCAGGCTGCCTGACAACGGCGTGTATCTGTAAACATCACGTCAGATGAGCGGCGGCCAGCCCGTGTGAACCTGCCTTCCTCTGCCTTCCCTGCGTCATCCTCGTGCTTGTGTGCTGCAGTCACCACCTCCACCGTGGAGGCCATGTTGTCCCCCCTGTCCCTCTGTGTGTCAGAGTTATGCAACAACAACCAGATGAAGTTCCACCAGGCTTTGTGGAAGGATGTGACCATTTTTAGAGTTCTCCTGGCCAAATTTGATTTGACTTCCCTGACCTTGGCAGATTTTTGACCCAGAAAACAATGAATGTAGCTTGATAAACAGCGAGGGGGGAGGGGTGGGGTGGGGGGGCTGTGTTTACTTACAGTTCCGAGGCGATGGAGGAGTTGCGTGACATGGACTTGGGCGACAGATCATAGTCGCTGTCGGAGCGGTAGAGGAAGGACTCTCGCCGCTGGTTGTGACCGGGGAAGTTGGTGTGGAGCACCAGACCAGAGCCGGGGGAGGCCTGGGGGTCCAGGGGGCTGCAGCCGGCAGACGGGCCATTCTCCACGTCGAAACTGAAAACACAGACACACCAACACCTTCAGTCTCATTGGAGCTTCAGCGTCAGACGTTAGACCCAACACGGTTCATTTGCAATCCACTGTCACACAGTGATTGGGTTTCAATGAAGTCGCACGTGGAGAAAAAAGGGAACAGAAATGTTTTGACGCGCATCATCAACATGTGTGTTTCCCCCATGGGGGAGGAATAAAAACGTTCTATTCTATTCTATTCTAACATCCCCTAAGGTGCATGTGTACAAGTGTGTGCACAAATCGATTCTGCCTGACCATGTAAGAGAGGGCAAAGTGGAGGAGCAGTATCTCATGAAGGAGGAGGAGGAGGAGAGCATCGTTTGGTTTGATTAAACCTGCCACACACCGTTCTGAAAAGAGAAAGCTTTTCCACTGACGTCTGAGTTTCTGAAACTCCTCCATTCTCAGTTCTGCCGTCACTGCTCCGTCTGTATAGTAAATACACACCAGCAGGCCCAGCGCTGTTTCCACCACAAACACAACACTCATCTAACAATATTTTTTGGTGTGTCTTGTGGATTGCACATTGATATTGTGATCAACTACTCCAAAATGTTTTTGATTATTTTCTGGGCCACTTGGGGATGGAAATATTTAATTGTGTTATTCTATATCCAGCCAAGATTTATTTTGAATCTATGTATAAATCTTGTATAGAAATGATAGGCATCGTGGGTCCAAACCGACACAGGGACAGTCGGTGTGGACACAAATAAAACCACAGACGGACTGAATCCAGAGAAAACAGCTTGGGTTCACAGCACAGATATGATGACGTCAGCGGCTGGGAAGACGTCAACGTTTGGATGTTTGGACTTGGTGAACTCGAGAAATCTGCTCTGTTTATCTGAAGAAACAACGTGGACTAGGCCTCAACACCCAGAGAGAGATCTCATTACCTGGTTTGAGAGCTCGGAAGCAAAAGTGTCCCAGTTTTATTTTGATTTGGGTCATGACATGAGGAAATACGACGAGCCTTACGGGTTCTAACGGGGCATGTTAATTGGTTACCAGCATCTTAGCACTAATGACTTTACTTTGGGACTTTTCCAATGGAGATGTGGAGACTTTTGCGTTATCTTGCTTTAAATACATGTGTATCTATGTTTCCCTACAAACAACTTTGACCAGGTTAAATCTACCATGATAGAACTGTACTATTTCTTCTGTGTGTATACAGAGAATTTGAAAAAAATGTCTTTTACTTCAACGTTACTTAAAACATTTTCTATTTCTATGATATTGATTTTACATGTGTATTATATTCACTATCATATTATTTATTAAATAAAATCATAAAATGTTAAACATGAGCTACAGGCAAAGGTTATTTTGTGTGTGTTATCGTTCATTTGTACTAAGGAAAGAGGACACGCATGCATGCCTGCACTCACTGAACGCTCGACCACCTCTGCCCTCAGGTCAGTCCACCGCTTTGTGCTCAATGCTCGTGAGGGGAGACGACTAATTCTGGAGCCAGAGCGAGCGAGACCAGTCAACCGCGACCCACCACTGGCCACTTCCTCTCTCCAGCACAAGACAGAAAGCTATCGCTGAGATTGCGGGAAGGAGACACGTCAATATTCCTCTAACGCTGAATAACAAACAGACGATGTGTTTCCATCAGCAGCAGCTCGGCCGCTGCTCCATCAGCCTCATCACACGCCGAGCTGAGTCACAGCCGGGGTGCAGGTGTTCTGATGGAGCGTGACGCTGTCAGAGACAAAGAGAAGCAACTAATGGACAGCTGCGTCACCCCCCCACCCCCCCCACCCCCTGCCATGGCTGTTGCTCTAACGCTGAATAACAAACAGACGATGTGTTTCCATCAGCAGCAGCTCGGCCGCTGCTCCATCAGCCTCATCACACGCCGAGCTGAGTCACAGCCGGGGTGCAGGTGTTCTGATGGAGCGTGACGCTGTCAGAGACAAAGAGAAGCAACTAATGGACAGCTGCGTCACCCCCCCCACCCCCCCACCCCCTGCCATGGCTGTTGCGTTACGTAAGTAATGACACACCATGAGACGTCCAAGGATGAGGATGAGGAGCACTTCATGCTACGTCAGGTCCATTTGCACAATTTGTTAATCCTTGATTTCCTCATGAAGTAGATTTGTGACCGGTCACTTCAACCCACAGTCCAGATACATCGCCGCAGTAGTAGTAGTAGTAGTAGTAGTAGTATATGCTGGTCTAACAGGACGAAGACTTTGCCCCTCAAATACAAGAGAAAGACTTTGGGAACTAAGACTCCCTCTGAATGAAACTTGGTATCCTGGCGCTTTATTGGTTTATAACATTTTATCATTTATTTTCCACTTTACTTTTTTAAATTTTTAAATCTGTTTAATTTTTTATATTTATTAACTATTCTACCTCTGCAAAAATATGTATAGAAACCCTTCAGTCAACATCTGCTTTACTTTACGTCACTCAACGTTACTTTAAAGTCAGTGGCACAGCTCCGTGCTTCCTGCTTGTTTTTTATTATTCCTTTTTTGATCTGAAATGTCCTTTACCACATGCTGCTCTTTGGTGCCCGGGTATAAATAAAGTTTTCTGAATCTGAAAATCTTGCGCATGTTTTTCTCCATTATTTCTCCCTATACAGAAACTTTAATGCAAATGCGAGCTGGGTAAAAAGTGGTGGGACACCGAGTGGAGCTTGTGTGCCTTTAAGGAGTCTGACCCTGTGTGAACGGAGCTGCAGAAGGACACAGTGTCACCAGGTTGACGCACATGGGTCTATATTTAATCTCCAGCTACTTGTGATAATTTTGACGAAAGGGGGTAAAGGTGGTCGTGGTATTTTTTTTTTTGACTTGTGTTTCTCTGAAGCAGAAGGGAAGTGCTCAGTGTGACCCGCAGCTGGGGCAACATGACATTCCTCTCCCATGATCCAGAGGCATCAGCGGTGCAGACGAACAGAGCGATGGATGAACTGAAACAACAGCACAGGATGTTCCGTCGCTGTTCTCTGCCTTCCCGGGTTTATTCTGACAAATCTATATATTAAAAAAAATGTCTGCCGAGGATTTCGGGATGAGGCGGCAGCTTCCGTGGAAAAAAAAAAAAAAAGGGTGGGAACGTGAAGATAGAGGCAAAGGTTTGGGAGGAATACCGAATGAATATTTTCCTGTGAAATGACTCCTCTTCCGAAATGTGAGACAATGGTTTGACTGAATCATTTACTGGTACGGTGGCAAAGTCCAGCATCCTGTGCATTGATTCTGAGGAATGTGTGAGATGTGAATTCTGCAGAAGTTTCCTCTGAAGTGAGATAAACTTTTAGATAAGTGCAGGTCGAGCGTCGGGTCCTTGAGGTCAAGATAATGGCTGGATGAGTATCTCTTAGCGTGTTTTTTTTTCCACTAACGATAATTACGGAAAATATATCTCGAGGCTTTCAGACATGAGTTTGTTTTTGCTCTTCACATTTTCAACAACACTTCCAGGCAGTGCCCCGCTCTGGACAACCTCAGAAACATGTAAACGAACATGCAACAGCCACAAGCCTGATGCAAAACTTTTTCACTTCATGTCTGAAAACGTCTTATTTATCCAGCGAGGTCTGGTGTCTGGTGCTGGGTGTATTAAAGACACCACGGGAGGAAGCGCCTTTATGAACAAAGCCTCCACACATTGATGTGTGACGTGAATAACCCTGCAGTCAGGCTGGGACAGGGTTCTTTAAAGCAAAAGTAAAACGGGGAAATGTTCAGCTGGAATCAAACAGCGGTTCACTAGAGGCTGAAACGTGGAGGTGCAGCCTGAGCACAGAGCGATCCGTTAGAGCCGCTGACAGACAGAGGGGGCATTCTCATGCTGTATTAATCTCTTCCTTCCTGCGTGTTGTGCTGAGGGGAAACCGGTGACCATCCGTCTGCCAGGTTGTGCAAACAGAGGTGCCATGGCAACACCTTCTGTTTGTCCCCGCGTCAGCCGAGGCTTAAACATCATTTCCTCAGCGCACGCCTGAGTCCGACTTGTTATTAAATGAGCAATTCCGCCAAATGTTTACGACCTCGTGGCTCCGGAGATCATAAACATCTGTTTCATTAGAGCACGAGCGCAGGACGCAGACGTGTCGTCTCGGCCATCGCTGCAAAGCTTTTGAGACTGCAGAAGAAACGGAGCCGGAATAGAAGCTTATATGAAGCCATGAAACGAGCCAGAGCTCCGAAAGTCCCCAGGACTGACGAGCTGAGTGATCCCATCGGACGGGGCAGAAATAGCAGATGGGTGATGCTGGGTAAATACATTTAAAGAAGCCGGAGCAGAAGATCCCACGGAACAGAGAGGAACATGAAATATCCAACTGTATCCAACTCAAACAGAAAACTCACCGGCAGCAACATTCTGCTCAGCGAGGATTGACTGTGTTTCTCAGACCGCGTGTGAAACACTTCTGCTTCCTTCCTTCCTTCTGCTTGCGTTCAAACCAAACGAGTGGCTGTGGAGATGCATCGCAAAGCGCCACTGCGCTGGAAACACGGCCCATCGGCCGACCCAACTTTGTCTCTATTAAAACACACAGTGTGAAAGCCACACGTGCCTCTTGTTATGTGTGGTCAGAAACAAGCTAAACGCACTCACATGCACATTTAGGGACAGAGTCGTGAAGCAGATGTTTACAGTCTAAATACAAACGGCCCAGAGTCACATGAGGAAACACAAAGCAGAACTGGCTCCAGGTACGATGACGAGGGTCGTGACGAAGCGTGTCGTGTGTGTGTGTGTGTGTGGAAGTGAGTGGGTGAAGTGAGAGATCAGATATTTATTTGAGAAGTGAGGATGTGAAATCTGTTTGTGATCGTGGAGTGGAAATAGGAAGAGGACTGAGAAACTTTGTAAGGACTGTTTGAAACAGAAAAAAAAATCAAACAAACATTCCTGGGCTGGTAAATTACAGAGTGGCATCTAGTTTCCATTACATGCACTGGTCTGCAGTCTGGCCGCTGGCGCACACTCTCGGTTCAGCCCCTGACTCTGTCTTCAGCAAAGTTTCCAGGAGAAGGACTCTGACGTTAGGGTTACTGACTCTAGTGCGTTAGCCTGGCACTTCAGCCACATATTTCATGCTTCTTCAGACATATTTTCAGGAATATTTTCCTTTTTTTTATTTATTGCAGACAGGTGTTCTCTGCTGTTCACGGAGCCTCTTCAAACAGAACGATGATTACAAACTAGATCTTGTAAAAGTTTCAACTTACTCAGTAAATTCAATTAACCCTTACTAGCATCCCTGTTTTCATCCTCGTCATTCTCTGAACACGGCTGCGACTAACCTCAGCTAACAAGCGGAATCACGTCGGATCAGAAACAGCTTTAATGACCAGGTATGTTGTTCACATAGGGATTTGCACGGCACCATGAAATAAATTTACGGGCAAAACGTTTTGTGCAATCAAAGTGTTCAGTAAAACTTTCTGGGTTAGGGTGGAAAGTGGGAAAAATGTCCGGGGTGGACTCCCTGATGTTCAGCCGGTCGTCTCAGTTGGACAGGGTTTGCATTTCCAAGCACGCAGAAAAAAACACAAAGAGTTCAGAGTATTTGTCTCCAAATTTCACCTTGGAGGTGAAGAACTCTTCTGATGACTCTGCACACACAGATCAAACCAACAGGATCTTCTGTCGTATATCATATTTCTGTGGCTCCACTCCTCTCTTAAAGCCACGCTGTTTACAGTTTGGATCTTTTGACCCTGTATGTGTCCAGCAGGAACCCTGAGGTCCTCAGAGTCCTGGCTGAGGAGCGGCGCCTCGTATTGGTTCACATACTGTCCCCTGAAAAACACACTTTTAGGGGGAGCGTCCAGGATAAGACAAACCGGAGGTGGCGTCTTTGTTATTGTGCCACCACAGGATTCCGGGTCACTGTCCAAATATTTGGTTAAGCCAATCTCTCCGGGAGATTCACTCGCAGCACATCGGCTCGTTCACACACGGCCGCAGACCAGCGATGGCGCAGGGCAGCTGCACGTGTGTGTCAATACGTTGCAGGCGGTTTATGCACAAATAAAAGCACAGGCGGCGCGGTGCACATGGCAGAGCGAGGACGGGGTCGCGTGGTAATTACCCCCCCAAGCCTCCACCTGTCTAATGACTCAGACGTGCAGCACAGTGCTCCATCTGTGCACTTCTGCTTTCTCCAGTCCAGTCCAGTACTTTCCACAGGAAACCTCGGCTGCAGAGCTGGAGCCCGCCCAGCCGGAGGTGGACGCCTGACGTCTCCAAACTTCCATGATTACAACCTCGGTTTTACCACCAGGGCTGTTTTTTTTTCTCACTTTTTCAAGAAATAAAAGTTGAGAATTTTGCACCCTCTGTAACATCCCCTCATTCCAGCCTGCGCCGAAGCATCCATGCTTCATCCCGTCTCTGCTCCTCTGGACCTCACATGACTCTGAGCCAGGACCGGCCTCCTGGGACCAGCACGATTTCGCACACTGGTTTATTTCTTCAAGGACTCAAACGTTCACAAAACCGTCTCCTGTCAACATCAGCGCCAGTGTTTGTTGTTCCTTATTTCATTTCCCACTAACTTTCTCACAACTCCAGCTCTTCTGATGAACAGATGCTTTTTTTTCTTTTTTTTTCCCCAAGCAAATTAACAAAGATAACTTCATCTTATGGCATTTGATCAGATCCATTTACAGGAAAACAGGAAGAGTTGAGGTAAATTCAACCCAGGCACTTTAAGGTCTGTAACTAGAGGATCAAACCCAAAAACGACTTTAAATGAGACAAACTTGAGTTGCTAAACAGTGACACGATTCCACACTCTTCTAATTTATTTCGTTTTTTGAAGGTTGATCCTTCGAGCCGTCCATTGACACACAGGGTCTGCGCACTTTACACACACACACACATGCACTTAGACTAAAATAAGACAAGATCAGGCTCAGAGGAAAATGTTTCCCTGCTCAGCTGCTGCATCTCAAATAAAAACACCAAATCCACACAGGCTGGATTTTCCAAACGTGTGAGAGTGAACACGTCGTTAATCCAGACAGGAAATAGAGTAAAGATGAGAGACATGTGGAGGGAAGTGAGGAGGACATAAACATGAGGCGAAGAATGAAGCAGAAACACGACGCTGGATGAGAGGAGCGTGGCGGCGTGATGTGAGCGGGGATCCGTGCGTCCTGACCTGTGCGCGTGGTTGGCGGCGTGGAGCCTCCGGATGACCTCCTCGCTGAAGTCAAAATGAACCCTTCCTCTGGCACACGGTGAACGCCGGTACATCTCCCCGACACAGACATGCACTCACGCTACCCCGCGCACACCATGTCATGAGAAACAACAAACAACACTCACACACACACACACACACACACACACACAGACACGTCAACTGGGACACACACCACCCTGAGCGGTAGTTTGAAAAGTGCAGTATTTCACACGCTCACACCAAACAGGCAAACATGTGAATGACACACATAGTCAGCACTATAAGTGGTGTGTCATGCAGCCCACTCACACGTACACACACACACACCAGCCTCTTGAAATATGAAGCAAACACACCTTCACCCCTCGTACACGTCACTCATTCATGCCCAATGAGCCCTGTGTCCAAACAGCAGCAGTTGACAGGAAACACCTTCAAATCACACACACACACACACACACACACACACACACACACACACACACACACACAACAACAACAACAACAACAACAACAACAAGCAGCAGCCCATGCGTCACATGAAGGAACTCTTCAAACCCTTGGTCACACACTGACACTCTGAGCTCTTCTCCTCACAGACTATACTTCCTCCCCGTGGTGTGGGTGTGTGTGTATGTGTGTGTGTGTGTGTGTGTAGAGAGAGTGCTGTTTCCTTCAGTGCAGCCCAGCAGAGCATGGAGGAACATGCAAGATGTGGACTGGAGTCACTGGAGTGGAGTCGCCCGTCACTCAGGTTATGATGAGCTCTAATTAACGTTGCTGCTGCTGCTGCTGTTGTTGTTATGTTGTTATATACACGAGGCAAAAAGTACAGATGCACACGCGGAAGGCAAAGCGGAGAACTCCATTGGTGCTGACGTCATTAAAGACGAGTTAAATGACTATAAAAGACGCGTGAGGATGACAGATGAGAAATGGACGTATGGATTGGAGAGTGTGGATTTGACTCATGATCCGGTCGACCTTAACCGTCGGTGTGAGAGAGAGAGAGGTGCCATCTGGCGCCGTCACAGGAGGCCACTCCCTCCCTGAGCTGTACACACACACCCCGTTAGACATCATTAGTACAGGACGGCAGCGCACACAGTAAACTGGTCGAGCTCAACTGGGATAAAACTAAAGCAGCCGAATCCCTCTGTGTTTTCCCTTTGATTACAACAGGACAACGTTTCTTCTAATCGCTTAGATTTCCAGTAAGGTCCAATATTTGTATCATTCTGAACCCATCAACTGACAAGTTATTAAGAACTGTTTCTATTTCCTCTTGGAAATGTTTGGAATGAAACAGTGAGTAACTGCAAAATGTCTGTCATGACACGGCAGAGAAAAATCATCTCAGTGACAACACAAGGTTTATTTCTAAGAGCTGCCAACACACACACACACACACACACACGCACATCTTCCTTGTCAATTACTTGGACGTGACTCAGAAAGATGACACAAAGATTTAAAGAGACATGCGAGAGCAGCGTCCACACGTGAAGCGGCGCCGCAGCTCCACCGCCTCACAACACACACAAAGATGAGAAAGAGGAGAAGCGGAAGATGTGGGGCTTAATGCATCCGGCCCAACAATGGCAGTGACATTCCTCCTTAATGACCTCCTGAGGGGTCACCGTAGCAGGAGAAGCTATAGAAAGTGCTCCTGTAATACTCAGTATTTACTGAAATGCTCAGTACTCTGGATGGTGCGAGTGCACGACAACACAACCCTGAGCCTTTTGTTCTCAGATATTTTGAGGATGAATTGTTGCGTGTTATTTATCTGAAGTAAACATCCAGTTATCTGAATATAAACTCGGGGCCTCGTGCAGTTGCATCACTTTAATCTCACTTTGTGGAATTTAGTGACATCTAGTGGTGAAGTTGCACATTGCAGCTGAATACCCCCCCACCCCACCACTCCCATTATGACAGAGCCTGGGAGAGGCTTCAGTCGTCATCCAAACTCAACAGCTCCTGTAAAAACATGACTTAGTTCAGCTGCATTCAATGAATTTTAAGATTAGATAAGATTTATAAAAAACACACTAAGTCATGGTGGATTCATCACAAACCAAACAGAGGTGATAAAGTCGATGATAGTGTTCAAGGTTACTGCAAAACCTGTTGGACTAACCAAAGCAGAGCCGCCCAGTAAAACTATTCACCCTCGGGCTGGGCATGTCATCACAGCCCAGTGGAGAGAGCGGATCACAGCGGATCACACACCTCCAGCTGCAGGTCCACAGCTCCCTGTCCCTCCTTCACTACCGAGACACACACAAACGGGGGGACATTAAGGAACACAGTGTCCCACAGAGAGGTCAAACACCGAGCATAAAAATAACCAAAGGTCAAAATGAGGGAAGAATAAGTGTCCCACAGAGAGGTGGAAGTGGAGCCAGAAGAACATGTTGCGTAGTATTGAACCCAGAAATAAATACAGATTTAAAGACGAATCACTGAAGCTGTAGAAAGTTCAGCATTAAACCACCGCAGCTTTCAAAACAAGTGAAAACAGTGCAAGAGCAAAACTTTAAATAAAAGACTGAAAATAACATAAAGAGAGGCAGCTGCCTCACAATAAGAAGGTCCTGGGTTCAATTCCCGGGCCGAGCCAGGAGGGCCTTTCTGTGCGCAGTTTGCATAATGTCCCTGTGTGTCCTCCCACAGTGCAAAGACTGGGTTAACTGATCTAAATTGCTCCCCTGCGATGAACTCGCAACCTGTCCAGGGTGTAACCCCGCCTCTCGCCAGATTGGCTCCAGCACCACCCACGACCCTGTGATGGACAAGCGGTTGAAGATGAATGAATGAGATATATAATGAATTTAAAATCCGCTGATGTCTGAACACCAGAGGGCAGCATTTCATTCCCCCAGATAAATCTAACCTGCTCTTCAGGCTGGTGTCCAGCAGATGGCGCTGTGCGGCTATTTTCAAGAGCCTGGAGCCAGCGCAGACGTGGCGTGAAGCTCACATGGACAGGATGTGGCAGAGAGGATGAGCCACCAGATGAGCCCTGCCCCGTGGAGAACACTCAGAGCTGCCATGACCCAGGACGGGAGCATCATTTCACATTGGACCAGTTTGCAGAGGCGCAAACACATGCATGTGCAGTTTGCACCTTCGGATCAGACCCAAACTGTTTTCACTTCACAAGTCGTGTCGTGGATCTGAACGGTAAGTGGGAGATGCTGTGAAAACAAAGACACGCACAACAGTGCTTGATTTTGACGTGTAGCGTCAGGGTTCCACACAGACACTGAGACCCACAATTAAACATCCATCAGGCGTCCGAGTGACGGCTTGAGAGCTGCCTGTCACGCTGTCGCTGGCGGACCGCTCCGTTGGCTCGTCCCCACGATTCCAATCGATGCTGCTCTCCAGATAAGGAAACCGGAGGGGACGGGAAGAAGTGTGACGGTGCCCAAAACACAAAGACTGCAAATAGATTTGGGGATGGATTTGACAGAACCTGACAGGCACGTCACCTTTAGACACGCGAGTTGTCGGTTATACACACAATCACGCTGGATCAGGATCAAACAGCAGGCCTTATCCTGAGAGCTATTTAGGTGTAAAGCTTTCACAGCAGCACAGAGAAGTTCGTCACCCGAAATGTTCCCGAGCCGCTACACATTCTTCCACTGAGCCTCGTGTATTCAATATTCAAAAACATGGTAACTAACAAATAAAGCCGTGGGTTGACAATAAAAAGACAAGCAAAGCAAAGTGCTGCAACATGAGGATAAAAAAACTAGTGAATTAAGTGGGTTTGATCTTCAGTGTGACTCTGATTACTCTCATGTGATCTTGACATCTCATCTCTGATCCTCACACAAGCCTTAATGACCCCGAGGAATCAAAGCCCCGGGCTCTCGTCATCAGGCTGCCGAGCCAAAAATGTTTTAATGCATTTGATTTGCGGTTAAAATTGGACGTGGGTGTTGCCGACAGAAACACTGATGAAGTGAACGCAGACGCGCTGAGACGGTGTCGCTGAACGGATTTGACCGACAGGAGAACATCTGACGACGTTTGGCTGCTCACCAAAACTTTCCCTTGGCTGCCACGGTCTCTGGTCAGCTGACAGCGTCAGTGGATTCCTCTTTCTGAGATATTCCCGCCGACAGTTTAACAGTTTCACCGTTCTCTCAGCTCTTCGTCCATCATCCCAGCAGTGAAAGACGTCAGAAGATAAGAAGAACTGGTTTCCACTCATCGTGGGTTAGTTTCTCCACTGTGGCAGACACAGATCAGACTCTGATTTTAAAAACCCTCACTAGCCTATAGAAATGCAACTACTGTGAATTACCCACAATGCAACACTCGGGCCTCCATTCTACAGCAATATATGAGCGATGAACAGATAACGGTCCAGTCCTGAAAATATGAGACAGAAAATGTCTTGTAGCAAATATATAAAATGGATTGATAGATGTTTTAACTAAACACACGTCATATAGATTTACATTAAAGTCCTTAAGCTTATCATGCATAGCTTGGATCCGTCCATGTCCTCATGCTTCAGAAACAAAACAGATATGAGTCTAAAGATCCAGAAATGCGATAATAAGCTTTTATCTGCAGACTGCCACATCTGATTTTCAGATAAACGGAGAATTTAGGATCAACGGGTGTGTGTCCTTCTGCCAGAACCCCCCCCCCCCCTCTGATTTTCAGATAAACGGAGAATTTAGGATCAACGGGTGTGTGTCCTTCTGCCAGACCCCCCCCCCCCCTCCCACTGCATAAATCTAATTCCCCTCTCAGAGAAGCAGGGCACTGCAGTCAGTCCCCCTGTGATTAACCTAATCCCCCATGCGCAGCGCAGCTCTCTTTTCAGGGCCAACATCATACCGTATTTGACGTCAGCGCCGCTCATGCTGTGATAACCTGCGGCCATGCTTCGAAAAAATGTGGGAATTTATGAGCAGAGCGGAACGAAAAAACATCCACAACCACGAGGCCGCTGAAGGAGTCTGCAGCTTCACTGCGAGACGTTTAAAAAGAATACAACCTAATGACGGAAGATCTCGAGTGTGGCTGTGAGAGGGCAACGTGCCTACAACGTTCATTCTGTTGATTTCAAGGACACCACGTCCATCGGTATCCAGGCTGCGGTTCCATATTCACGGCCATGAAAATGTTGAAATGTCCATTAAAGACCTGTCAGTTGGGGTCTAAAGAGACACTGCAAATGAATAGAGTCCAACATTAGCTTGTTGACACATAAGCATTAGTGCCGTATCAGATAAACACGGTCAGCAGCTGTCGTCATCAAAGACATGGGAGAGGGAGCGCAGAAAAGGAGGACGTTGCGTCATGACATTGTCTTGCTGCTCGACTGGTCACCACGCGTCTTCAGTAGGCTTGAGGAGAAGATGACGTTGTGTATTTACTGGCTAACAGCCTAGCTCCTGGTTTGAAACACGTGATTAGAATTTCAGCGCCTCTTCTTTAAACACAACACAGCCCTGGTCTCTGCAGGGGTTTGGTCACAACACACCCGCCCTGATGGATCTTAGGTGTTTTTACACAACCTTTGTGCAATGTGATCGCTCGGGGCGCATGTTCACGCCAGGCGTGCACGAGGTATCTGTGTGCTGGGTCAGGGGTGTTACAGGAACGAGGATTAGTGACACAAGAGCAGAGAATCAAGTTAAAAAGCCAACATGAGCCGTGGATTCTCCCCCTGATACTTTTCCTTTCTGCTTCTTGGTAACACATCACCTTTACACCCGCTTCCATCGTCTGTGGGAGGTGTGAAATGTGTGGAGTGGTGAATCAACACAATGATTCACTTCAGGTTCAGAGGTCAAGGGCACTGAACGAGGGAACGTTCACGGAATTAGCTCCAAAAAGCTTAATTTGTTCTGAACACGTAGAAGAGGTTCTGGTTTTGAACCGAGCTTTGATTGTGTGGATATTTCAACTCAAATGCATTTTAGCTGCTGTAATGCTGATAATCCTGCTCTGCAGTTAATTACAAAAAAAAAAACATCTGCAGGATGAGCCTTTACAGAATTACACCGAATTAGAACGGCTGTTGCTGAAATCCCCTGGGAGGAAATGTTTCTGCTGTCAATGAAACCCTGATATCACGTTTCACAACCTGAGAAGTGCTAACCGACTTCTAACATGTATTATTTATATCCCCGCTGAGCGACACGTAGACAAAAGTATGGACTGAAAACGGCGAGCGCAGCTGAGCTATACCTCCGCGAAAAGGTCGGAGCTTAATTAGAGCGACAGGCTGCGTCCTCACCGCGAGCGTGGTCATATGCAAACACATCAGGCTCGGCCGAGGAAACAACTGGCCTCGTCTCTGGGGATCAGCTGATTCACATCAAAGTTCACCTCCGACAGAAACACAATGCTGTGCAGATCCCGCACTCACACATCAACACAAGAAAGCCCGGTGGCCCCTTTTCCTTGCCTTCACATACCAAACCCAGGAGTGGCGGCGACAGCAGAAAGGGCTGATGGGTATTCCCAGACTGGATGACATCACTGTGATCAACTTGATCACACTTGGGCTCAAAACTCCATTTGTTTGTCGATGGTTCTCGTAAAGTCTCTACTTAGTGAATCATTGATGATGAGAGTGTAAGACTGGTGTTAGCGTTCGCCCGAACACAGATGTAACATGTCGGAATGATCCCGGTGCGGACGGTCACCGGACAGTTTCCCGGGTTGAGTCTCCGTATCCGTCTCTTGGAAACTATCTCAGGGAAGCAGAAGGCTGCAGCCGGTCACAGCGGCCACAAAAATAACATCACCCTCAATCCAAACAATCATCATTCTGGAGAGAGCTGATTATTAGCGAAGCAGCCAAATCCTCCAGTCAGGCTTATTGAAAAACCAAGATGGAACAAAATGATTCAATCAGACAAAAATAAGGAAGAAATTTGTTCCCCGTGGATCACAGCATCTGTTCCGTTCCCCAGTTTTTCTTTCACGTCTCTGCTTGTCCCTGAAATTGTCCCTCTTCTTCCGACTCGTCTCTGCCTCAGTTCAGGTGTGCTGGACCTCGTGCAGGTCGCATTTCATGGATGATCTCTGATCCCCCAGCCCCACGTACCCGCGGGCCACCTTAACAACCACCGCTAAACAATCACGCATTCTTGGCAACAGGGACGACTTCCTGTTACCACACTGACCCAGATGTGATTTGGTGAAATCCATTTCAAATAAAAACTTATGTTGACTGATGTTTTGGCTCATTTTGGTCTCAGCTAGACCAAAGACATTTTTAGTCGATTCCAGAAATTAGTATTTTTGTCAAACTTCTTTAGATCTCCAGTGAAATCGAATTATTAGAATGAAAGTCAATTTCAGGGTAAATAATAAAAACTAAAATGTGAGAATACACTGAACTGAAGCTCGGCCAGAAATCCTGTTTTTATAATGCTCTTGTCGTTTCTATAGCTTTGTTGGTGCGTTGTACTAGATTGTGTTACACAGTGGACAGTATGCAGTCGGGCTGAGCCCATTAACATATATGATCAAGTTCATAATGGCATCATGAAGCACCGTGATGGGCCAACCTGCTGTCAGACTTTTCTGCAAACGAGCAGGAAGACATCATCAATTTTTAAGGAGATGCAACTGTAACTCCAGTACCCATCTCCCCTTCGCCTGCTGTAACACCACCAACCCGTCATCAGCTTCACACACCCTTAAAATACTCAGCTGTGGTCTCTGTCTCCAAAGAAAGAAGGCAACTCATTTTCCTGTTGGTTTCCCCCCTCGTTTTCCCACCCGCTTCCTTTGCAGCGCTCCCAGCAGCCATGTCTGTGTCACTGTACGAGGTCAGATTACACAGGGCAGCAGCACATGGCGCAGAGCGATAAGGCCACGGCTCCATAGCCGCGCCACAGACACACAATCCTCGCCATAGAGGGATCAAGATCTGCCAGTTTCAAAGAGCCAGCGCCGCTCGCCGATGTGCAGCTCGACACCTGAGACCACGTGTATTAAATAGCATCCGGCAAACGTAAACAACCTCGGCAGGGTACGGAATCTGTTTTGCTGCGCCGGGGCCCACTTTGCCGCCGCCACTGCGTTCGGAGCACCTCCATGAATCAGCAGCTGAAACTGCCTAGCAACAAGTGGCTTGGAAAGCACTTGACTTACGGCTCTGCGTGGTCAGCCATTGTTTGCTCTGAAAGCCGGAGCTGTGAGCTCAGGAAATGACTCTCCGAGACAATTCTACGGACGGAGCAGGACAAAAACCTTTTTGTCAGACGAACTGACTGAGGCATGAGACTGAACGGGGAGCGGACAAATTGGTTGGAAATAAAAAAGACTGAAGCTCATCGATGCAGTTTAATATCGATAGAGTCGCTCATTAGTGTCATCAATCACATTAGTGCAGTGGATGTTCTGACTGTGCTATTTTTGGGTTTAAACTCCCCCTTCTCCTGCAGGAAACAGTGAAATCCAACGATTGATTTGTGACTTAAAAGTCAGCCCTCTCCTCTCATATCACAAAAAGCCACAAACGTCTATGTTTCTGCGCCTGTAGCCGAGGGCTGTTCCTGCCTGTTGACGAAAACACTCACAGATGGAGTGTGATTCAAAGTTCAGCTAACTCATATGCACACATGTCGTCGCGCAGACTTACACTGGCGGAGCCAAGCGATGACTCATCTCCAGACAGAGACGGGCCGATGAAAGAGAGGCATTGCTCAGACTGAGTTATCTACAACCGTACAGTAAAAACACACATTTACTTAAGTCGTCCCTCAGCTGGGGGGGACGTTCATCAAACGCACTGAAAAAAACAAACGCACTAAAAAAAAAAAAAAAAAAAACACTTAGGTGAGACATCTCCATGGCAACCGCATCCACGCCCAACTCCGGCAGTGAGCTGTGACCCCAGGGGATTGATAAGACACCTGAGGGGATGACCTGACAGCATGGAAGCCACATTTCTGATTTAAGACTTTGACAACTTCAGTCTTATTGGTACGGCTGACAGCAAACAAAAGCAATATACCTGGCTGTTCTTATTTAAGAGTTATTTGACCTCAAGATGATGAAAGACAATTTGGTTTGATCAGTTTCACCCTGGAGAGCAAAGGAGGATATTCTTCACAATATCACAGTGTCATAATGTCCTAGCTCGTGCATCCCTATTCAATTCTATTCTATTTATTAGGGTCGAGTACATCAGTGAAGATCTGTTGACGAGGAAATATTTCATTTGAAAGAGACAGAAATCCTGCACTCGTCGGAACAAGCGAAGATTCTGAGTCGTGTGTAATCTTTGGAGCATGATTTGGCTCGTCATGGGTTTGTAAAAAAAAAAGCAGCATTTAATATGAGCAGGTTGTTTTAAATTTCTGAACAGATTAAACTGCAGAGTAAATAAAGTGAAGACACCAACAGCTGAAGTCAGCTGCTTTGCTTTTTGCTGTCATTCGTGACGTGAGGCTTCCATTCGCATTAATGCTGTCAAACACATAACCACCACCACCACTTCTACCACCGCCGCTGTGTGCCGCCGCTCGCCGTCACCCAGCCATCGACCTGCGGGCTCCGTTTCTCCTCGGCTGGAGGCTGCATCGATCGCACGCTGTTGTCACTTTATCGTCGCCTCAAATCATGTGTGGCATGGAGCGACACAGGACCCTACCCTGAACACCCAACCAGATCTGTACTGTCAATTATTTCCGGACTAAAACGTTTCCAGTCAGTGAGTGAAAAGGCAAAGCAATGTGCTAACAATGCAGAATAGAAAGAATCTCGATTTCATTCATCCTTTATTTGGAATTTAGAAATACTTTCACAGTATTTTCAATATTCAGTAGGAATCCCTGTCCCCGACACTGTAGATTTATGTTCGACAAAAACCATGAGCGACATCACCACCACCTGGAATTATGATGTAGAGTGTAATTATCACCTCGCATATACCATCACACTGTGTGTGTGTGTGTTTGTGCCCCTCCATCTGCGTCTGTGCACACACAGATGCACATGCCTGCGTGTGCATCAGTGTATGATCATGTGAGAGTGTGACGCACATGGTTACTAATAAACATCACTGTCTGGTTGCCATGGCCGATGGTTTCAACAAAACTGAGCTGCAGACAGCTTCCTGTAGCTCGCTCCTTTCTCTGTCACCCTCATCTCTCGTCTCTCTTTCTCAGCTTTTTTTTCTTTGGCTCTTCTTCCTCTGTTCCATTTTCCTTCTTCCTCTTGCTTGGATGCCTCTTTCTTGATGAGTTATAGCATCATCACCACCTCTGGTGTGACCCGTGTGCCGCTCCGCTCCTTACCCTTGTCTGCGTTAGTGTCTAAAAATGAACAGCGCATCACATGACAGCTTCCAACCGGGGCACTTACCCTATTTTTATCTCGTCTGAGTTTGAATCCCGCTAATAACAACAAGTAAATGGGCCACTTGGGATTTTGTTTGTTCTTCCTGAGTTCTTCAGAAGATTTTTTATTAAGCTTGAATCGAGAAAACTTCATGACATTCTGGGTCATTTCCACATCAAACACTGGATTCACCTGCTTCTCTCGCTCTGCCCCAGCTCTTTTCTCCTTCCTTCGCTCACGTTAACATACGCCAGGCGTCAACACAGACGCTGATTTTATTGGTTAAAAGGAAATAAAAATAGCACAAACACGTCACCTGTCTTTTTAGAAGTCTGATGATAAATTAAAAGCATCTACGATGTGTTGCCTCGTCGGTTTGAACTTCCTGAACATCACCCTGTCTCTCCTTCACTCGTCCTTCTCGAAAAACCCTTTCACACGCTGCGTCTTACAGAAGGTGAGGAAGGAGTCAGCTCATTGTCTACTGTACGCCATTCTAACTGCTCACCGGAGGCAATATGAACCTATGAGGCTCGAGGCCACAAGACACAATGAGATGCTGATGTCAAGGACCGAGCCTGGAGGTGCCAGGTTATCCTGTGTCATGGTCCAGTGACGTCACTGATGACACCCATGTAAAAGGACCTGTGTCTGTTTGAATTGGGGGGGGGGTCCTCTTTCCTCATGACCACTGAGTGCCTTGGTCCCACAGAGCTTTCCCCTCTATGCACACAGACGCACTCACACAGTGGATTGCCTGAAACCTGAGTCCAGTAATCAGATTTCAGCCTCTCTCCCACACACACACACACACACACAGGCCTCTATCCCACAATAGGCCTGAGAAGCATTGACAGAGAGCCATATAATTTATATGACACCAGCTCCACATGGGAGTCGAGTTGAAGGAGACCTACGTCATACTGGTTTTCAAATGACAAAGAACAGCCAGTTCTTCAGCAGCACAGGAGAACAGGGCACTTTTCTCTTCTTTCTGCCGTCCGCTCCTCTGCTCCCCCTCCACCTCCAGCGGCCCTCTCCTCAGACCCGTCTCCTGGCTTCGCTCCGTCAATCAGTCATCCCTTCTCTCCTCTCAGCTTACCCTTCAAGATTTCTCCTGCTGCGCAATTAAACAGCGCTCGTTGTTTGTGGAACTCCTCAACAACCGTTCAGCACCTGCGACAGTCGAGCCAGGCCACTTTCCTGCCGTTCTGACCATCTCCAGGCCACGCGACCATGCTGAGCAGCTCACACTTCCTGACCTGCTGCCTTGTGAGGTCATAAAGCAGTCGGTTAGTTCGCCTGACGACCCCAAAGTCCTTGATACTGCAAATCTATCTGGAGGAGGGACGGTTTCTGTGCCCCTGTTGGTGTGCACGTTTTAAGAACTAGCACCTAGCAATCAGATGCTAATTTGGTGCTGATTGGGAGTTTAAGGTTTTGTCAGGGAGAGACAAAAACTGGTGTCGCGCCTGAGGCATCATGTTTTCCTCAAACTGCAGCGAAACACAACACAGTGGTCAGTCAGTCTGAAGACAAGGGGATGATGGGAAAAAGGCGGCGGTAGAGCAGCCTTGTGTGGAAGCCTATTTCAATCCCCTGCTGCTGCCTGTCTGTCTATACTTTGTGTAGTATCCACAAAGATCTGCCACAACCAAAGTCTGCACCCGACACAGCATGGAATCTGAGGCGTGATGGATGCAGGGCGGGGCGGGGCGGGGGGGAATGAAAGAGGGGGATGAGAGAGATACAGAGGGAGAGATAAAACGAATGGAAATGAGATACAAAAGAGATTGGATGCGGGGAATTGAAATAAGACAGTAAGCAGATGAAAAAAGGACACAAGGGAAGAAGCAGACAAGCGGAGGGAGTGAAAGAGCCCACGACAGACTTGAAGGTGTGTGTGAGATCAGAAAGAAAGAGAGAGAGAGCGAGAGAGAGAGAGAGAGAGACCATGCGCCGAAGCTGATCCAGCTGAGTCATTGGCACTGCAGAGCGACCGCAGAGCGGAGCCACCTCTGGTCACAGCACCGGCTTTGATAAATTATCGAGCGAGCACAGTCACTACGGCAGCAGCTGCGGGGCTGCCGCCGACGCCGCTGCCTAACAAGCCCAAATTGATACAGTCGCAGGCACATGCTAATGCGACACACTGCATCAGCACGCCGCGGAGCCGAGCTGGACTTCTGAGCGCCGGCACAGCCCGTGAAGGGATTCGGTCCAGGATTCGGTTCCTAATCACAAAAGTGATACTCACAAATAATCCCCCGACAGCTTTTTAAATTTAAATGCTGATTGATGCCAAAACGGTGTTCACGCGCGGCCTCTGCGGGGGCGTTGCCTCTCAATCTATTTCAAACCACCTGGATGAGAGTGATGAAGAGATTCCTGTTCTCACTCATCACCAAATTAAAATCACGCACGCAATAAATTGTCAGGTTCTCTCTTCACTGACGATGAGGACATGGGCTCAAAATCAATTCTCCCACAACCACACGAAGTCAAGGTGCAGCAACACTGAGGCTGGATTTATGCGCTCCTCCCTTTAAGGAAATAAATAAATAAAAATCGACCATGCAGCGCGGCTAGGTCCGCTTTGTGCCGTGACGCAGCAGAATCCATCAAACACCAAGCGACATAAATGGCGGCGACTGTGCGAGTGGTCCATCGCCTCTGAGCTTTAATGAGCCGCAGAGATAAAGAAGCACGAGATTAACAATCCCAAACTGCCATTTGGGACTTATGGCGTGTAGAGACCACTTGTCATTAATAACCACCATATCTCAAAAGGTTCCACCGCCCGTCCCCAAAGCCCTGCCCCTATCTTCTTGGTTCGTTCCACTAAAGCAGGCAAACATGTTGTCTGGCGACATCAGACATCCAACGTGCTAAGAGTTGTTCTGAAAAGCCACGGGTGCCGATTGTGTTCCCGTGAAAAGTGACAGTAATTGTTGTGTGATGGGATCAGACGCCAGAAACGCAAACCGAAAGACCCAAGCTGGATTTCATCCACTGCTGCACAATGAGTATAAACGTTTATGTCGTAAAACCACATCCAGCCTTGGATGGATGGATTCATTTGGAATCGCCCGTCATGTCAATTATACATGACACGAGTCACTGCTCCTGCAGGTGGTTGGCTGGTTTCCTCACGCTCCCCTGGCGGAGAATATAGGGGCCGACACAGATGCCTTCTTCAGCGCTCGCCAGATCCTCACATACATTTGTCACCTTTTGTTTCTGCGCCGGCACAGACTGGAAAAAAACACGAGCCAGAGTCGAGTGGGCACCCGCCCGTCTGCTGGGCTCTTAAATGCAGCGGCCGGCCGGGCTGAGAGGCTCGTGATGACAGATGTAATTGGAGAGGGAGGGAGGGAGGGAGAGAGAGAGACGTGGTTGCGAAGCAGAAAAGCCTTCTGGGACATATTTAGGTGATAAAAATGACAACAGTAAACAAGTCTGTAATTAAAAGCTCATCTCTCTTTGTCTCCCCCGGTGGCAGGAAGCGGATTGTTTTCTCCACCAGTCAGGATGATTTACCCTAAGTGCTTCAGAGCCACTTGTCGCCATCGCAGCGGAGGAGGCGAACGGGTTCATTCTTAACGTCAGCTGACGGTCTTCAGCTCAGGTCTTCTGAGATTCTGTCTCAGGTTAGTCTTGAATCAGAGTGAAGCTGTGGCTCATCCTCACTGCTGCTGGTGGTGGTGGTGGGGGGTTTCCCTCCTCCTTTGACCTCAAACTGTTATCGCCGCTGTCATTGCAACCCATCATTAGACCGAGTCGCTGGCGCTTCTCATCCCTCCATCGGTTCCACGGGGCTCGGCCGTCGCTGCATGTTGATGAGCGAGAGGTGCGAGATGAACGTGTTCGTGTGTGCCACTGTGTTCCAGAGGAGTCTGTTGTTTGTGCTCCACACCGCGAGCGCGTTGGCAGATGGCGAGCGCTGGCAGGGGCTCGCTCGCCCCCCCCCCGCCCCCCAGAGCCGAACGCTGGCTGCCAGCAGGCGGAGCAGCACGCGGCCACACGGGCGCGTTTTAGGCCGCGCTCGCTCAACACAAGGTGCCAGCACGAAGGTCAGCTTTAAACACGCTGCAGGGCTGCGCACAAACGCTGATTACTACACACACACACACACACACACACACACAAAGGCCAGACTGTGCGATGACGGCGTTATAACTTATTTTCTGACTTTTCTGGGCCATTCGTTTTAAAAGCGGAGTCTGGATCCCCGGAGGGAGACAGGCAGTCCAACAAAAGGAGGAACACTCCACTTTCTTTGAGTTAATTCATTAGAAACCGTGCATCATGGGATATTTCCTCACCATTACCTCACAAAGCCAAAACCGTGAGAGTTTAAAATATATTCAAACATGATTAACTTTAATGTTACAGAATAAACCATCCCCAGCAGATGTGTATTTATAAATTAACTTAACACGTAGAAATGTGTCGATGTCCTTAAATCAAGTTCTATGTATTTGTTTGATGTATTTTTATTTGTTAAGTTAATATAAAAGGTTCACTGTAGACGATTTTAAATGCCGTTCCTCTCAGTTCATATTCACCAGGTGTGAATTAGCAGAATGATGGTAGAAATAATTTCCCGTGTTTGAGCTTTGACTGATGATAGCCTGTGGTGACGTCCAGTCAATCATGGCGTTGCTGTGGAAACATCAACTGGGGCCCTTTAGTGTGGACTACCGGAGCAAAGGCCGAACAACGAGGGCCAATTCAATTTCCTCTGATCATCCAAGAGTCAGACAATCGGCAGAGGGGAGAGAGGAAATTGTGTGTGTGTGTGTGTGTGTGTGTGTGTGTGTGTGTGTGTGCGTGTGTGTGCGTGAGGGAGACTCACAGTGTAAGTCACATTTATTCATTCACACCCACATTCATGCTTCTACTCTTCTGTATGCTCTGAACTTATCTGTGGTCCTCAGGTCACGCGCTCAAGCAGCTTTGTCGAGAATGTTAATAACTTTACTTTTGTCCAATTGACTTTCAATTAAACCAATTACCTTTCACATGCATTCATTTTCTGCTTGACAGCGCGGCTCATTTACTAGCACACACCCTACACCATGTAAACACATGAGTGCAGATACAGCCAGAGAATGAACACCCATGTCTGAGAATAAAGACGATTAATGTTCATGCAAAATAAATAATGTTGGATTATAACAACAATGTGAATTATTGAACCATAACACAGAAATGAAGTTAGGAGACACACCTGGAAACCTATGCATCACCTGAGACATCCCCTCCCCCCCGCCCGCCCCAAGATACACACATTCACTAAAACCCAAGGTACCTGCTCCCTTCATTACCATGGAGACAGAGCAGTAGCCCTTTCCGTGGACAGAATGAAAAAAAGGGATCCCACCCTTGACATTTCATCCCTGTACAGGCCCGCTTTCACACACACGCACACAGGCACACACACACACACACACACACGTGACAGCACTATGCACAGTGACGGTAACTGTGTGGAAATAAATACATACAGAGGGAAACACATAAACCATTGATCCTATTGAACTGCAAGGTAGAGAGAGGGTGTGTGCATGTGATCTACCCTATAGCAGACGCACACACACACCTCATAGTGGGAATAACCCCCCACCACGACTTTAGATAAGCAAAACCACAGCGGCGTTCTGCGTCACCGCTGACGAAAGGGTGCAAATCTATTTGACATTATGCAAAAACACAACCAGGGACAGAGAGGACGCCTGAGTTCGTCTCCGTAAATCTCACAGACGAGAAAGCGAAGGAGGTTGGTCTGTCAGAGATTCTGCACAGTCTCTAGTTTTTAATCACAGACACCAAGACTTTGAGTTTGAGGAAGAAGGAAACTGTCTGTTAGTGTTAGAGTTAGAGTTAGTGTTTGGTGAGTGAAACAGTCTCCTTATTGGTTGTTTCCTGTTTGT
This sequence comes from Pseudorhombus dupliciocellatus, assembly GCA_016785235.1. NCBI lineage: Eukaryota > Metazoa > Chordata > Actinopteri > Pleuronectiformes > Paralichthyidae > Pseudorhombus > Pseudorhombus dupliciocellatus. The sequence goes on along the minus strand of JAFBJW010000359.1, from coordinate 1,646,132 downwards.
CTTCATCCTTAATTTAATGAATGAAGGCTTTTCCTTCAGTTTGGCTGTAACAATCAAGTTTTTCACCTCAGCGGGATTTTTTTAACAAACCCTGCTGTCATTCTGTCAAAAACAGAACAGCTTGATTTAATTTAAGCACTTCCTCAAGAGCAAAACTAAAATATGCAAATTGTGAGGTGTAAGATCAGCATCCCTGTCGTAGCCAACAGGAAGGGATTATTACACCGGGTGCCGGGCACCGTCATTAACACCTTCCAGCAGCACACGCACTGACTCTGCAGTGTCCTACACACGGCCTCATTTGTCTTCTGTTTAATTAAGAGGTCCGTCTCCACAAACAGGTTTAATTTGTTTGACCGACACAAACGAGACTGGTCACGTTTCAGCTGGCGTGAGGTGACTTTGGACGAAGACAAAAACAACCGTCTCTGTGGCGTCTCTGCCAAGAAGGAGCGGTTAGAAGCTAAAGTAGCTTCAGTCACGAGCAGCGCCTTAAAAAGTGGAAGCGTCACGGCGGCAAGGAAGACGCCGTATCGCTGCATCGCCAACATCCTGCCAAATGATCTCCATCATTCCTCTCGAGCTGCAGCGAGTGCTATAAACCGCGGGGTCCCGTGGTCTTGTCGCGGCTCAGATGACTCAGCCGCATGCTGTGTACCCGCCAATCTGGCACCCAAACCTTTCATCACATGTCATCCCGCCTCCCTCCCATCTTTCCTGTCTGTCTCTTCTGTCAATTGCCAACGGCGAGAGGAAGACCGAGGAGAAAAACAAGTGGCAGGATAACGGATCATATATGGATATCACAACCCAATTTCTCCATTAACATTTACAATTATTGGTGGGTTTTCTGAGGAGAATTCATCTCTGGGGGTGCGAACGCTCACAGGGAGATAAGCAGCCGAGGAGCAGGAAATACATTCGGCTCCGCTCCCCGGTCCCTCCCGGCCACAGTCAATTCTATATCCCTCTATTGATTTCAATTAAGATAACCGTTATTAGGCTGCATGCACGACATGAAGTCGATGAACAGGTTGAACAAATGAGCCGCACCGATGGATCAGAGCGAGCGGCCGGAGAGTGAAGGCAGCCCATTGTGCAGGAGGTGGGAGTGGAAGGAAATAAGGAGAGAAAGAGGGAGATTATCCCCTCAGCTCCATTGCATCGCAGCAGCAGGTGATTTGTGTTTAATAGGTGCAATCAGTGTCCTCAACTCTCCAGCAGTGTGAGAGCAGAGAGGACACAGAGACAAGCTCCAGCTGCTTCTCTTTGTGTGTGGATCCAGACAAAGAGAGAGAATTTCAAGTTGCACACTGGCTCGCTGCTTGGGACATGGACAAAACTAAAAAGTCAGAGTGCTTTGAGTTGACCCTATTGCTCTTATCACACCGAGGTCAATGCTAATTCTTGTCAGTTTGGTTGTAATGAATTAATCAGGTGTCACGACTGACAACTCCAGCCTGAATCTGCAGGAACTCAATACCGCCGCTCCGTCACTCGATCGCCGCCGCACTGACCGCGGCTACGAACGTCCAGGACGCCAGGGACCGATACTCTGGCTTCATGTCTGCGGCGTCCGGCTGGTGTTGCACGTCCCTGATGCCAAAATTGTTTATTACAAACGGGAATTCCAGGCCACTGTGTACATCCCGAAACATATTCATCGTTACAATCGCAGCTCTAACCCTCCTGGGCATGAGGTGTGTGTGTGCCGCCCATTAGAAACACCTTCGTAGAGATGTGTGAATAATGGACGCATCATACATTAGAGAGGAAAATAAAATTTTTAAAAAAAGGCCCGTGTTGCCTCTGAATTAGTCATGACTACAGGGCAGGCTTCACTAAGCTGTCGCTGACACATGAACAGCAGATGAATCAGGAGGGTGTGGAGGCACGAGAAAATACCGGGGCGAGAAGAAAAGGGGAGCAAACGAGCATAACGAGAAAAGACAGGAGCGGAGGAGGAGTGTCGGCAGGAATGAGCGGAAAGAAGAGGAAAAGCGGCGAGAAGGGATTTAATTATCAGTCAGATGTGGAGCAGTGAGAGCGCACGCCAAGGCGGTGTCAAACACACACACACACACAGAGTATTAGCAGCTTGTTAAAACTTTTGCAGCCTTGTTACAAAGTGTTTGACAAACTATTGTCAATATAATGAAAGGAAAGAATATGAAACAGGAAATCCTGACGTGACCAATGTTTGGGGAAGTTTTTTTTTTTTTTTTTTTTATCATCAGTTTATGGAGAACAGGAAACGCAGCCAAGGTTTCATGTAACGAGGAACCTGTTTCCTTTTAGTCCCATGACCCCAAAACTGCCAGGTCACAATTTATTGGCTCGGTTCAGTGATTTCCTGAAGTCCTGAACTTCCACTCGATGGGTGCATTCCTCCACCGAGCCCCAGCAATCCCCCCCAACAATCCCCCTGAATGCAAATCATTTGTTTGCAATATCAATGAATTTCCCCGGGCCATGGGAGGAAATGAAAAGGAAACAAACATGCTGGAAAAAAAGGTCCCGTGTCCAGTGAGTCCTGATGGTTCGAGGAACTTGGACTCATGTATCTATCTTTTTATCTAATTCTAAGAAATGGTGGAAAACCTCTGGTCTTAGCTACTTTGAGAGGAGCAGAGGACTCAGTGGTGGTTAATCTCTAAGATGTCGCTAAGAGCCAGATCCACCAAAGCCGAAGAGGATATCGCTAAAATCAAGCCTTCCGAAAAAATTTAAACAAGGCCAGAAACGTTGGGGCCTAATCCTGTGGTCATGTGCACACATTAATTCCTCAGCGATGTGCACGGGGCGCAGCTTAGAATGCGAGCCGTAAGAAGGAGGACGTTACAGGGGTCGTACAGGCAGAAGATCACAACAACAGCTTTTGATTCTGTCGTCTTTGAATTTTTACGGGAACACATCCACACATTGAGCAGGACGTTCCGCCACTTCCTCGCCACTGTCGTTTGCCGGGTGCCGATGATCTCAGCCGAGAAACGTCAGAGCAGACTGAGGCGCCGAAGAAAAATGAAGGAATGAGACGAGAAAAAGAAAAACAAGGCTGACATTCCTGTCCTTTGTCTCGTGTTCTCCCCCATCTACTGATCTGTTGCTTTGCCAGTTTGTCTTTAACACTGTTGGCTGTGAGCTCCTTTAAACCCAAAGTTACTAATTTGAGCTTTTTCTTGCGCGACATGCAGCGAACTTCAAATGATTTATTTTCCGGGGCTTCAGTCACTGCACAAAATACTCAAAACAAATCTCCTTGAACTTGTCCTTGAAATATTTTTGCATTTCTCTGTAGTTGAGAGGAAGAGGAAACAAAAAAAAAAAATCATATTCAAGACACTGACTTTTTAAGACCCCTGCACGCACAACATTAAAAATGTTTGTTGTGTTTTAGCTTTTGAAACAAGACTTTGTTTTGTGCTTCATTTGAAGAGGACAAAACCATTTTTCATTTCTCTGCTTGTTTCTCCAAAACTACGTCTCCTGTTCCTAAGCAGTGGCTCCTTGCTAATTAAAGTGGAGCTGCAACTAATGTGAGCACAACGAGTCCTTTCAAGAGCCAGAGACTGAATTTAAATTCCATCTTCTAACGTCTGTCTCAAGCTGAAGATTAATAATGGCTTCGAGAAAGGAGTCGAAAAGTCGAAACCTGTCCCGTTCCTCTCGGCAAAACGACACATGTTAATGTGCGTTTGGGTCCCTTCTGTTTTCCGCTGCTCTTTATTCTGATCAGAGGTTCACGGCTCCACCGTGATTCTGGACGTTCAAATGCCAGACTCGCTGGCTCAGAGCTCGATGCCGGCTGGAATAATCTGAAAGGTTACGTGTGAGGGTGGAAACTGGGAGGACTCCTGGAGGACTCTGGGTTAATGAGCTAATGGAGGGAGGTGATAACACATTCTTTTCAACTGAATGACTTAATATAAGTAAGCAAAACCACTTAGTTATATAACTTACATTTTGAGGTGGACATTAGAAAAGAGGAGGAGGAGGATTTGAAGAGTTCACTCCTTCACTGGAATGTGTTCCTCATTAACTTCTCCGTGAAGGTCCAAATATAAATCTATGTATTTTTTTTTTTTCTGTGAGCTTCCAGTGTGTGTGTCTCTCACTGGGAACAGCACACCTCTGTACCAGCATGTTTATCTGCATGCATGACATGTATTTATGTCTGTGGATTTCCCCTGCGCCCCCTGGAATGTTTTCTAATATGACGCCTCTCCCACATGCAACAGAGTTATGATGTTTCCATCCAGGGAGGACTGAGCCGGTCCATTCTGTCCACGGATCCTGTGTAACCCCGGAGACGCCTGACGTCTTCCTAAATGTCCAACTTAGTTTCTTCTGTGTTCCGAAACTCAAAATGTCCAGAAACGTGTGAGGGATACCAGGAGGGAAAATTCACAGGAAGCAAACAAGTGTTGGGGTAACAATGGTTTCTGTGCCATCCAGATGACAAAAAGTAAACTAAGAACAAGCTTTAAATGATCAGATCTGTGTCTACTCGGCTCCGACAACTGGATCGATCAAAAACCTCCTCCTGTGTTTAAACATCAGGTGCGGCGGGGATTAAATGTTAGGGACCGTTAGGGACTGACGACACCATAACCAAAAGTTGTTCAGCCACTTATGCGTGCATGTCGAGCTGCGGGTTAATTTAGAGGTCAGACGACGGAATGAAAAGGCCTTTCACTGCCTGCGTGCGTGTAAATCCATGTGACACCAACTAAAGAAGTGCTGCTGCTGAGCCAGGCTAATGAACAGAGATGGACTGAAGGCAAATATCTGGATCATGAGACTGACATGATGGAGATGGGAGGGGAGCCGGCAGGTGGAAAATGACCCGGGGGACACACGCAGATGAACTGTGGACACAGCAGGTCTCCGTGAAATGCTGTGCTCCGATACTCAAGTCAACTTTTCAGGGAAATGAGGAACACTGCGGTCTGAACTCGAGTGTTCAGCCCGCTGAAGTGGTGCACTTGTTCTCAGTAACAGCCTTTTAATGTGTGAGAAGTCTCCGGCTTCTGGAGGCAGTGGAAAACAAACGGGGCTCTATGCTGGACCGACACAGGAGACATTTCCCTGCATGCATCCCTAACTGGCACATGAGTATCAGCACAGACAGAAGCACTGCCTGCAGTGGCACCGAAGACCGCGAGGAGCCAGCTAGAAGTGAGACACAAATCTGAGAGTCGCCATTGGGACTTCTGAGGAAATGAGCCCACCTATGGGAACACACACTCAGCTACATGACGGCAGGAGAGACGTGGAGACAGAGTTATGCTTGTATGCTTCTCACGTGTCTCCAGACCTGTTGATCTCACCGGCTTCACACTTGGTAAACATATATCTTTAACCTCCCAGGGAAGTGCAGCGTCGAATTTGGCGCAAGTTGGACCCAAGATAATATCAACAGCATGTTTACCATGACGGGAAAGCTAATGGCAACGCAGCGCTCAGCTCTGACATCATCCCAGTCCTAATATATACGCTTGAGTCATCCCCCTATCAGCCACCTGAAGGACTGAAGGACCCATTTAGAGACCAGCCCCCTGTCAACAGATACGATAAAAAAAAATGAAATGAAATCAGAAACGCCACGTTTCTCACCCCCCTCCTCCTCCTCCCTGCAGATCAACCACAACGCTGCACAAAGCAAACCAACTGACTTTATCAATGCCCGGACCCGGCCGGCATGGACAGCGGGTTCACGGTGCTCTGTGAACCTCAGGTCTCCATTATTAAACAGACACACACCTTAAAGAGGCAAACGTGTTGACACGTTGACCCCTGACATTTCAGACTGTCGCTCATAAACTAACAGAAACATTTCTGCATGGACAGAATGATCCAACACAACATCCGACATCCAACATCCTGTCGCTGTTTGACATCTGTGATGGCAGGACCAAAGACAGCCTGGTCGGGACATTACACTAAAGGTTTTTATGCAAAAAAAGGAGGTAGAAAGAAGAACAACAGGTGTAACACCCACTGAGGAAGAGGAGGCCCCTCACCCCGAGAAGAGTAATAAAAAACTATCGCTTCACAAATTCAATAAGAGAAACTCTGTGATTCATGTTTGTGTCACGACAATGATGAACTCCATATATCCACTGCTTCCTTCTCTTTGGTCTCCATCACACACACACAGACAATACAACCGTGAGCAGACACACACTCCACCTCTCTACAAGTCCAATTTTATTCACATCAGCCTGTGACACACACACACAGCATCTCATATCAGAAAGTGTGTGGGCGGTGGTTTCCCCATAGGCCTGTGCTGACAGTGAGTCAAGGAGACAGGAGACACGCACGCACGCACACACACGGAAATCACAGATGCACTTACTGTACATGCACCGAGTCACACACTCCGCTGCTAAAACACACATAGATTATTACACTTGCTCAGCGCTGGTGTTTGCATCAGAAACCAAACGGTGCAGGAAGCGGCCAGTGTGACAGCGTCGGTTAGGAGAGAGGGAGAGGAAGTAGATAAAGATGACGGCGAGGAAAGCGGCGATGAGAATGTGACAGAGTGCGAACGTGTCGCCGAAAGCTTGTTTATCAGACACGGGCGCAGAGATGGTTTTGTAAGATGGTGTTTCAGACAGGGCACCTTGGAGCCAGATGCCGCCTCCACCCAAACTCCAGCATTGTCATGTCTACAGACATGATTTAAATATTTACACAATATGTTCTTATAATGTGAAGTTATACACCATCACATGGCCTTTAGCCTCAGTGTAGCTTCAGGTTCCAAACACCTGATGACGTACAACTGAAGGGTGTTATAGTAAATGTAACAACAGAGCCTGAACGTGACGGTTACACGTCTGTTGTTGTTGGTTTGATGAGCTGGCATCCTGTTTAGAGTTACTTTACTTCACTTCCTCCTGCTCCTTACTTCTTCATTCTTGTTCTTCTTCCTTACTTCAGCTGTTTCATGTGATCAACATAACCTGGCCCTCACCTCTGAAGCTGAACTTTGTGTAGAACAGAAACATAACGTGTGCAGATGCAGTTATTTTACAGACTTAATCTGTGTGTTGGAAGGAAATAACAAGCAGCTCTCTGACAAATTAACCTCATACCTCAGTTAGAATGAGAATCAGTTCACTTGAGAAAAAAAATTATCTCGGCCCTGTCTCCTAACACAGAGCCTCATTCCATGAGATAAAGCAGAGCGCCGCTCTGCCTCGTTTGTGCATCGCTGCACATTGTCGCCAGACGATAATAAAGACTAGAACGCTGCCACATTTTCCTTTCAGTCAGTGTGACAGACGGCAATCAAGTGGAGAGTAATCGCTGCCTCTTTCTTAGAGGTGGGGGTGGGGGGGTGGTGGAAATGTACTGTTGCGTTCTGCTCACTTCAGCTGGTACCAGCGGCGCTCTCCAGCTCCTGGTTGTGATGAACGCTTGTGCTCGTCTGAATGGGCTGAAACGAATACACAGCTGGTGCTCCACACTCACCATCTAATGGCACAGGGGGGTGGTTTGCATGTGGACACACGTGCACTTGCACGGTCACACAGTCAGCAGCATGCTTTAATGGCCTCTAATGCCCTTAAAAGCATGGGAGCCCAGTCTGAATAGGTGCAGGGTCTTTTGACATATAAAATAAAATAAAGCCGTCATTTACCGCTGAAGTGAAATGGCAGCTAATTGCTCCGGTTCAATGTGCCTCAGCCTCTCCAGCTGCTTTTTTTCAGTTCCCCTCGCATCACGGGAGCCGTGTGCATCTCCGGGAAACGGGACGAATCAGTTTAACTCCATTCGAGAGATTTAAAAAGGAGGGCACATCTCATAAAGGAGCGGCTGACTCTCCCGATTGCAGCAGCATAGATGGATCAGGGGTCGTTTATAAATTTATAAAAATCAGCTAAAAATAATCAGTGTGAACGACGTCACACCAGGAGAGATTCTGCCCCTGGAGCTTCCTAAATTTCCTTCCAAAATGTCACATCATCATCCGAGGCTGCACGGCAGGAGCGATGGGGGATGGGGGTTGCAGAGAGATGAGCACGGGGAGAGGGAGGAGGGAGGGAGGAGGGAGGAGGAGGAGGAGAAGAGGGGATGAGCATTGAATATAATGTAGACAAATGGGGTTTCCAATGTTTCCTGAATGCCGGTGCTAAAGGCCACATGTTTTCCCGAGACCCCGGTGGAACGCCCGGCAGCCCCGGCCTCGCCACAGCAGCTGGAGCCAAGCTAATCTCACACGTACGAGCTAATCGCTGCGTTTCCTCCGTTACAGCCTGTTCGTGGTTAAATATTGCATAAACAGATAAAATGTCCCTAGCCTGACTGCTGATATCCTAAAACCGACGGGATGTTCCATATCCTGTTTAATCAAATGACTTCGCAGAAATGGAACGGAAAATAACTGCTGTTAGCGTTTTCATAGCAATAAATACAGTTTCACAGTAATGCTGGTCCGTCGAACGATAAAGTCGCACGATTGCAAATTGCCCCGTGTCCAGTCTTTGAAACGACGACCTGAGGTGAACATTCAGTTAACTGTTTCCCACAAGGAGCAGGGGGAAATCCAGTCACTGGGAAAATGCATTTGCTGCCACGGTCCACCATAAAGAAGGGAGCACAAAGGGGCAATGGTGGGATGACAGGCACTACACCTCATCAGTTAGATTCAAAGTGACAGCGGTGTAAGTGCATGGTACAGTATGTTCCTTACAGTAGCTTCAAGCAACCACCAGGACATCCCAGGGGAAACAGAGATTACCTTCCCATCAGCCCTTTACCACGGCACACAGAAAACTGGAAAAAAGCTACATACGTTCATCTGTTAGCGTGTGAGAGAGCGTGTGTGTGTCAACATCGGGGAGTTTGTTTCAGGTCTTAAAACACGTGAAATTGTTGCCTCCCTCGCGCTGACTTATGGAGAGGAGGCTGAAGACGGTCATGGCCGATCATCACCGCGCAGCTAAAATGAGATTTTAATAATGTAGAAGGGTGTGAAACATATCGTCTGTCTGTCACGTAAGAGTGCACGCCTTCAAACCTTCATGCCAGCCACGATAATCACATGCCAACATATTAACACACACACACACACACACACACACGCACACACTCACAACCTTGAGCCATCATACTCCTTCATCCAACCGTAATAGTTAACTTTCTGCTTGGCTGCTTCAGTACAGGGAGACAGTAGAGAGAGATGGAGGTCGCTGAACCGAGGCAGCACTGGGAGAGGAGGAGGAGGAGGAGGGAGAGGAGGGGGGAGTCTGGTTGCAGACCTCTGAATCACTGTCCACATCACCAAAATTCATCAGTGACTCAAAAAGAGCTGATGTTGCGGGAACATTTGTGGGACGGACACATGCGTTGCTTCACTACCCGTGATGTGACCGTTACAAGTCGTTTCCTCTCCCAAATACTCTTCAAGTGACTTCAGATCCCTTGTTTGTTTTCTGAAATGGAAAGGCAAGGAAAGTAATGGAACGCACTTTTCTGTGTCTAACAGAAAAATAGTCAAAGAAATCCAAAATATGGGATTTAGGCAAGGCTAAGCTAACTTTGCAGCAGCTAGCTAGATTAAGGTTCTATTGCCACAGTGACTCACGTTGAACCTGTAGGAAAATTGCTGCGTGTTTATTTGTGTAAGCTTTAGTTGTTATTTGCATTCTCAGACAGAGAGTTTTGTGCGTCACAGCTCTTCTTTGACAAATCCAGCGCTGACATTGGAACAGGCGTTCATGGTCATGTGAGGGACTAAGATGTATGAACGACGCTAGCAAGATGTCAAAAAAAGTAGAGGGTTGGAAGTGACTTTTAAAATTTGAGAGATGAAGTCAACCGTCAGATATAAAGGAAATTGTTTGGAAAATCACATGATAACTAGAACAGCTTTGACGTCTTATAAGACTTTAACTAATATGGCTAACGCTAAAACACCCTGGATACTATTCATTAGAAGCCCAAAATGTGTTTTGGGGGATTTTTGTTGTTTCTTTGTGTCGTTCATGCGTAAATGCCTTTGTGTTCTTTAAAAGGCTTTTTTGATCATTAGCAACATCAACAGGATTATTTGCAATGCTGCCGCTGTAGGGCCAGAGAGAAACTGACTACCAAACATGATTAAAGTAATGTAAGTATTTATAGTGCGAGCTCATGCATTATATGATCCTTGAGCCATTTGCTGTGTCATGAAATGAGCAGTTGGCACAAAGACGTCGGCTGAAGCTTCAATTATCGCGTCAATTCTTCCCTGACGTTCACAAAAAGCTGGGTTTTGGGTGAGTCACAGCGCGAGAGGAGGAAAGACACAAATCATCAGCAGACAGGAGCAGCAGACACGCTGCTGCTGGGAGATGGAGATTTTAGTTTGACATTTAGACTAAGGTAAACAACCGTCTGTTTACAGCGACTTCTGCCAGGGCTGAGTCCCAGAGTGGCAAACCATTTCTGCTCTTTCTATTTGTGAGTCTCTCGCTTCTCTAAATACACTGCGTGTGCGTTTCATTCCCTCCACCTTTGGCCTTCTCTGGTACCCCTCCACTGAAAGTCTCTGATGAACATCAACACACAGGAGGGGGCCCAGATCAGCATAATCCAAGTGAGCGCAGGTTCCTACAGTAGAAACCAAATAAGAGAAACAGCTGAGGTGTTTTTACATTTCACAGATATGTAGGTGTGATTATCTTCGGTGTTTGGTAATGTCACCAACTTATATTTGCATTTAGGATTTGTTAAATGTCAAAGATTCCGCTGAGGAAATAAAGCCTCTATTCCCATTTTTTGTCTTCCCCCCCCTCCCCTCTTCCTATTCCCATGGCTGTTGCCTACTTCCCTCAGATCTCCCCCTCTCTCTCCTAATGTGCTTTTTGTGTGAGTGGAAAACAGAGCAGTCATTTGCCTCCGCAAGGCCATCAAACATTTACATCATGTGGTGCTTTGGAGTGCAAAAGAAGGGAGAGAGAGAGACACACAGGAGGAAAGAGAAAGGGATGCCTGCGAGAGAGAGAGAGAGGGAGAGAGGAAAGAGGACAGACATACAAAGGAGGGAAGAGACAGAAAGAGGGAAAGTTGAGGAAAGACAAGTGCGGAGACAAAGGGAGCGTAATACACAGAGACAGACAGACGAGCAGCTGAACAGCTCCGACAGAAGAATCATTGTCTGAGTGCCAGTGGGTCAGGAGTTCACCAGTGACGGGTCCACAGCACAGCCAAGTAATGCTACCATGAGTAATGACAAGTTTGGAATTTAGACCCGGGTTTGGAAAACTTGCTGCATGTTGTTCTGTTCTATGCAGGATCAGCAAACGATTTCCAATTTAAATCCAGAAAGTCAAAATAAAAGCAAGAGAGAGACAGAGAGAAAGTGAAAGGTGGACCATTAATCTGTCGGCTTGGATCATATCACAATACTTAATGGAGAGAGTACCCCTGTCTGGTTTCACTTCTATTTAAACTACTCTCATTTGACTCAAGGTAAATACAAATACAGATTATTGAGAATGTGATGATTTATCTTATCCAGGAGGTTCCAAAGGTTCTATAACACGAATGACAGAAGAGCAGAGAGCTGCTGGACATGTGGTTGCTAACCTCGTCTGATCATTTTTCTTATTTAATGATTACTGTTCCACTCAAACAAGTCATGACAAATGGGCCGACTCTATAAAGATTCATAAAGTCGCGAGGCGCTGGAGGTTGAGAGGTCGTTCAATTAAGATTCTATCAAAAAAAATCCATTTGAGCCTCTTTGAATACAGTGGATTTAAACACTGCAGCGACCATTGATATGGTGTCAATACAACATCCTTGTGAGTAGTGGTGATACCCTGAATGTTCCCAGGAAATGTGAATTTTTGGGGGCTAAATAATTATAAATAATTATATAAACAAATATTTAGAATTTTTTAAAAGTCTAATCAATTATATATATATAAAAAAAATTATAATATTATAAAAATTATAATATGTTATAAATTATAAATGTTATAAAAATTATAAAATAATTTGGGGGCTAATAATACTTCAGGGCAGGATAGTGAAGCTCATGTAGTGATATAAAAGAAAAAGAGAGCAGGGATTCATCTTCTAATCCTGATTAATCATCTTTCATTAATCATTATTAAGAAGATGGATCTCAAAACATCTTGCCACAGGCCTGAGGCTGTCTATAACAAGTGGCACATTTAGGGACTATTGATTCATGTGTAGGTCCATCGTCCTTATAAATCAAACCTGGCCTAAAATATAATGTTTCCCTGATAGAACGAATAAAACACCTGATACTGGTGCCATTATTCTCCCCGGCCGAAATGTCACGGCTCCCCTCAGGTTGCTGATGTCTTGCTCTGGGCTCTTTATGTTTACTTGCCCTCTTTAGCTTCTTACCTGTCACTCCTAGAATATTACAGTCCGTGAGCAGCAAAGCCTCAGTGCCTCGTTCAAGGACACTTTATCCCGAACGTCGCCGTTAATGGGCAGGACTGGGAGTTGATGGCAGTAATGGGTGTTGCCACATCCCCCCCGGTTTAAGCCCATGTGGAACAAACAAGCCAGAACACTGACATTTTTAAGGATTTTATAAATCACGCAATTTCCCTTCCGCCTTTTACATCCTGCATCCACCCAACCCCCACAAATCCCCCTCGCTCAGAAATAGGCTATACAATGAGATAAGCGCCACCGGAGAAGGGAGGGCATAAAAACCTATTACGAATGCAATATGTTCATCCAAGAACCTTGATACGTGCAAGCACAAAACCTCCAGATTTCCATAGACAGAAAGACAAAACAAACCAGCACATGTTATCTAGCTGCTGTCACGGCAGCTTCCTGTCTCAGATCCTTATCTGGGCTCATTTCCCTTTCCTCCCCAGCTCAGTGTTTCTGAGCTACCCCTTGTGACGAGCCCTGATATACCGTGCAACCGCTAACCTGTGTGTGCATTAGTAGGCAAATGTTAATTCCTCCTTTTACACGGACAACGGTTTCGGCCTTCACAAGCCTCACGGTATAATGAGCACAACAACCTCCCCCGGTCTGCCACTGCCTGCCTAATGTGAGCACATTTTACTGCTGCTTTTATGAGGGACAAGAGTCACCTTGAAGCTTTTGTAGTCAAATCACAGTAGCAGCCCCCGCCCCCCCCCCACCCCCCGCCTGTAATCCATACATTGCATAACACAGCGAGCCCTGGCTTCACAGCAGGTACAGAGCCTAAAATAAAGAGGTGGACTCCAGATGAATGATTCATTTAATGTCGGGGTTTACAGAAAGTCATGTTTGACCTTGTTCAGTTGAGAAAAGCCAGATTTACCGTGCGTTTACCAAAGGTTTTGGAAGATTTTTGCAACACATTTGTCTTTTTTTTTTTTTTTTTTTGTTTTTGTTGAGTGTTATGTAGACGTCCATTTCTTTCTTTGGGCCCATCACCCAGAAAAGGTTAAGAACCACCAGGGTTACATAATGCACCTAACATCACCGAGCAATCCAAAACCAGGACTGGCCCCCCCCACCAACACACACACCCAGGTACAGGGCAGACATGCACTACATCAAAATGGAGGACGGGGCAGACTGCTGACTATGATGTGATGCTATTATGTAATTGTCTATCCCAGTGACAAATCACCAGGCAGCAGCCCCCATGTACATTTTTGTCCCCACTCACCAGGAGGGAACTCGCACCTGCCCCTCATCGTCCGTCTCATTTCCTCCACCTGTAGGTTCTCACCTTCCCAGAGTTCTAGTTTCCTCGTTCCCCTCATTTTTTTGTCTGTCTCTCTACCACGACTCTCTCTCCTGACAAGCATGACTCTGTCCCATCTCCCAGCTCGCATCCTTGTTCCTTTCTCCAACCGCTCACTCCTTGCTGTCACCCTTAATGCAACCCCCCACCCTCCCCCCTGCCCAATTCCCAGTCAGTTTAACCCCATTATGTCGCCGCTGTTTCCCATTTCCAGCCACATCCTTTCGCTCTCCCACAGATCTTCCATTACTTCAGTCCGTTGTCACAATCTTGCAAGTGGTTCCCTCGCAATTACTTCCTCTGCACATCTCGAACCTATTTTACAATTCTTCTCTTCATTTTCTCAATCACCCCCCCACCCCCACCCCAGGCCTTACCAGGTATGGGCCACAGTGAAGCGCCGCCTCTGTCGGATGCTCTTGTTGACCATGAGTTTGCGGAAGAGGCGAGGGGAGCTTCTCGGCGACAGCTTCGGGGACGTGGCGCCCCTCCTTCCTCCCATCACGCCCGGCATCTTGGGAGGCTCCAGTTCCAGGTGCATGTGCTCCTTGAAGGTCCTGATGCAGGAGTCCATCTCCACGCTCAGCTCGTTGGACGACATCCCCGCAGGCCGCGAGTTCAGCTCTGTGAGGCAGACTTAATTTCTCTTGTCAAATTCAGGCCCACCAGTCAGTCATGCACAGCTGAGCGTGTCCTTCTCTCGCCTTGTCCACAGACAGAGAGGACGCTGTGGTGGTAAAAATCGAGGCTACCTCACACACAAATGAACCCGGGCCAGATCACACATACCTTTTCGTTGTTTGGGTACACCCTGCGTCTTATCCCCTCGTTCTTCCGGGGGTTAGGGATTATCCAGCCAGCCAGCCGTGCCCTCTCCCTTTTTCTTTCTCATACACCGTGATTTCCTGATCGTCCTCGGTTCACCAGAGTCTCTTGAGGGAGCTTCACCCGCAGCAGGGTCACACTCGGCTCCTTCAGACAGAGGAGAAAGCCTCCTCCATCTCCCTCCTGGTTCTGGTGTCTGTTAGGTGAACTCCCCAGCAGCACTCTATCAGTCCCCGCGTCCCTGCGTCCCTCTGTCTCCCGGACACAGTTGATGCCAAATGCACAGCCCAGTGCCAGCTCCTCAGCCTCAGTCCATCAAGGCAGCGTGATGTTGGAGGATCTCCCTAATGAAAGATTCAGAAGGGCTAGAAACTGCTCTCTGCCTGCTCCTGTCTTGTTTTCTCTCCATCCATCACTGTTCGACTGAACCTCTTCTCTCTGCAAACACCCCCCCCCTCCCCAGGCACTGCCGGTGTGGCAGGGAGGGACTCCCACTCTGCCGAGCCTCCAGTCAGATTCCCCCCTCACTCGCAGAGTCAGAGCAGCGAGCGGAGCACAGCCGAGTGCAGCGCAGCGTGCGAGGCAAATGCTTCACTTGCTGTTTCATTCAGAATATACACAAGGAGCTGAGAGCAGGCACGCAGTCAGCTCAAGCCACGCCCCCCCCCGTCCAGGATTGGCCGGTGGCCGTGGTGACGACAGGCAGGCAGGCCCGGTAACAGGTTGCCAGATTCATTATTTATTTTTTGTTTAGCCGGGATTTGCAGTAATGTTGCTGATGATGTTGTGACCTTTGGTGGAGAGGCAGGAGACTGGTGAGTGCACACCAAGAAAAAAAAAGGCAATTTGGAAAGGAGATAAAAAGCAAACAGCTTAATGGGGCCGAAACAGACACCGCTCAAAGGTCAACTGACACAAATAAACACGCCGGATGCAGTTGTGCCAGGACATAAAAACATCTGTTCTCACTATGCAAAGTTTATTCCATTAGAATCTAACCAGCAACCCCCGACCCTCCAATTTCCTTCATCCATAGTTCTGTCTGAAACAATCCACACACACACACAAACACAAACTTCCTGAAGAAGAGACAGGCAATCCGTCGACAGCCTGCGAAGGGAGAGCTCAGAGGGATCGGCAGCGTGACGATGCTGGAATCGCGGCTCTGGGGACTGATTCGTTTTGGTGGTGAGTCACTGACGATTGTACAACGTCCTCGCTACATGCTCGCCAACAAACGCATCGAAAATAGTCTTTTCAGAACGCGTGTGCATAAAGGGGCGAAAACACTCGTAGTAAGACGAGGCGTAATCACAAGGAGTGAGACGGGCTCGTTGTTGTGGTTTAAAATCAGTCAGTGATGCATGGCATTCCCTGGCCTTTCTCCACTCCGTCTATCCCAATTTAGCACAAATAATTAAAGTTTCCCTGGCAGAGCACAAACTGACTGACTCGTCTAAGCCGCCCCCTGAGTGAGCCCACCTGACAATGCAGTGGAAATTCACTGCGCGATGGACGATGTCCTGCCGGGTTCCTCAGATCTGGTCAGCTTGCTTACATTTGCAACTATCAGTAAACACAAATGCTGGCGAGAGCGCCCTGGCCTGGAGGAATGTCCGTGGATAGTTCGATGAACCAAAAGGTAAATAACTTGCTTGAGGAAGTCGGAGGATATGCAGGGGATCAGACGTCACGACAGTTCCCCGGAAGACAAAAATCACCTGTAAACAAACAGTCAGCGCTGCCTCTCTCTCATTGTGTCTGCAGAATCTGGGGGGGGGGGGGTGCATGATGAATGAAAATGTATAAACGATAAAAGCAGGCAACTGAGGAGATTGAATCTGACTGGGTCATTTCATTAAACTCCGCTTTTTACATCCCCGAGGGCTTAAGTGAAATCTCATAATACAGAGCGGAGATGCACAGTAGATCCCTGCAGTCAGGAGCTGCTGCGTTACCTGATCTGGTGGACGACAACAGTGAGACACGTGGGCTGAAAGCACGCACCGCTTGTAGTTGGACTATCGTTTTAGTGCTGCAACTCACCGCTGATAGGAGAGAAAGAACAGAGCACCGAGGCCTGAGCACAAAGAGGCAGGAGGTAAGTGTCAAGGACAAACTGAAAGGACAGAAGACGAAGGTGTGCATTATTTATTCATATGAATTAAACGCCTGTGATCAGAGCAAATAGTTTCAAGGGATAAGAAAAGGAAAAGAAGAAAGAAAGAAGGCAGAGAGATATGTCATATGGTTTTGAAGGTGACCCAGTTAATAATCCTTTCAGGATACGGCAGCATGAGGACAGTTATCCCGTTAAATATCCTCCGAGCCAAAATGGACAAGAGTATCACATTTAATTCGCACTCACACACGAGACGGCTGTCAGCGACACACCAGGACGACGACCAGGAGAGCAGCCGAGGTAAATATGGCAGATTAAACCAAACTCTCTCGTTGCACCCCTTCTTCCATCCGCTGACTCCACCTCAGTCTCACTTCACCTCACACAAAGATGAAAAAGTAAAAAAAAGCTTGTGATCAAGATGAACCTTCATCCAGCCCTGGTTTACTTCCTTGTGATTTCTTACTGGTTTGTCCTGTTCCTAAACCACGAGCTGATGTGATGTTGAACACTTTTTAGACACCCTTCATAGCTGAGGCTGCAGATCAGGCGCCGAGCACGGACTCCAACGTAATCTCGATGCATAATTTGTCTGGTTCGGTCTCTGTGCGTGCCCAAATGAAAAATTCAAGATCCAATTTCTACTCATTTTCTGTGTGGATTACTCACACCCACACAGGAGCCGTACGGAACACCAGCACTCGACCAGCACGCCCCACACAAAGGAGGAACAGGCCGTGCAGACGGGCCTTAATCTGACCGTCCTGACTCACACCGAGACAGAGTCTGAAATCCAGTTTGAGAGGAATCTGAAATGACAGATTCCAGTCGTAGAGGGAGAAGTCATCAAATGTAAATCTATTTATATCTGAGCCAGCGAGGCAACTGGAAAGATCTCTTCCTCTGTTCGGTTCTTAATATTCTTTCATCAGGCAAAAGTAAAACCTCCGTGACAGCATCATGCAAAGAGACGTAACGTTCGTCTGTAACTAAATTGGCAAAGGTTGGAGGAGATCGTATCTGTACTGGGAACAAGAACAGTTCACATTTCAGCATGACTTCTCTCATTCATTCACATGACCATGAATTCGCCCATACAATGAACAGGTCATGAAGTTATTTGCATATTTAAACTACAATCCGGCTGTTATTGACGCGTTGTGTCCAGGAACATGTCCGTTGACGCTGCTTCTGTTTGCCACCCGTCTTTTTTAAGCAGCCGCGGCACGAGCCCACTCAAATGCACACGGGCACAGTTTCAACAGTTAAATCTGTGGGTGATTCTGAGCTCTGGAGCAATTGTGTGTATCAGCAGGAAACATAATTGAACCCCAAAATAACTTAGTCCCACCTCTGCCTGCTTCCAAACAGCAGTGGAGGCACTTAAATAGCTGGGGGAGGTGGTGAACGGATAACAGGCACGTGACATGCACAACACGCACGTCTACGAGCTTCACTTGGGGGGGGTGATCGGACCGGTTCGACCGACCCTGACGCTCAGCAGCACCAACGCCTTCAGGGGACATGGCAAGTATGAGAGGAGAGGCCAGGAGGGAGCAGCAACACGTAGGAGAAACACGTCTGCCTCTAGCACCAGGGGTCACTGACGACACACACCTCACCTGCGGTAAAGTCTGCGGCTGCCCGAGCGAAATGTGCGGCCGCCGATAAACTCGCTGTTAACAGAGAGAAACGGAAGTGGTCATCAGATCTGTTGGAAATCATGGAGGTAAACAGCAACAGCAGAGCACCACCCGAGAGCAGAGTCCCAGAGAGTGTCAGGTGATTAATTGTTTGGATGATGGTGATGAGCAGACACAGGGGGGAGGTCGGGTTCAGATCAGGTGAATGGAACCACGATTCTTTAAATCCCTTGGTGGAAATACGTGATGAACACACACAGTCCCATCACTCATCATCACACTGCCCTCTTCAGGTTGAGAGACACATTGCAGCTATTCAAGGGAAGCGAAACAGAGCTGAGTTATCAAATCATTCAAAGAAAAATGCACAGCAGCTCAGAGGTTTGAAAAGATAAAGATCCAAATGCTCTCCGTCATCAGCACACCAAAGAATCTAGAAGTTACTCAGACATGTGCTGCCCACTTCACTTCACCAGCAGCCAGGACTATAACACTTGGCAGCTCTTATTAATGTCTCTTTCTGCTGGTTGGATCTTTATTAATGTCCCACACACACACACACACACACACACAGCACCACAGCAATCAGGACTAATTACCAATCTAAGTAGAAGTGGATCGGAATTTGACACGACTGGACGACTGGCCGCCCTCCAACAACCGGCCACTTGCTGTTTGGGTTTGTGTAACCTGAAACATCCAACATGGTTTCAGTGTGTGTGTGTGTGTGTGTGTGTAGTGCCAGTGTAGCCATAATGAAAGACAGCGGTGTCCTCTCACGGGGGCTGAATGCAACATGACAGACGAGCCGCCGATGCAGAGCGCCGTCGCCGTCAGTGTGACTGGGGAAACTCAGGGACGGTGAGAGCGTAACTTTGTCTCTGATGATTACCCGCTGAGATTGCATTTGATTAACTTTCAAGGGGCCGCTCACTCGCTTCAGAGCTCTGACAAATACCCTTCACTAATCAGTTTCACTCGTGGTTGAGAGGCCGGTGTGGGCCGGAGGTCAACAGAACGACGGCACGTTACAAATCCTCAGATCATCGTCTGGACTCAAGATTTAGATCACAGCCTCTAGAAGAGCCCTGCCAAACATGTACTCTGAGTCAGTCGCTCGCTCCAGACATTTTCCAGAACTTTTGCTGAGCCCCGAGCAAAACATCTGGAGAAAGCCTGAGTGAACTCACGTGAGGAGAAGCAGGAAAACACAGGAGGGTTTCAGAGCGAGGTGGCATCGCCTTATGGCAGGAGAAACAGCACAAGTGTTTTTGCGATGTTCACTGACCATTCAGGATCCACCGGCGTGATGTCGATCCTGGGAGGGGCCCAGAACGGCAGGGAGGTGGGCCTGGCCATGATCTCCTCGTCGGGCGTCCGCGACCTTTCCCCCTGGCGCCATGACAGCGGGGGGAGTTGCAGGTTGCCTGAGAAGCGGCGTCGGCCCCGCCGCAGGTCGACCCCCAGCGTGCAGGACGGAGACGTAAAGGACTCACTGAGGCAGCAGTCCGGAGGCTCCTTGCTGTCCTGAGGGCAGAACCACATCACAACATGAGACCTTAAACTTTTAAATATTCATTTAGAAAAAATGCAGTACGAGAAATAACAGGAATACCGACATAAGAATAACAGAGGGCATTGAAATGGATAACGCTGACTGTTGCCGGCGCCCCTGGGCTGAGAAAGGTCTCCATCAGCATGCAGCATTTAATTCATGAAAATTTAATTCCCTTGGCTTCTTATTAATTTCGGGGAACATCCTGTTTGTCCACTAGGGGGCGCCACAGGCTCACTGCTGTCTGAATCAGGCTTTAGAGGACAAACAGTAAACAAAAACGGAACCTTTCTTCCCACTGAGCATCTGGTTTCCACATTACGTCATACCAGGTGTAAAAAAAAAAAAAACAACCTTTTCTTAAGCAGAGTTAATAAACTTCCTGTCCGTCCATCCAAGGAATTAAAGCCCTTTCTAAATAAAATAGAAATGTATCTGCAGACAACAGAGTTGTTTATTTTTATCAGCATAATTTCCCAGCATCCCTTCTTCCCTCCTCCACTCTTTCCTTGTGCTTCATTTGTGTTTGCATCTTAACATGTGCCGCTGGTGGCGAACGAATCGCTGCGTTCGTTCCTCGGCTACCGTGTCGTCCACACGCGACTGAGGGCCGTGATAAATCTTGACATTTGCAAATGAGCCAGACGCAGAGCGGGGGGACACGTGTCTGTGCTAGGCAGCATGTGGGGAGATGTGTGTGATAATAAACATGTAAATGAATGATGTTTTGATTAATATGGTGGTCTCAGCATTAACATAATTAATAATGCATCATATTTATCTAATTAAGACATTTATGATGCACCTCATCACTGTTTATTTATTGATGTTTTACATCCAAGTTTTTTTTTTTGTAATTCTTAAAATACATTCCCAGGCGCCACTTGTCTTTTCTTTACTTGTCTTTACGAATGTATTTTGCTCTTGAACTCGTGCTATTACTGGAAAAATAAAAAATAAAGTCCAGTCCCAGTCAGCAGTGGCTCCAGGTAAAAACTACCAAATCCTTTTTGTGTTAAATCTGTTTGGAGTTTGACACCGACAGGGTCTCCAGTAGTAAGAAGTGGTTACAGTAAATACAGCCTCCCACTCCCAGTCCCTCCGCTCCTCTTGGCTCGTTGCCGTCCTCCGCCTACCTGTGGCGTCTGAGCGTGAACAAACTCGACTCCACGCTGCCACAGATCTTGATGGAAGCATCACAACCTCGATTCATTAGAAATTTATGGGGAATTCTAACTTTTAACTGTGGGGGTGGAGACATGTTTCCCCCCGGGGTTTCCCATAATCCCTAAAAGAAGTTCTGTGTTAACAGAAAATCGGTTTACAGAATACCAGTAGTACAGTTACAATGGGGTTGGGTACTTCAAACTAATTCCTGCAGTCAGTTTTTTTGTGTTTTGGTGTCTGTGTAGATTTGTACTGAGGATGTATTTGTCTCTGTCCACACTGGACATGGATTCTCCTCTGGGACGATGAAGGCCTCTCTTTTAAAACATTTTAATGTCTTTTGTTTTATTCATTTTATTTTTTAAGTGCAAGCTAAAAATGTGTCATGTGTTATGAATAACCTCTTTACGTTTTTTTGCAATATTTTGTTTTTTATGTAAAGCACATTAAGATGCCCGGTGTATGAAATGTCCTCTACAAATAGTACTGCCTTGCCTTATTTGTTGTTTATTTGTTGCTGTGATACCATTACTGATCATATACACATTTAAAGATGTTGTGTATTTAGTGAAACTACTCCAAAATGTAATTAGCGTTTCCCAGTGGGCCCAAAACGCTGCAGAGCAGAGAGGGCGGATAAAGGAAGGAAGGAGGCTGCTGATGATAGATAAGAGAAGAGGCGAAGGTTTAAAACTCGTTTAAAACCCTCCTCTTCAAGGCTGAATCGCTCTGGAAACACGTTTATTTCAATTCATCTATTCACCCAATAAAAGAACCCGTGAATCATGATCTCCTTACAGGAAGAATGACATCATGATGCCCCCCCCCACATGTAACAGAGCTTGTCTTATTTAATTATGTTGTAGAGCAGGTTAGAAATGATTACTGAACAGGAAGTGACAGCAGCAGTCTGTGACTCAGACAGAGAGCGTCACCTCATATTGCTCCCACTCACATGACCTCGGTGGTCAGGGTCAAAACTTGGGGTTAGAGTTCGGTTAAACTTTGGGGACTGAGACATGCACTATGCAAATGAGTGTCCTAACAAAGACAAAGGTACAAGACACTCAGAGTGTGTGTGAGACAGAGATTAATAAAGCTAATGAGTGTGACAGGGTGTCAGTGCTCTCTGGTGAGAGGCTGTGGGGGGAGTGCTGCTCGCGGGCTAATAGACGCCCGCACCTGACGCACACACGCTCTAGAAGTCAGAACATTGGCTCTTCATTGTCCTCTGCCACAGGGCCAGAGCTGCTGCACCAGATTCCCAGAGACACCACAAGGTCCTTTTGCAGCCTCGTCAGACATAATCAGATTGTCCAACACGTGTGTGTCGGAGCCTTTTCAGAACGTCCTCACCAGGTAATAGTCGGCGCTGGTCAGACAGAAGGAGCTCTGGACCACGGTGGGACCTTGGAAGGACACAGGAGGCTGGGATTTGTTTTCTAAGTGTAAGCCAGGAGTTCTGGCCTGCTACCTGTGCAGTGCACATCATGTTGCACCCCCTGCAGAGAGTTCTCACCAGCATCACCGTGCTGTGTCGAGACGTCCTCTTCCCTCAGTGAAGGGGACAATGAGGACAGTCAGATGAGACGCTGCACCAGATGAGACAGCTGAAGACAGTATTCATCTCTGGCTGTTTGATATCGGAGGTCATCATAGTTTCTGGGCATTACCTTGACGGGTCCTGTGTTAACTCTGCCAGTTGCGTCCCTCCTCTGCCCCTACAGACACTCAAACCCCTCTCCTCTCCTCTCCTCTCCCATTTTGACAGCGAGGCAACAAAACAATGGGGAGGAAATGGAGAGATGAGCTGAGAAAAAAAACACCTGCCTCCCATCAGTTACACAGAGGGAGGGAGGGAACAGCTGGAGCTGGGCATGAGGGGGAGTAAAGGAGCGGGGGAGAGCTGGATAGACTGAAAGTGAGAGGAACTGGAGGTGCGAGTGAAAGAGGCTGATTAGGATTGTTTGAAACAAGACGTGATCCTCTACAGGCGAGGACGGCTGGCAGCAACGTGCAGCTTCTATCGTACGTGCCGAAACTTTTCTACGGGAACTGAAACACCCACTTGTGCATTCATTAAAATGTTAATGAACTGGACGAGTCGCGGTTTGGAAATTATTCATGAAAGGAGGGGGGACAAAACAATAACTGGATTAACAAAATGTTGTCCTGCAATAAACAGAGTTGTTGTCCTGAAATAAAAACTCCATTCCGTGTAATTTATAGGCGGCTAAAAGGGATGAAATATTCCCCTGAGGTTGACAGGAAGAACAGGATATTAATAAAGCTGTTTGGAGAATTATTATCTCTGCTTTCATTCTTTCGTCATCATCCTTCTCTTCATCACTGTGAAACAGCCTGTGTCTCCAGACGAGATGAAATGAATTGCCTCAATTGTCACTTGGTGTAATTTGCCAAAGGCTTCAGCTCTGTTTGTTTAACGTGCGTGAATGGGCAGTTTGTTGGAGAAAATAAAGGATGGGAAGCAGAGTGAGATCCAGCTGGAACTCGTGCCGCTCTTCTGTTCATGCTTTGTGTTTCTAAGAATGACCCCCTCCCCAGGCACAAGCTATATAGTATATTGTTAAACTCCATCCAAAGTTTTCAGATTAATAAATATGTTTAGTCTGTTTAAACATTTTAAATCAGGCTCTGGGCATATTTATATATTTAATCACCATTTTTTTGCAAGAAATTGATGGTTCAGAATTCATTCTATAAATGCTTCAGCACGGAGGCAATCATATAGAATATTTGATGAACATGAAACCAATAATGGGTCGAAAGACATGGATTTGGTAAAGAATGGGTCAAAATATTCATATTTTTTTTTTAAATTAAAAACAGTTTTGATGATTAAGATCAATCATCAGAGAAAGTTTGTTCAAACACATACAATTCTAATTACACATTCTATTTCTTATAGAAAAATATATTTTTTTTAAAAACCCAAACAATGTGCAATAATGCCTGAAACCTGAATATATATATATATATATATATATATATATATATATTGTTTGTTTTGTTTAGGTTATGTCATTTTATGTTTCTTGGATTCTGTGCTGTCCGTAAATTTCCCAATAGTGGGATGATTAAAGGACTTATATTATACATAAATATCTTCAGGAAAAAAAAGTGAAAGAAAATGCTTCCAGCTTTCCTGCGTGCACCACAGTGGCAACACAACAAGAGAACAGGCGAGGAATGACAAAGCATGACCGATAACAGCGTCAGGCAGCAGACTGACAGGAGCAGTGCCAGAGGTCACGGGACAGAAGGGACGGGATACTGTTGCCGTGGTAACCAGCCTCCCTCCGCCTGACCGACAACTACGGTGACACAGAGGGCGGAGGAAGATCTCCAGTGTTTGCCGAGACAAATTTAGACAACGTAAAGAAAGTGGCGAGTTAAAAATAGGCCGGAGAGGAGCTGAAGATGCAAGCATTCACCTGTTGCCGCCGTCGCTGGGCATGATTCAACACTCGGCATCAAAACTCTCTAATTGGAGACAGAACAGCTGCTCGCTCTGACCTCCGCTCCCTGTCAACACAGGCTGAACTCTCAGAAAAGGGGGGAGTGACAGAGGACTGACAGAGAGGAGGGGAGGAAGGAGGAACAGAAAAGAAACATCTGTAACCGCCTCTACTGCAGCGTCCATTCACGGTCTCTTCCACGCCCAAAAACTAGGTTAGAGGAAGATTTCAGGGACTAACATTTATCATCTCCTGTCTGAGGTTCCATTAATAGAAGAACACCACTCCCATGAGCTGGGAAAAAGACTTGGGGTAATTAACTACGTATGTGAGACTACGGCGTCCAGAACAACAGGAAACGCAAGGATTGACGTCTTCAACATGAAGGGCTCCTCTTCCTCATCCTAAGATATGTGTTATTGCCTCACTCACTTTCAGGACATGTTGCTGGGCTGCTCCCAAATAAATGTCTCAGACATTTTTCCTCTCACACAAAGTCCCTGTAGCAAAAGTGTGAATCCAGTGCACGTCTGGACGGTGGCGTGGGTTCAAGCTTCCACACACACACACACACACACACACACACACCCCACATACAGATGTGAAGGATCAGATCAGTGGCGGCTGGCTGTGATTTGCATGGGAATGAGGCCAATTACACACGTACACACACACACACAGACCGGAGGGACGCTCTCATATGAGGACACTGAAATCCCAGGTTGATCCTTAAACACACAAACACAACGCAGCAAAGTAATCCACCTCGATCGGAGCGTGAGCCTCAGGACGTGACCAACCCTTGACACGAGCGCTCGCCGTCTTGTGTGCGCCACCTCCGCCTCGCTGATCTAATCCCAGCTAAGCATCGCCAGCTAAACCAAATCCCGACTGTTAGAGCTGAAATCCAATAACAATGTCCTACCTCAGCACACTTAACCTCATCGATTCAGGAAGATGTTGTGGGGTTTCACTGAGACACTTGCTGTAAATACACAGGCTGTCACTGGCAAATGCACAAACACGTTACACCAGAGGCCAGGATTCCCAGTTTTCTCGTCAATTACAACAAGAAGAACGCACCATTTAACCATCAATAAACGGAGAAAAGGCGAGAGGGGAAGGGGTGGGTCAATCGTCCTCACACACGACGGCGGTCAATTGAAAGTCGCCATTAAATCTAACCTGCACGTCTTTGGGGAGGAGAGAAGAGTTGGCATGATTCAAACATGACACAGAACACGAGGGCTGAATGCAGAAAAGGCGATGAGTGACTGAATATAAAACCAGACGTTTCCACAGGACAATATGTGGGATAAAGGTGCAGCTCCACGATCAGCCCCACCAGTGAGTCACCTCTCTGTCTTGGCTGTATTTTAGTCAAAATGCTGAAAGCTAAGCAACAGCACGCCCTCAAGAAAAACGGCAGCGATCAAGGTTTGAAATTAGAGGGATAGAAAAGGGGCAAAAATGACTGAGCTGGAGGAAATTAGAGGAGAAAGTGGACTTATCCGAATAAAAGGAAAGGTGCTGAATGTTCACACTGGAGAAGGACTGACTAATGCACACCCACACCTTCAGCTCTGGACTATGGGAGCGATGGTTCCAAACACCCACAGCAGCTGTGAGATGCACCTGCACGCTCCCGTCCAAGCTCCAGACATCAGCCGCCCCAACCCTGACTCCTGCAAATGGCTCGAATTGATTTACAAAAACAAATTACGTAAGAAAGAAAAATCGAATTTAAAAAAAAAAAAAAAAAAAAAACTGAATTTGTTATATTAAGATAAAGACAAGTGCACAGTGTCACTTTGAGACACAGGTGCAGGATACAAAGTGCTGACATGCAAATATGTGCATGTGTCTGTTGGGTTTCAGCTTCACACAGTTAAAAGAAGAAAGAGAGGCTCGCAGAAAGAGGAACAGACCAAAGAGGAAACTTTGTGCGAGAGAGATACGGTGGAGGAGGAAAGTCAAGCGAGCGAGCTGCCAAAACACAGGGAGACTGACAAAGAGAGGGAGGAGGCCGTGTCGTGAAGAAAGTATACGCTCCTATATCCCCTGTGTGCTGGAGGAACGCTGCGCACTTTCCTTTGTGCTGCTGTTTACACTGACAACTACTTGTATCGTGGCTTTTTTTGTCACTTAAACGCCTCATAACGCCGCCCGTTTCAACACAACCCCTCTCTCTCTCTCTCTCTCTCAGTTTCAGTGTGTACATCTCAAGAGAGCCGTCTGCAGCGAGGACACGTGCCGTCAAGACGTCTGCTGCGTGCGGCCGGTTGTGTCAGCGGGACTCACATTGTTGGGAGACACCGTGAGAACACTCCTGCTCTTCCTCATCTTTCCTCCGGTATCTCCCTCGCTGTTCGACCACCACAGCTTCACACCTGGAAAAGACAAACAGAGGAAGGGCTTCATTTGGGCTTTTTCATTTCTTTTCATATCAAGTGGTTTTGGCTTCAGTTTGTTGGAGAAAAACTTGAGGGAAGCAGTCAAAAAAACCCAAACCCCAGCCCTGCCCAGATCTGCCTACTCCACTGAGAGGCACTTGGTAAGAGATACATCAACATGATGACACCGCTGAACGGCGTGCTGAAATCCCCCATGATGCTCCCCTGTGCGATAATATTGAATATATTCTTAAAGGCTCCATAAAAGTAACAGACTGAGAGAAAGCGAGCTACCCGGGCAACACCATCACTACCATGCTGAGCTCTTTTTTTTGTTTTATGTTTCTTATGAATCCCTGGAGCAGAAGATGGTTCATCTATATTTCTGTAAATATATACTATGATAATAGAACAGGTTCCCTCCTGGTGCAGCAAAGGATGACAGCTTCAGCATTAAGAAATAAAATGTGAATATTTAAGAACAGATTGAAGCGAGTCAGTCATCATGAATTACAAAAAAATAAATGTTATGTAATGAGATAATAAGAGATCACACTGAGGCTGTGCAGAGCTGAGCCATGTTTGCTGTTGCAAGTCACTTAAATAATTTTATTTGGAATCATTTTCAAATAAATGGGATTAAGAAAAGAAACTATGTTTCATTAATGCAGTGATTCATGTTATTTATTCTGGAATATTTATTATCTGTGACTTTCTTACAGGATTTATTTCTGGTTATTAAAAAAAATTAGAATTTAATTTTCTTATTGTGGTGTTTGATTTTGTTTCAAGGTTTTTCACCTGATTTGCAGCTGATTTCAAAATAAAAGAATGAAGAAAACGGAGCAAAGTGTGATGAGTGGATTTCTGTAAAATTCCTCCTGAAAGATTAGCCCTGTCCTTTCAAGAGAGGAGTTCTTCACAGTGAGGACACTTGACAATTTCTAAACTCACACATATTTACAAGTTCTCTCTCTTGCCCTAATTGACAGATTATACTTTTTTCCATTATACTAGTTTCCTCCAACACATGCTAATGACACAGCGAGTTAATGAGATCTGAAGCCGCCTTAATGGTTCACACTTTAATTCCCCCCTGCTAATCATTCCAAAGACAAGATTCACTCAGAAGACACAGACTCTCTCTAATAAGCCGATTCGAGCAGTCGTTAAAAAGGCTCCGTAAAAAACTTGCACGATCCCTGATGGCCTCGATTTTCTCCTCCCAATGAAGGGAGAGACCGAGGTGAGGGGCAGAAGGGGAAGTGCCTGAGGGGGCCTGAGGGGAAATGGAGACGGATGGAAACTGTGAAAGGATCGTTTTGGCAAAATTAGATGTGAAGGGGATTCTGAGAAAGAGATGAAAATAGAGATGGAGAATGAAAAAGAAGGATTTATTGAAATAAAGACAAGGCCACGGGGTTAGAGAGAAGGAGAAGTTATGAAACCAGAAGTGGATAAATAAAGGGAGTAAGGAAAACTAAAAGGAGGCCCTTGTGTTTAAAGACTATAGTCATTTGACCTTTTAAATCATCCACATCATCCATCTCACTTTCATTTCAGAAAATGTAAAGTGGTCGGCTCAGCTTAGAACAGTTGGTTGGGTTCAGGATATCTTTGACCCAGGTCCAGAAAAAACCCACGATGGAGGAGGAACCATTTCAACAGATTAAACAGGAAAGAACACTGCTTCACCCGCAGAGTGTGAATAAGCCTCGAGGAGCTCCCGGAACCTGAGCAATCGCATGTCACCTGCACTTTGTGCTGAAATTCCCTGAGACACAGCAGAAGAGCAGGTGGTGGCTCAAAATAGAAGAAATGATCATCAGCATTATGGCACAATTAACACAGAACAACTTGCGTCACAGCCTTTTATGACTGGACGCTCGTGTTCTCCTGCTGCTTTTTGATGAAGAGATGAATCTCTTATTAACATCAGACACCAATAAAAATCATCTCGAGTGTCACTTTCCTCGTGGAGAGTCCTGAGGTTGCCATGGTCACGCGGGAAGTTGCGGCGGCGAGCTTCGCAACAAAGGGAACAGAAGCCTTTGTTTCTGACCTCACGCTGACAGCGACGGCTCTCACCGAGGGACTGAGAGGGTGTTTTCAAAAAGGTTGGATCTTCCTGTGTGGAATCTGCTGCTCTGACATTTGGAGATGACATATGCATTCTGTCACACGCTCAGCAATCAAGTGGTGACGGAGGGTCATGTCCTTGAAGCAGATGGACATCATTCGGCTTGAACAGGCATAACAACGTGGACGCCAAGAGGACACGTCACCGTTACATAAAAGCAGAAAGTGAAAACATGAATATATCCTACTCAGCACTTTCAACAGACAGCAAATGCTCATTTAAATCCACCTTCTCCGTGTCATGTATAACCTTAATGGATAAGGGGAAACATAGCCCGACGGTTGGCAGCAATCAGAAATGTTTTCCATAGGAAAACTTCTCAGATAGCTCAAGGGCACATGTACAATCATAAAAAATGTTGCTGATCATGAATAAATGGTTATGGTTAACATAAAAGTCCTGAGAGAAAATCGTTTTGTTTTTTTTTTCATACAATTGTTTTTCCATTGTTTTTACAACAACACATCAAATGCATGCTTATTTGAATAATAATTAATATTATGAAGGGGTTACTCCTTTCCATTTCAACACCACCACGACGGGGTCTAGAACACACTTCAAACCATTTGTTTTGATAATTGCAGAGCTCATTAATACGAAGGCTTTGAGTGGTGTTCATTTGTTAATTTGTTTGAAGGGAAAAAAAATGTGTCGAGTGTAAGTTTCCTAGAGGAAATGATCGGTGGTGAGGCCTCTCTGTGGGCACCACAATCAGCTCCCCTCATCACCATTAGCAGATAATTAGCGGTTACAGAGGAAATTTGTGTTTCAGGCAGATATGAAAATTGTACTGGGCAGCACAGATGTTGAAGGCATCTTATGAAGATGTAACAAATGTAACCTTAGGGGGGTGAAGCACAACACTAACGAGGAGTATGGACAGTGTGTGTGTGTGTGTCATCCTAATTAGCATTACTTTTTCCTAATTAACCATATTAGAGCAGACAGGTGAGAAGACGGCAAACTAAAGCAGCAAGCAAAAATAAAACAAGCATAAATGACGTGACCACGCATGTGTGTGTTCCATGAGAGGAACTCTCCCAAACTAGTCCTGTGCTTTTCTAAAAGGAAGAATGATAAATGTTAACATGACAAACAAGGCCCTGGGATTTTGGTGGCCCCAAAACGCTCACAGGCCAACCACCAAAATCACACATGCACACAAATTAACAAGAAATACGTAAGTTTAAATAATGACTCGGAGATGCTTATTATGGAAATCGTAAAGCTGGAATCCAAGAGGGTTGAATTCATGCAGAAAAAGATAAAAGTGGAACCCAGAAGTGAACCGATTGCATCAAGCGATCCTGTGATAACATCCAGTAATCCTGTGCTAGCCGTCAAAACAAAACCAACAGCTCTTCCTAAATTTACTGGCAACAAATGAGACGTTCACAGGTGGAAGAAGGACTGGGAAGCACTCCAGTGGCAAGGAGAACCAATGGGTTCCAAGAAGATAAAGAAGGCTCAATTGCTAGACAGTATTGATGATAACATCAGGAGAGACCTTCACCTCACCACTTACCATACTGCGGATGATATTCTCTATGACCTGGAGAATCACTGTGGCAACCATGCATCTATTGCTATTGAGCAACTGGAGGAAGGAGAGAATCAAAGCAGAAGAGAATCAAAGCCTAAGGAATTAAAACCAAGGCAGACATCTACCATGACGGATGTGTAGTCTGTGGGGACGGAAAGCACTGGAATAAGCTTTACTTCTGTAAGCAGTTTCAGGAAATGAAACTAGAAGAAAGGAAGGCTACAGTCAAGAATATAGGAGTATGCGAGAAATGTCTTGAAAAGCATACTGACAGTTACACATAGTGCAAAGAGATTTTTCTGTGCACAAACCAAGGACGCGAGGAGGAACATGCTGCAAAGCATCATTATTATCTCTGTCCAAAAACGACCAGCTCAGCACAGAAAAAGAGCAAACCTGTATCGGAGGATGACAAAAGCAGAAAACAGTTCACAAGGAACAAAAGGAATTTATCAAGAAGAGTAATATCCCCCAAGAGCTAGCTGAACAATATGGCAATGTGTTCTCTAATGCTGCATCCAAAACCTTCAGCACCACACATAAGGAATCAAGCCTTGAAGTAGAGGATGGATGTCAGGAGTTGCCGGTGATAATGATGCTCCTCGAGGTAACAGCAAACGCTGGACAAAAGATTGGAACTTTAACCTGATTAACCTGGCATCAGACACAAATTATATCACTCACAAGGAGGTGAAAAGACTGAACCTCAGGAAGAAAGACATCACTCTTATAGTCCATGGTGTGGTGGGAACGGAAACAGTTGTAAAAACGAAGCAATACCTTTTAAAGATCAGGGTGCAAACTCCCAAAGGAGACCTGAGATCTCACCAGTTGGTTTGCTATGGACTGGACAAAATTGCAGACGTATACACAAGTATCAACCCAACTAAGCTGCAAAAGCTCCTCCCAGACATCCCTATCCAAAAACTAGCACAACCCCAGAGAAGCACTCCATCACTAAATGTCAGCCCAAGCCTAAAGACTCAAGTTAAACAACCAACCGGAACTTCTTAGAATGGTGGAAATGGGACATTATCGGCGCAGCATGTGAACCAAAATGTGGAGGATGCCGCTGTGGACAATGTCCACCAGGTGGAAAAGAAGACCTTGGCAGAAGAGAGAGAGATGGAGATCATAAATGATAGGCTAATCTACGTCCAACAAGACTCCCAAACATCATCTTCTCACTGGGATGCAAAACATCCATGAACTGTAGCCCCCACTTCTCTCCCAAACAACAAAGATGCAGTCAAAGCCACTTTTCTGAGGACCGAAAAGCAACTAAGAAAAGATCCAGAATGGCAGAGCGTTTATAAGTCTCAAATTCATGAAATGCTTCAAAGAGGTGCAGCCATAAAGCTATATATAAGCTATACAATAACTTGCAAGAGCGGGTCAAGATCACTACAGGTGTTGTGGAGATTCTGAAAGCAGGGGGATTCGCCCTTAAGACTTGGGTCCGGTCAGGTCAAAGTGGGAGGCCAAGTGCTAAAGTGGAGGTCCTGGAAAAGGAGAAAGAGAACCTAGCCTTGATCCTACCAAATCTAATGAGAGATGAGGACAATAAAGCCCTGGGAGTTGGATGCACGGTAAAGGAAGATGAACTCTATAGGATGACTTCAATAAACTTCTCTAAAAAGAAAAAGAAAATGAAGGGGGCGATCCTTGTCAGGAAGGCATTTTGGGAAAGTGGAGTTGGCAAGCTCACCCACGAAACCTGGGACAAGAGTCTCTCATCAGGGCTCAGAGAAGAAGCCATCCAGCTCTTTGAAGAAGAGTATATGAAGCTTGGACAGATCCAGTTCCCATGGAGCCTCACACCTGCTAACCACAAAGGGAAAGCTTGTGCGATCAGACCTATGGAGCACGCATCTGAGGTGGAAGACAAGTCAAGGCATTGAGGTCCCGTTAGTGGAGTCAAAAGCCAAGTTGACACCTCTGGACCAGAAAGCAGAGGCGGTAAAAGCTAAGATCTGTGGAGCTGTTTTTGCAGCAAGGATCAGGAAATATTTTGAAGAACATGCAAGAATGGAAGTTGGTTCCACCTAGTCGACAGTCAAACTGTCCTTGGAGCTATTCAGCGAGAAAGCTACAGTTACCACACCTTCTTTGCAAGCAGTGGGTGAGATCCAGAAGAGTGCACCAGTGCAAGACTGGTGGTTCATTAAGGGAGTGGAATCCAGCGGGCTCTGGGAACTGTTAATCAATGATAATAATAATGTAGATGTTAGGAAACAGTTTTAGAAACAGCAAAAGATTTAAACACCGGGAGAACATCCACAAAGCAGCCTAAAGTAAAGGAGAGTGAATGGATGAAGTGAAGAAGTCTGCTGAAACAATGAGTAGCACCGTAACCACGTCTCCTCCCCAGGTGCAGCAACTGAACCATGCCCAGCATTAACTGAGACACACACTCAGTGTGTCCCCAGTGGCCCAGTGACAGGCGTCAACTGTGGCATCAGAGTTCAGCGACGTCATCCGTGGGTGGCTTCAACAGAGGAGTGCCACATATCCTAATAGAGCGGAGATAACAAGCTGCTTCCTGTCTGTTCTGCTGAGTGAGGCGCTGACTCTCTTCGCTTCTTCTGAACCTGATTTACAGCCTGAAACTGTCTGTCAACTCCAGTCTGTTCGCTCTCGTCGAGAAGGCGTCTGCGTCCTCATGAGGTTGAGTGGACACCGTGTGACAGCCGGGGACGGAAGGTTCAGACACTTCCGATAGTTTTGGAAATAGATTAAGGGAGGAAACCAAAAGACGCTGCCTCCATCAGCTCATCATTCACTATGATCTGTGCTGCTCTTGCATCACACCGGCAGATGAAAACAAGGAGCGTGTGGACAAATCCAAATGTGATGAAATAGAAATGGAAATACAGAGCGTTTGATCACATTTTCTCCCAATGCAGAGTCCTTTAAGATTTGTGTGTGATCAAATCCCGGAAGAAAGAAACCTGCAAATACATATCGAGAGTTGCTTTTTTGTAAATGTCTAAACCAAATCTTTAGAACAGTAGAGTATCGAAGTATTTGTATTACATTAACAAATACTTCGATATTAATAAATTATCATTATTCACTCTCACTTGAGCTAAAATTGAACTTGGTGATTTCAGAAAGATTATATGAAGGAGATTCCAAGCTATCCAACAACATGGAGGAGGGAGCACAGAGTGGGGGTCAAGAGGCGGTGGATCATTTTCCTCATTGAGAACCAGGTCATTACATATTTGTGTTTAATTTTAATTGAAGTACATTAAGAAGAGTGAATGGTCCTACGCTGGGGAGGCTGTAAACATTTCCCACCCCTGCAATTGTTTCATGGGAAAACATTAACATCACTGTGGATTTTCATGGAAATCTGTCCAGAATAATCAAGATATTTCAGTCTGGAAAAGAGTGGGTGAATGATCTCTGGAGCCGTTGAGATAATAAGTGCAGGAGGCTGCGTCGGTGGCAGAACAATGATTCTGTTACAGCCGCTGCTGTACAGCTGGGACTCATCAGGAGCTGTTCAAAGGGCCCAGCGCTTCTCCCCCTCGTCGCCAGATCTTTACGGTTCCCACAGTGGTAACTAGTCAGGCCAAACCTTTTTGAGGACCATCTAGTCCAGCGTAGTTTTCTTTCTTCGTGCTCCTCGCTGACCTTTGCTACCTGTCCCTCAGAATCCTGATTCCTGCTACATTTCTTGTTCCTGAGCCCAGCCTTGCCTTGTGGTCGCCGACCCATCCCGGGACTGCCCGGGCATTCTTCGCCCTCCATGCTTCTACAAACCTTTTAAGACTGTTCAATAAACCCCCTTTTGGAGTTTGAGAGCTTTGTGTCTGCCTGTTTGGTCCGCCGGTCTCACCCTGTCACAGATTCAATATCCAGGAAGTTCAGTTGAGTTACAGCTCCTTGAGTTTACAATCGTATCCATTGCCCACCAACACAGCATCGTGTCAAATCAATTCCCCCGAAGGCACCTGAATTTAGAAAGATCATATATAATCAGCTGTGCCAAATCAAATGGGGAGCGGATCTTTTTTATTAGAAATAAAAGAATACAAATTAAAAGGTGTCTCTCTGGAATTCACCAGCCTCTGAAAACGTAATGCGGTGGAGGGATTCACGAGAAGCCGTGTTTTCATCATCCTGCAGCCTGCGGCGTCAGAGAGCCTCCCACACGAGAATAACGCTGAGCAGCAAACTCACACAGCGAGAGGTCAGAGCCGCGGAAATAGATCCATTGCCCCCACATTCTCTACAACAGGACTGTGTTCGCCGTGTTTCTTTCCCAACTAAGCCACGTAAGGACTACTCCTGCTTCTGGAGGCCACTCATAACAAGATGTTTTTTTATTCCTGCCGCAGCTGTTCAGTTCAGCTGAAACTTCACCACTAGATGTCACAGAATCTGACCCACTGAACCTTTAAGTTCACAGCTGAGCATTATTACAAAGACAGACGTCCTGTTTTTCTTAACAGTCAAAGGTTTATGTGCTGGAACCAGGCGCCCGTCAGCTTCATCAGGGGACTCCATATTCCTCCTCACAGGAATCATCAGTGTCAGACAGAGAACTGGAGCGCAGGGATTTCCCTCATGAGCCAAGTCACCTCCTTCCCCTTTCGCTCTCTCCCTCACACACACACAGTCATCAGTCACCTGTCTGTCTACCGACCCCTTGCTTGGCTAACTCTTTGGAAAAATCAGAGCCAACGTATTCTCACGAGTGTTTGTGACAATTAAGAAACTTGATTAGCCCTCCCTCCCTCATTTATTTGCTCCCTCAGGCGACGGCGTCATCGTAATGAAGGGGAGCAGCCAGAATGAGACCTGCGCTCCCGTGGAGTGACTGCCCCGGGGAGCGTAAACACCCCGAGCAGGGACGCAGCGCTCAACTGTGGTCGTTACAGAAATCACCGGGAGAAAAGGAGGTGACGACTTATAGCCTCAATGACAAAACCACAAAGTGGACATAAAGTCAAATGTCTCATGTATAGTATAGAGAGTTAGTTTAAACACGATAAATAAAGGAAAACAAATTATAGGATGAGGATTGAAAAGGTGCCATTCACATAAAAGACGCCAGCAAAAAATAAATAAAACTGACGAAAGATTTATGGCATTATTACAAGATTTGATTACGTAGGTGGAATTATTGGACCCTCAGTCACACATATAAATCATGGCATAGTGAAATGATGTAACAGAAAATGTAAGGCACACACACACACACACAGTGTGGTTGCCATGGGATTATGTGCATGGGAGGATGAACCAGCGTTTGACCCAATACCCGACGCCACGGGTTAATCCCCTCCCTGTGGACACTGTACACAGCTGTAATCACACACACACACTCAGCGTCCCACCGTGATCCACCACAGACGTTGTTTAATGGGCAAACAAAGGAGCCACAGTGAAGACTGTGGCTGGGATGACTGTGGACACGAGGGATCGACGGCATGACTTAGAGGAAATGATGTCACCTTGAATATTTGGATGTTGCTGACCTACAAAGCAGTCAGTTTAAGTCATTGTAAGGTAACATCAACTCTCGGAGGACTGATGGTTTTCACTGACCTCCAGAAGTCCACCACCAGTTCAAGCACCATTAACGAGTGGTCCAATACTTAAATGATAACTAACAACACTCCAGCATGATCAATATTTTATGCCACAACAGCTAACAAACATCGATTTATCTGTCAATATTTAAAAGGTTAAAAAGACCAAAAAAGCTGAAGCATGGCAGATCTCTGGAATGGAGTCATCTAACCTCGAATCATCGTGTAACAGAAAAGACGTCCCATCCCTCAGTCGGCTGCTGTGGAACATAAAGACATGAGCCCGCTGCTGGGCTTTGTAATTACTCTCAATTATCAGAGTGAACTGTTCGGTCTATTCATCTGCGCCAGCGCAGCCTTTGTGAAGCTCTGTGAGAGGAGGGAGAGGGCTTCTCTCTGTTGAGCCACTCAAATTAATATCTTGTTTGTTTATTTCTATATTCAACACACGGCCCAGAGTCATGGAAACAGATCAGACTTAAATCAAAATAAGAATTTTATTAATTCAACCCTGAGTCTACGCGGGGACGGGTCGGCCGCATTTCTAAACAACAGCATCCGGGCGAGCGTGCAGCTTCCGAGGAGGACAGCGAAGACGACACCTCGCAGCTGCAGCCTATTTCAAACAGGTGAAAGTAGGACGCTTCCCCACAAGAACATTTATAGCTGTCTCTTTTTTGGTGAACGTATGGAAACATGGGGGTGGGGTGGAGTTAAGAGCTCCCCGCTTCAGGCAGCAAAACAAATTCTCCGATGAAAATTATACAGCACAAATAAACACTAATGAAAACATTAGGAGTCAAACTATCTGTCTGTCTTCTTGGATGCAGACACTTAGCCTGAAGGGATCATTAAGGAGCAGATTCTAGTCACAGTGGCTCTGATTCAAATCAAATATTAGAAAATGCAACGTTATGACAAAACGTCTCAAAGTGTTGTGATTTCCGGCAGAGTAAAGGCGTGCGGACGAGAAGTATTGACAAGTTATACTCTGCACTTGAAAGCAAATTGGCAATTATTCTGAGCTGTGCTTTGACTGCCAATGGTGGTATTACAGCCGTCTGTCCAACTCTTGCTGGTTTCAAACGAATGCATGAGCACACCAGGCCGCCGCTGCTCTTCCTGTCCATCCATTAAATATCGTTTCCATTTAGCCTATAGAGCGGCGGGCGTTATGCCTCTAGTGACCGCACGAGTCAAACTGCACTTAAACTGCTCCGTGAGGACAATGGATTCATAAACGGTCTGCTTTCGCAGAAGAATGAGGGGCTGGCTGATAACCTGAGATAACAACAGCTTGATTCCTGGGACGTCGGGGAACATGTGACAGTGAACTGCCTTCCTCGAATGCATTCAGGCCATTTTAACGAGAAAAATGTCACGCACACGATGGGAAGGAGCAAACGTGCAGCACACACACGCACGTTAGAACGAACTGAAAAGTCTGTTTACATTCAGGAGATCTGTTAAAATGTGTATGACCCATTTGGCTGACAACCAAATGGGCAGCCCAGCGAGTGAAGCATCCTCCAGAGAATTAAATCGACTGATTTGTAATATTATTAATTAATCAGTGGTAATTTGGCTTGACGTGGATCGGTTTGTCGAGGGGTGCGTGTCTGATGTTGTTAATCTGTCAGAGAGAAAAAAAAAAAAACTTCATTCTGTAATCCCACAAACCTCCAAATTTGACACAAATACTTGACTATATTTACCTTCCAGTCGGCTCTGCTGGGTTTCACTGGCTTCAGTCCACACTACTGAGCTGGCAACAGAAAAACTGCCAAGTGAAGGGGAGAGGCAAATATACCGGATCCGTCAAATTAACATAACCCTTTAAAAAAAAAAACCTCAGCCAGTCACAATTAATGGCCAGCAAGCGTTTCCCATTTCACTACACGGCCAGTTACTCGTACATATTGATCGTGGGGCTCTTGCCGTGAAAGCCCCCATCAAGATTTACTCACTGGCCTATTACTGGTGCACCGTTTTGATTTATGAGCGCCGGCCTGGGCGTGTTCGGCCGTGTTGCTCCGTCACATCCCTTCCGGCCCCACTTCCCCTCCTCAGCGCGGCCGCCTGCCGTCCTGCTGCTGCCTCCCGTGGGGATGCAGCCCTGGTTTATTCCTGACTGCCTCACCCCCGGTGCTGCTGCTGCTGCTGTGGCCCCGGGGCCCCGCTGATTCTAATGCCATTGTCTCTGAAGCTGCTGTTATTCTCAGCTCCATTTCCGCTCCGTTGCCTTTAGCTCAAGAAGGCCTGGTGTCACCGCATGTGCAGACAGGATTCATTCTAAAACAGAAATTAATAGAAGACTCTTCGCTCTGAATGTGACCTGATCAAACGGTCTCTGAGACGTTTTATGAAGCCACAGCAGGAGGGGCGGTCTGTGGTCAGCCTGCCTGAGCTCCATCCTGAAAACAGAACGTCTTGTTCTTGTGAAAGCCGAAGAGAGAAGCAGGAGAGGTGCTCAGACAACAAACGTGTCAGGACTCCTAAGAAAAATATATATGACCGTGAAATCCCTGCAGGTTTCGTTTCACCAGCCAGATGCAAAAAAACAAACCGACGGTGTTGCTAAATTCCTTTTTTTTTTTTAATTCTCTTTCCAATCAAGAGAGATTCCAACCAGCTGATGAAAGATTGTGGCGTTCTAATCAGACGTGTGCCTGGTCGACTGAAGGGGAAATTAACCACATCAGATGTTAGTGGTTCATTTCCTCTTTTTAGTGGCACAGATGCTGTTGCACTCTCCATAGAAAGGGAAAGGAAAGAGAGAGACCATCAGAGAAAAGAAAAGTGGACACATACACACACACACACACACACTCTGCTGCAAGTGTAAAAGACCCTCAAGGCTGCTCAGCAGATGCATCAACAGCTCACATCAGACATGCAGAGGATATTAACATCCTGCAGAACACACACAGAGAAACACTCCTGGGGCTTCAACTTTTCAGAAAAACACACCAGCAGCAAACACACTGTGGTTAAACTGGGGCGGCTTTACTGGTCAGATCCAGAGCCGTCCATGCAGCGTTTGTCTGCTGGCGTGACGTCTTTTATTCTACAGAGGAAACATTCGGTATAAGACCATCACTGTGTTCTTCATTCTATCTTTGGTTGTTATTTAGAATCTTTGCCAATTCTTAAAAGATGAATTAATCAGTATCAACATTTTTCACTGCGTTAAAAAGCCACAGCCTTCAGGCCCGCTCATAAACTCTTTGTCTGAATGTGTCTGACCTCTGCAGGAAGAGAAATGTTCCAGTTTACCAGATTAGACTAAAGACAGAGTGAGAAACCTGAGGATTGAAGCGTGAGTTTTGGCCCAAAAAAAGCGAGAACTGATTTCCTGTAAACTGTTATTATCCTAAAACCCTGACGTTAACCTACTGCATTTAGTTTGGTGCTACACAACTCACTGAGTCTTAACTTCAGCTGAATCGTTTCAAGGACGAGAGATGAATGAATGACGAACCTTCTCCTCCTCCTCCTCCTCCTCCTCCTTCCTTCCTGCACCGATGTGGACTGAACTCAAACCCATTGAGTCATTCGTGTGTTATTGTAAAAACATCTTGAGATACGGCACAAATCTACCGAATCTCACTGGTGAACACCCCGGGGGATTGGGTCAGACCAGCTCAGGTGAAGTGGTCAACCGTCAACATCGTGGTTTTTCTTCATCACTCGACCCTTTCGTCCTGTCATCTCGCTCCTGCCGACCAGCCGATGAATACATGAACTGCAACCTGGAGAAAAAAGGAGGCCACGCAGTGAAACCCCCACCGATGTGGACTGAACTCAAACCCATTGAGTCATTCGTGTGTTATTGTAAAAACATCTTGAGATACGGCACAAATCTACCGAATCTCACTGGTGAACACCCCGGGGGATTGGGTCAGACCAGCTCAGGTGAAGTGGTCAACCGTCAACATCGTGGTTTTTCTTCATCACTCGACCCTTTCGTCCTGTCATCTCGCTCCTGCCGACCAGCCGATGAATACATGAACTGCAACCTGGAGAAAAAAGGAGGCCACGCAGCGAAACCCCGCCCCCCCCTCCCCCCAGAGGAGCTGAAACAACGGTTCCAAAGATCTGGGAGTTTCAGGAGTCTTTGATTCGCAGAAGCTGCTCAGGGATTCCACTGATACACATCCATGGGACTGAAGCAGCTCCCAGGGAGAATGTTCTGCAGACTTACCGTGAATCCCCCGACAAAAATAGAGTCCAAGAGGCGCAGCTGTAGCTTAGAAGCCACACTGTATAAATGAAGGATTTATGACCTTGGGGACGGGTCAGCGAGGTCTGGCTGGAAATGGATTGCTTAGCCTCAAACTAATCAACCCGATTTTTACTGTACGTGTGCTCTGACTCACAATGGGTTAAACCCTGCTCCAGCTATTTCCCCTGTGTCTCTGACGGCGTGAAGCCCAGGAACTGAGAGAGAAGGGGCCTGGCCAAGCCCATTCTCTTTAAAATAATCAATCGCTGAATGAAACACCTCAGAACGGCAGCTGAAAGGACGCACCAGGGTTGCATCAGCGCTGATTTTGTTTAT
Source organism: Pseudorhombus dupliciocellatus (assembly GCA_016785235.1). NCBI lineage: Eukaryota > Metazoa > Chordata > Actinopteri > Pleuronectiformes > Paralichthyidae > Pseudorhombus > Pseudorhombus dupliciocellatus. The sequence goes on along the minus strand of JAFBJW010000359.1, from coordinate 1,605,417 downwards.
CGCTGGGGAGTTTTCCACTGGAGCGCACAATTATCAGCAGGCCCATTGAGACATCACTGAATTCACACTCGGCCCCAGGAGGACTGAACAGGAGACACCCTTTCCAAAGCAGCCCCAGCGTCAAGGCTACCGGACGCTCAATCCCATTCTCCATGTGGGTCAATACAACCAATTAAATATCTATGAAGTCCATCTTGACAGTCCGTTAGCCGTAATTGCTACAGGACTGAATGTGCCGGTGCCACTCGGCTGAGAGCTCGGCTCACGGGTCAATGGGTTTCCACATTTAAACATGGTGTGGAAACCAACAGATCGATAGGCTCGGTTTTGGATGGAACGAGTGATGCGGAGGGTTCAACGACGCGTGGTGCAACACCTTCAGAGATGGAATGACCAGAGAGCGATGCAAAGACACCGAGGACACTGGCTGGAGGTGCAATAAAATCCAGAGGATGAAGGATCAGAGCCAGAGACGTGCACCAGTGAGAGAAAAACCACAGGAGCAGAGGAACCCGTCTGCGGCTCCACTCCATCAGCAGACTGATTTCTGTGTTTGTTCACAGTTACGCTCCCAACGCAGGACACCCTGCTGCGTTGGGTCTGTCACTACTGGGAGGCGACAGGGATTCCCACACGGCTCCGTTCCAGTTCAGGGTCCCAGTTCAACCCAGAGCGACAGGGATGAACAAACACAGGATAACACATCGACGCCTGGCATTCAAGACGCAAGACGTCTCTGTCCACGTGGCAACTGTCAGTCAGGACAAGAGAGGAAGCACGCCGCCCTCTGCTTGGGGACAGGTCTCTGAGCTGGACAACCCTGAGGTTGTAAGGTGATGACTGCACAGGGTGACGTTTGATGAGAAGAACTGAGAATTTAGGCGAACAAGTCCAATGTGTGAGACATTTAAAGTCCAGGTTTGTCCCTCTAGGATGCACCCTGCCATTGTTAATAAAGGACAGGGGGTGGGGGTGGGGGGGGCTAAGCTTAACTTGTGGGTGTGTTTAAGGCTGACAGGAGCCAAACAAAGCCAAAGCAGAAAGGACGAACCGTGCACATCCCACTGGAAATCAAAGTGAAGGAAACACTGGCAGCTTTTTTTTTTACCTCGTCTCTGGTCCACAGCTCATCCACAGCGCACGTGGGGACAAAGGGAATCCCGACGTCTCCTGCGCGCGCGCTGTCTTCCGACCGTGCACGTCTCTGTCACCACATCCAAATGTCCTCCCTTTATATCCTCTCCATCCTCGGTTTGGACCGAGCCCCACAGCGGGACAACACACACATACAGTACACGCGCGCGCACTCACACACGTACACACACACACTCGACTTGTTTGTTTTTTGAAATTCACATGATCTAAATAGTTTTTCTCTTTGCTTCCCGCGGTTTGGAGGAAGACTTGGAAGCAGAAGGAGACGGAGACGGCGGGGCAGAGTCCTCGGTCCTCGGTGCTGCCTCTCACGCGCTGTGGCGTCCACCAGCTCCTTCCTGCGCCGAGCTGCCTTTATGTTTGGACGAGTGGTGGAGGGGGGAGGGAGGGGAGGGCAGGAGGGGGAGGCTCCGCGTATCAGATGCATGTGTAAACTCGCTGATCCCCCCCCTCCCTCCGTGGGAGGAGGAGGAGGAGGAGAGAGAGGGAGGGGAGGGGAGGGGAGGGGAGGGGGTGGACCAGTTGAGGAGCAGAGAGAAAAGAGAGAAGAGAGCATCTGATCCTGATGTGGGACCAGAGAGCTGCCAGTCACCCAGGAACAGAAGAATGAATAATCTCATGACGTTCCTGGACACACTGTGAAAACAGTCACTTTATTTATTCTTTATTTCATGCGGGACACGTTGTCATTATAATTCTAATTTTTTTTTAAATTCCAAGAGAAGAGATGCAATCGCGTCTTGTTTTGTGTTGATAAAGACAGACAGAGGGATTACATAGAATTACAGAAGCCTGGATTTGTCAAGACACACAGATCTCACTTCCAGCTACTGTGGTCTTGCTGGTCGTAGTGTTACTGGTGAAACCCCACTGGTTTTCTATTTGTTGGAAATTCCATAGACAATAGTATGGTGAAGGTAGAGTTTGCCATGGTAACCTTTTTAGTTTGTTGTACTCTTGATGATGAGGCTTTCTGACGATGCTATAGTGTCACTCCGACCTGACCACTGACGAAACGCACTGACATTTTTTTCTACAGCCTAAGAAAAGAATAGAGGTTTTGGTAATAGATTAAGTTTGAGAAATGTATCTCATAAAATCTGCAGTACCTGATCTTTACTGGCCAGGTGCAGGGAGGCTTTTTGTATGAGAATAAGAAAAGGCTAATTATGCAAACATACTTTTGTTTTTCAATCTTGAGAGAAACTGTAACTGAAAGTGAAATTAAAAATTTTACTTCTCAGTTTAATGCTCTGTTTTCGACTCTTCCTGTCCTCGCTCACACTGTGATTTGAAGTCCTCCGGTTTTCTTTCAAACCCTTTGCCTCTGTTTGTAATCTCCCCTGATTGCCTGCTGTGACTGAATGAGCAGGTGATTAGCTGGAACGAGGATTTAAAAACAAAGCAGAAGCAGCGCTGACCCTCAAAATCATTGACTGTCTTGTGTCAAGTGTCAAACCTTTGTTGGTTTGTGGGACAGGACGGGACTGCACTCAGGGGGCCGATTTATTCCAGAGAAGCATTTAGAGGTTTAAAGGATTGAGGGGAATGAGGCGGCGGGAGGAGAGAGACGTTTTTAAGCCCTTCCTTTTACTGTGCCTCCATTTACAGAAAACATTTTGGTTTAACAGTGCGTCTGGTGCGGTGTTCCCCGTCATTATTACCACTGCCTCATTCCGCTCTGAGCTGATGTTCACAGTCAGACCCACTGAGCTCCAAACAGACCTCAGGCCACAATATTTCATCAAGTCACAGCGGCGTCATTCAGAACCTTAGGATGTTAATGAGCCCGACTTTCTACGGACACTTTTCTTATGTAAAAGTACAGAGAAGAGATTTATGACCGTGATGAAAAAAATATTGATTTTCTGCATGTTAAAATAATACATCATGTTGACAGGATGTTTTCCTGCTTCAAGGAGAGGCCACGCTAACTGAGCCATGAATGAAGTCCCATTGTGCGTAGATGTGATGAACGCAGATGTAAACATCTGCTCAGCTGCATTAGCGACGGCAGATGGAGCTGATGGAATGTGTTGGGATGCATTTACTTCGCAAAAGCAACACGGGAGAAAAGTGAATTGAAAAGAGGAGCGAAACCAACAGGAATGCAAATCCATTCTCTCCCTGCATCTCGGCGGAGTGACTCACGCTCGCACTCAGCCGGCCCTGGACTGAGCTGCAAAAGATTCAAATACTTTCACCTCTGAGTGTTTCTCCACGACGCTTCCTCCCTGATCTTACGTCACTGGAACAATCCTCCTCTTCACCGTCGCCGGGCGCCAAGAGACGGCTCGCTGTGTTTAACCGACTGATTGGACACTCCTTTTGTATTTCCTCCTTTCTGTAAAAAGTTCTGAATACACATAATGGTTTTTTTTTATAAGCAGACGGGCCAGTGGGCGACAGCCAGGTGTGTGTGTGTGTGTTTTCGACGGCGGGGGGGGGGGGGGCGGGGGTGGGGTCTGGGGGGGGGGTGTTCACTACTTAAGTAACATAGCTCTGATTAGGAAACGTTACCATATGGTAGTTTGAGAGGAGTGCAGAGACACGTGGGCACACACACACACACACACACACACACACAGATATCAGCGCCGAATGAAATATTCAAAGACACACAAACAAACACGACCTTTATTGTCGTACCATTTGTATCAGTCACACATGCACAGAAATGCTGGATTCCTCAACGTCCTGTGCTCCGTGGTGATCGGTCTGACTGCAGTGAAACCCTCGTTCTCTCATTCACCGTCGCTGCTTCCCGATCTGTCTCCTTGTTTCTCAGAGGCTGTGTTTGAACACTCATTGTGCTACGGGGAAAAAAAAAATGGGCTCAAAAATGCATCCTTTGATTCCGGGGCAACAAACCCTCTCCTAAAATGACTCTTGGCCCTAAAACCTTTTCATTGGGTCCAGCTGAACCTCAGTTGCTGGGTGATGGGAACACGGGCGTGGCGGGGTGGTGACGCAGGTCACGGAAGTCCAGATCGTCTCATTGGGCCCTGAAGACACTTCATCCCTTCAGTCAGACAAAAGGACAAATTTAAAGCATCACCAGCTCGTTTTTGACTTTGACCGTGAAGGCCACAGTCGACCGTATCACACAGTGATTTGACTTTCAACCTTCTTTACCTTAACGTACCCGAACAATCATATATGTTATTTCAAATATTGATAATAATACGAGGAATTAAGACATTTATGCAGTTTATGCAAAGACATGACAGCTCCTCACGTCACATCCTCCACTCCACATCTGTTTATCTTGAGCCTGATCCAGATGGTGTTTCAAATGTTGCACATTTATACTCCTGCACATACAAATATATCTGTTGTCTCTCTCTCTCACACACACACACACACACACACACACACACACACACACACAGATCACTTATTTAGAAAGCCTCTGCATCTCACTTTGTTCGTCTTGTGTAGAGTGAGCGAGGCGTGCTGAGAGGTTTTGCCTACACACTGTGGTATCTCACGCTCCTCTTTGTGAGTTTAACCCAGCAATCCGCTCAGCGTGATCTTCAGACGTGACTCACACACACACACACACACACACACACACATATACAAACGGATGCAACTGGCAGGCAGCTGCAGTTGCTCCATCATTATGCACACATGTTGCACAAGATAATGTGATGCCATAGTTTTCAGTTCAGGGTCTAAATTCCAAACACATATCTGTCGCCCACACACTTTACACATGCTTCCAGGAGAGGCACACACACACACACACACATTGACTAAAACTCACAGCCAACAGCCATATTTGATGCAAAGGGGAAAAAAAGTATTAAGTAGTATGAAAATATATGTGTGTACATTTTATCTTCAGCTTTCTCGTCTCAGAGGAAGAAGGTTTCTGAGCGTGTGTTCAGCCGAGGAGTTGGCAGCACGTACGACGTATGACCTGAACCTCTTTTACACTGTGCTTGGACACACAGTCCACAACTACATACAACACACAAGGACAAATCAGAGAAGGACTGAAAACAACCAGAGATTTATTTATTTATCAGAGGCACAAACAAAGATGCACAGATGCAATTGTGACCTGCAGCATTTGTCTGGTTCTGTCATCCTGCAATCAGTGATAGAGAGAGAGAGAGAGAGAGAGAGAGAGAGAGAGAGGGTTATTATTTCAATCAGTGGACAAGTGCTTGATGGTCCAGGTGCACACACAGTTGAGTGGATCAAGGCAAATGACCGGACAGAAATTGTCTCCCCACTTTCTTTTTTACTCTTTCAAAGGTGAGTTGCACACACACACACACACACACACACACTGAGACTGTGTGTGAGACTGTGCATGTGCAGGATGGAGGATGGATCGTCAGTCCAGGGAAAGAGAGAGAGAGATTTTCATGGCGCTGTGTCTTTGTATTTGTGTCCATACATGTGTCTTTCCCACAGAGAATCCTCAGTGGGATATAAGTTTAATGGCAGGCATCACTGGGATACAGGGCTTGGAAAAAAAAAATCATAATATGCTCGTGGGAAATGTTGTTTTTATCTGCATGAGAATATAACATGGAGTGAGAATCAGAATGACTATTTTCACGATTTTAAAGATAAAGAAACCCTGTCATGTGATGAGGGATTCTCTGGTGCCAAGAAACATGTGTGTGTTATTTAAATCTATCGACCAAAGTCAACGGTGGATTGATCCAACAAGTGCTACCAGCCCCTGGAGAGCACAGTATATTAGCACAGCATGCTGAGGCGGAGTTTTTTTTACACAACTCTGCCAGTGTGACAAGGTTTGGAGCGAACAAACAAGACGAGTGACAGAGGACGTCAGGCAGCCGAGAGGGACCCCCGAGATCTGCTGGCCCACGGCACAGAGAACCCATTTACATTTCCTGTTTGGCTGCGGAGGAGACGGTGTCAGGAGCCTCCTAACGAAGCCCCACCAGAGCTGCTGTGAGACACGTCTGGACAGAATGTCTGGAGTTCTCGCTTCACATGTGAAGGGCCCAGCAGGAGGAATCTGATGAGTGTCCTTCAGGTGGAGGGTGCAGGCGTTCTCTGTGGAGCAGCAGGCTCACATTCGCTCTCTTTGTTGACAGTACATTGACGTTGTTGTCGGCCCTTATCGGCAAAAGTGATCAAATATTCATGTGTGTCTATGGCGTCTCTCTGTCATCCTGAGCTACTTGTCCTCATAGGACTCCTCGAGGACTAGAACGCTGTCCTTTTGTCCCCCAACGCCCCTCTAAATGCTCTTTCATCCAAGTGTACGCCGTGGAGGTTCTGATGTTCTGGATGGCAGCATCAAATCCACTCGTACTCTTTCCCATTTGTTTTCAGATGATGTTTTCAGTCCTGCGTTTCATCTAAAACAAACACATTTTTGCAAGGAGGAAGGAGGGGTTGGGGTGGTTTAACCTTCTCCACTCCTGTCATCTAACATTTTCCAAAGAACAAGCAGTCAACACACCTCGATTATTGTCTCATTAAAGTTATAATGTCTCAATGAGAAACTGTCATCTAGTGAAGTACGAGACGGCTTCTTCAATATATTTACACACAACACATACTCATTTAGCTCATTTCAGTTATTATCCTGTTGTTCAGTAAATGCATGTCTGCATCCGTCTGCGACAAACAGCAGAGACGCCATGATGCTATGATGGGAGGGCTGATGGGGGGGGGGGGGGGGGGGGGGGGGGGGGGGGGATTAAGATGTCCATCTGTTGCAGCCTCCTCAGATCACCATGTGGAGCTGCTCCCTGTCATGATGCTTACGCATGTGTCGCCTCTCAAATGAAAGCTAGACAGAACTGTTTGCGGACAAAAACAACTCAATAAACTAAATAAAGAATAATAAATAAATGAACAGATTCAATTCAGTGTGTCTGCCTCTGGCTCTGCACTAAAACCAAACCAGACCAGATTCTTTCAGAAAGTAAGAGGTGGTGTGAATATTAAAATGCTCGGTTTCTTTGACTTGTCTGATCCTCTACAGTGGAAGCAGACCGTTCCCCAGCTCTGCAGGATCATATCTGCCCCCATGCTTTACATAAGAACCAGTCAAGTCTCTTATCGTCATCACTGACTCTCAGTCCTCTCCTCCGCTACCTCCCAGCTCCACGTCTCAGTCGTGTTCCGATCCAGAGGGGCTCTTTGTGTGGTCCATCCTGAGATTAGACTTCCTTCTTTTCCTTCTCCATCTCAGTTCCTCTTAAATAAATCCTCCTCTGAAGTCTGACTGAAACTTATGGAACAGTCATTAGCAGCCGTTAAGAGCTGAGGGCACTGTTCTGATCGAGAAAAAACTGCGTGTTTGACTCTCTTACACATAATTATTTGGTCGTGATGCTTGGGCCAGCAGAGATCTATCATTTCCTGGTGCCTGCAGGGGTCGGTGTTCGTTCGTTCATCACTCCGCCGCTGACGGTGCCCCTGCGGTTCTGTCAAAGGGGAACGTGCCCTTATATAACGTGCATGATTAGCAAAACCCTACTTTCAAAAGGTCAATGAATTCACAGGCCTGTGTGATGCTAATTATGACATTAACCAACAGTCCAGGGCTTTCAGGAGGCATTCAGAGCGCCTTGCAGTCTCACGCTGGAATAAAATCTAATTCATTTGTTCTGTTTCAGATCAAACTTGATTCAAGCCAAGAGTTCCACCCTTTCCCCTGCAGTCCTGGGTGGTGCACCCAAGCCTGTGGATGTGGATGTTCGCCACTGAAGTGCTCTTGAGCAACACTCAACCTTCCTCCAGCTCTGGTCCAGTTCTGGGTCTGACCTTCTGCTCTGGAAGGAAACTACGGCAACTCAGAGCCCCCTCTGCTGGTGAACACACAGCAGTGAAGCCTGAATTGTGTCCGAGGTGACATCATCATATCGTCATCATTATCTGATCACAACATGTTTTCTTTGATCATACCTTAAAAGAGTAAGTGTCAGCGGTGGAGACACGGACCTGACGTGAAGTTTTCCTCTTAATTAAGCCAAGTCCACCCTTCACTTTCTGCTGGGACATTTTTTCCTAATTGGCTCTGAGTCTGAAAGATATCTGACAGAAGGACGTCAAACAGATGTGCCAGAGAATCGTGGTTATTTACATAAATATTCATCTCTATTACATCTCTGTTAAAAACATATTGTTGATTGTTGTTGTTATTCCTCACTAATTCAGCACTTGGAGATTTCGATCTCGATTGAAAAGCTGTAACAAATTCACTACTCAGACTCCCAGCAGAATTCTTCTTTTTAATAACAACAATAAAAACAGTCCAGAAACTGCTGTGGTGTTTAGTCAAAGCAAGTATGTACAGTAGTAGGCCAGTAAAAGTACAATACAATCTGTAAATAAACAAGAGTGAACATGACAACAAAACCGAGGTTGGACAGAAGATGCTAATCAAAAGAGCTGAGGTTGAACTTGTTTCTCTGCCAATGCAGAGAAAATGCCTGAAAACAAAAACCTCATCTGAGCAGCGAGCTGAACCGCGAACGTCCAATTTACTAACCAGGAACAGAAATTGTTTTCCACTCAAACCGATGGATTCAAACCGTCAGGAAAAACAGAAGAAACGGCAGCAAAGCATGTGGAGAACAAACAGGAATTTTAAGATGAAACAACAAAACAAACAAAACAGAAAAGCGTGCCTCTCCCTGTGTCAGGCCACAGCCGGGAGGAGAACACCATCAGTACATTCTGATTTTCTATTTCTAGGCCTTCGACCGTGCAAATAAATCTGTATTCCGAGAGAATGTAACCAGAGCAAACGTTCAAGTTAAAAGTGAACTGTTGGTCTACTGAACCACACACCTTCATTACCACGCTACACATGTGTCACTGTAGGCATGATGCGGCTGAAAAGTCCAGCATAAAACAAACCTGGAAAAAAAAAAAAAAAAAAAAATGCTTCATCACTTTAAAATGGCCATGAAGGATATAAGGCCATTCCATTTGTGTGGGAAAGTGTGTCCCGTTGGTCCAGGCTGTTGACGCCTGCATCCTCAGTCAAGGTCAGAACTGGCTGTTGGGCCATTTGGTTGAAATCCTCGGGGGATGGTACAAGGTAGAAAGCGAAAGCAACCTGAAATGTGCAGGGGTCCAGCATCTTTTGGGGTCAGTAGGGGTCCACGTCAGTAGTTCTTGGCAAGCTTGCATGTAGAAAAAAAATCTGTTAGGCTACAGACTCTAAACTTCAAAAGTCCCAAGTGACAGCCGCTCCACCTTGGGTCACACGCGCCTGGCGGGTGGGTGGCCGTGGTCGCATTAGCCTGTGTCTCAGGCTGTCTGTGAAAATGGCCGCCTGACACACTGGGACAGGAAGTCTCAGGAGCAGTCAGTGAGTGACAGAGGGTATTTGGTCGTTCAGTCGTTGAGGCGACAGTCACACATTTCTTTGTAGATTCTCTTGCGGATGAGAGGCATGTCCTCCTGACTGAACAGCAGCGGCTGCTTCACTGAAAGACGGCGGCAGTACTGATGGGACAGAGGGAGAAGACGGTGAGATAAAAGAAACGACAGAAGCTTCTTCTCTCTGGAGAGCGAGCACACATCAGGCAGGAAGCACAGGACACATTGACTTTATTTATTTTTCTGCCAGGACTCAGGACGGAGGAGGCAAAGGATTTAAAGAACAGGGTGATAAACAAAGAATGTCTCACCTCGAGGACAAAAACTCCACAGTCGCTGTCATTCCTCTGCTGAGGAATACCCTGAGGAGTCAGGAGGACACGGTCATGCACTGTATGTGCACACAGCTTTATCATGTGTTGACTTGGATAGACTGATTTAGAAATTGTGGCCTCAGACAAAGAGCAGTATGATTATTTAGCTAATGTAACTCAGACAGGGTCTTTATCCTAATCAAGCTGCCCAGAAGGAGGTTTCCACTCTGCACTGCGCTTTCAGGACGAGGTGAACAACAACACGACAATTACAATCAGGCCGCTGCTTTACCTTAATGATAGTAATCTTCCAGCCTTTCTGAAACGCTGTCTGTTCCTTCTCTCTGGCTTCAGACTGGAGGTATTTCATGATGTTCTGATGGAGCATCACACACACACACACACACACACAGAGGAAAGTTAAACTACTGTGGAAATACTGAACATTTGAATTCATTGAACTCTGAGAGGTGGAGGTTATGAATGAGTCTGGGAACATTTTCAGCTCCTGAAAAAAAACTAGAGCTCCATCTCTGGTTATGTCCTTATGTTAGAACATGGATCACTCACTACAGTTATAATTATCCTCACATCTATGTTATCACTGGGGGCTCGAGGAGGCATGGTCCATGAACCTCTGATAAGCTGAATACTTTCCATTCACAGTCAAGAACATGTTAGACACAAGTCTTCCAAACCACTTTAGCCTGGTGAGACACGAACTCTGGTTTCTGCTGAGGACGGTCTATCCTTTGAGAACTTACGTCTGTGGTGTGTCTGAAGACGATGCCTTGGCTGTCATAGTAACTGATGGTTTTGGTTGCCATGGTGACTGTGACAAGAGACCAGTGGATTTCTAAATGAATGGGGATTAACAACAGCCACTTGGAGAAGAGGTCGACCTGAATGAATAAACACAGGGACAAACAAAATACAATATTTAACAAATACGATATGTTATCTGGAATAATCAATACTCAATGACAGAGACAGATACAATAGTTTATATACAGAATAATTAACACAACTGATTTCAATTAAACTTCAGACAGAAACTTGTTTAAATGGCGCCAACTAAATAAAGGGGGAAAGTGCACAGATCAAATGAAAAGCTGGTGATATGACTGTGGTGCCATAATAATAATGTTTATTTTAAAACAGCCTGAAAACAACGTACCTTTTTCGTCCATCTTTTCACACCATCGTAACCCTTGGCAACAAGCTGCTTATGAAAAAAGCTGTTGAAAAAATGAACCTGAAAGAGAAAATAACAGAGTGAACACAGTGCACGGTGAAGTTTCAACTAACTGTTTTATAACATGTGTCAAAATATGATCGCATACATCTCAGTATGTTACTTTTTGAATCACAGCTCACAGTCACTTACCTTTTGTTGTGTGGCTTCCATAATGAGTTCTCCATACATGTTGATGATCTGAGCAGGAAAACAGGAACATTAAGCAATGTTATTTTTTTTTCTCTTCCTTTCCAAAGCTGTGGCCCGCCCTCTCTCCCTCCGTTACCTGGTCATTAAGCCAATTCTGGTCTTCCAGCGTGCCCAGGTCCTCCAGGCCCAGGGAGTGTTTGTTATACATCACCATGAAGCCTGGGACAGGAGCGGAGGCCAGGCCCGACCTGTACCGACTCATCACTTGTTTAACGTCCAGGCCGCTGGAGGAGGACGAGGAGGAAGAGAACGAAGAGGTTTTATGTTAACGTCAAAAACTGATTCCACTCTCAGAGACGAGCGGGTGCGAGTGTACAAACCACTTGCTGAATTCCGAGTTGCCGTTCTTCTTCAGGTGTTCCAGCACGTCTGTCTCACTGAGAGGAATGAAGCTGCCGTACTTTATGTAGAAGCTCTCCAGAAAATCTGGAACAGATGGAATCACTTTGTCCTGTGTGTCTTTGTTTATTAATGCTCTCTTTTAAATAAAAAAAAAGAAATAATTATTTCACACAGTTTCATGAAGTCTGTGTTAATGTTTCGTGGAGGTGCCCACGTGTTTTGAGGATTTTACATTACTGAACTTCATCCAGTTTGTGGCTGTGTAAAAACATCAATGATTTACTGTAAGTATAACAGTCTCACGGGATGAGCTAATATGTTGCGAATAGAGGCATGAATGCTTCAACACAATTCTCACCATGGACCATATCAGTGAGCCGCTCCAGGCCATCTTCATCCGACATCTCTGCTTCCTTTGATGGATCCATCCCCGACACTTCTTCCATCGCCTCCGTCTCCCAGGTTCCCGGGTGACAGTACAGCCTGTGGTCACTTAAAGCCGAGTGGTGCTGCACACTATCAACTGTAATGGGGCACTGAGGAGGTTCCACTTCCATCGGTGTGGCTGTGTGGTTAATGTCTGTCAGTGTGGTGACGCTTCCATTAGACAGAGCAACTAGTAAAGAACCTTGGTCTGTTCCATCATGAGTCTGGTCCATGTCAGGGTCAAGATCGTGGGGCGCATCTGACCGTGATGCCGGGCCGGACTGTCTTGAAAAGGATAGCAGTCCATTTCCCACTTCACTCATAATCCCATTATCGTCCTTAGTCTCTTCTTCAGATTCGGAGTCTGTCAGGTTCACCGTGTCCCCGTTACAGAGCGGAGATTTAAACATGCTGGGGTGAGTTTGCACTCCATCTTCCATCAGTTCATTTTTGTTCTCTTCCAGACCGTGCGCTACCATTGAGAGATCTGAGGCAACTTGAGAACCAGTTACAACACAACCGCTGCCCCGGCCCTTAATTCTTACTTCTACTTTCAGTTTGGATGCAAACATTGCGCCTGTCATCAATCCCCTCCCTCTACCTCGGACTAACACTCTCCTGGCTGGCATCCCCGACAGTCTCATCTCCACGTCTCTGTTAACCCCACATCCTTTCTCGCCTTCGCCAGAGACCCCAGACCCCTTTATCGACGTGTCCTCATTTGTCTGAGTACATGCTGTCTCTGGGGCAGAACAGTTCCGTAACGGTGCGTCCTGTGGGGACATGACAGGCACGGGAGGGAGTGTGGGAGGGGGGTGAGTGTCAGCCATTATTAAAGTTGTTTGTACCTTCTCATACATGTCAGTTTCATCTTTGGCTTCCTCCACGTTCCCTGTGGTCAAATCAAAGCTTTTGATCTGTGTCAGCTGGGGCACCACTTTTTTTTTTGGAGTGTCCCAGGTATCCTTAAGAGCTCCCCTCCCTCTCCCCTTCCCCCGCCCCGAGGTTTTGACATTGTGACCTGTGCTGTTGGGTCCACAACAATCACAGGCCTTAGGAGTCCTCTTCCTGCCCGACGTACGGCCATTGACTGGGCCCTGAGCCACGGCTGTTGTCTGCGTAGGGGACCAGGATGAGGCTGGGCTGGAGCTGCCTGTAAGTGCTGTTGCTGGTGTTCCAACAGGATGTGCATCAGCGGGAGTGGAGGGCTGAGGGGAGACAACGGTGAGGTCTGTGCTGAGGTGTTTGGTGGGGGTCTGTGTTAGGCCCTGATCAGAAGTATCTCCAGGGGGAGGCACTAGGGGAGGTGCCACCTGCAGAGGAGGTGCTGTAGCAGGAACAGTCCGATGAGGTGATCCTGTAGGTGACGTTTTCATTTGGGAAGCAGAGCCGCTGTGAACCATGACTTCCTCCTTTGGCTCTCAAACCCCATCCCCAACACTCCGTCTCCACAGTCGTGTCGGCTCCGGTCCTCCAAGGCGTTGAGGTTTGCTCACTCTTTTATTCTGACATTTCCCTCCCCGGTGTGGATATCCAGTCGATTTCAAGCCTTTCAGTCCACAGAGGTCACTGACGCCAGCAGACTGTCATGGCCAGTCTCAGGTGTCTCCTCAGGGGCATCTAGACCCAGAATGGAATGACATGACCAGGATGTCCTAATTAAAGACACAGAGACAAAGAGAAAGACGGTGACTGGGATACCAGTACTAGTGTCTGTGTGTTTGTAGTTATTGTTATTGTCCACTGTGAGGTTTAAGCAGTAACTAATGAAGTGTGTGTGTAAGATAAGTTATGCAACATCTACAATGGTGTTTTCTTCAGTTAACATGTGCCTCAGATGTGCTGCATTTGTGTTGGATGATTAGCATCACAGTCATTGCTTGTTAGTTCTAAAGTAACGTCAACTGACAGTCAGCCTTTATTCTTAGCTTCTCCTTCCCTCGTGCGGATAAATGAGTCATGAACTTCTTTACCAAGTGTTTCTGAAACTCGAGGAGAAACATTTCCAAAATCTATAGTTAAACCCAAGATGCGTTAGCTTAGCTCGTCTAACCCTGGCCGCCGGATTCTCGGGTCGAGTCTGCGCCCAATTTACGAACACAACAAACCCCAACAGGTGATTCGATTCGGTCTGAAACGGGGTTCCGCGGAGCTCACGGATCAGGGACGCGTCCTCCCGAAGCTAGCCGGGTTAGCTGGCTGCAGCCGGGGCACAGGCGACAACACAAAGCGGCGATAACACACAATTCCTCCATTTGCAAGAGGAAGTTAAAAGAGGCGTCGGGAGGGGAGCCGAGAGTCGGCGTGAGGGGACCATCTGAGGAGGGACACCAGGGACAGGAGAGTTGGACGCAGACAGAATGGGACTTTACCTCGTCAGGGAGACGACAAACACAGATTCATCAGGACACGATTCCAAAAAAACAACAGCCCGAGCTGTGGTCGCTCGCTGATGACGTCACCACGCTGAGGCTGCCAGTCTCCTGACGTCGTCGTCACACAGGACACACGATGATGATGATGCAGTGCTCATTCTAATATTTTACAATATACTGTGATGTATTTTATTATTTTAGAAGAGCAAAATGGTGACTAGGCCTCACGCACACACACACACATATATATAAATATATCATTATACAGATTATTAGCATAATCAGTTATTCCATTATAGGAGAACTATGTCCTAAATTTATTTTCATTAAAATTCTGATGAAAACTTATCTAATACATTTTTGAAAATGATCACCATCAAACTTGGAAGTAATCATATCTTTTTTTTAACCAACAGTAAAAAAAAAATATTCTAAATAAGTCCGTGAAACTATTTTAGTCTGGTGGTTTATTTTTAGGGGATAATGAGACGACCACAATTTCTATCCATGAGATCACTGAAGCAACACACACAGTGTCCTGATAATCTTTAATTATAAAAATCTAAGACTGGAAAACAATAAATAAAACTAACAGACAAAGGGGAAAGGACTTAAGTACAAAAGTATCAACAGTAAAAGGTTACATAGAGAAAATATTAACATAATGACTGGCTACTCGACAGCAGTAGCTCGCAGCCTTTTCAAAGTGATGATGTAACTTTTGCAAAAAGAAAAAAAGAACAAATTTCACATAACATCAATTGTGAAATGGACAAAATGTCTAGAAATCCAAGTCAGACAGTTTTTATTTTTTAAACATATAAACAAAATATCAAAAATATTTGAGCTTAATTCAATACATCTGCAAACTGAGTCAGAGCCCCTGGCTTCAGAGATGACGCATTGAACTAAACACAGTCTGTAGCTATACATCACTATTTGTACATAAGGTCAGTGCTATATTATTCTCTACTAGCATGATCAAAAACAATAGGCATAATAAGTCCCTTTACATGTGTCAGGTGATCATCTGTCCCACCTGAACACAGAACACCTGCAGGTGCAGCCCTGGGAGAAGTCTCACTTTTCATATACACGCTGTGGCACTCTGGGTGCTGATGCTGAAAGGACTCACTGGTTAAAATGCTGTGGTTTTGAATAAGGAGATGAAGGAGATGTGGTTTAAGGAAAACAGTATTTAGGGCTTTTAGAGCAGAAAATACCTTTCATATGAAACTCTTTCTGCAGAGGAGTTGATGTTTTATTTTGAAATCTTTGTTTGAACACGAACTTGACGTGTTAAAAGATGAGAGTGGTGCAGCAGTCGCTGGCAGTCGACGCAGTCTGGAGGCCTGGAAGAGACGATTCGACACTGGAGTTTCATTTGCGCTTTCAAAGGATTTTACGAATGTTTTCCGAGAGAGCAGGACTACCTGTCAGAGTTTGGGGTTGAGTGCTGGCGTACGAATGGTCTTGGAGACTGCAGCGCCATTGCTGCCTCCTGTTGTTAGCACCTGGAGCTGCAGCTGGTAGACGCTATCGGCCTGAAGCCCATGAACTGTCACCGACCGCTGAGACTGTGGATGAAGAGCCAGATTTAGTTCCCTCACATTGTTCCTCCCCAGCCAGTCACCTAACTGATTAGGAAATAAACTGTGGAAGTGTTACAGTGAAAGAGGTCGCAGAGGATAAGTTATGTCAGCTGAAGAGGCCGGTTTGTTTAAAAACAAATATAAAAAATCAACGAAATCAACACACATTCTGTCTATTATCGGGAAGTTTCTTTACTTTTCCATTTGTATTATATCATTTAATACAGAATTTTCCTGCTTCTGTGTGTGTAAACCCTTCTGTCCGTCTCACCGGTGCGATCGTCTGCGTCTGCGAGATGAGTGTGTCTTCCCGCTCCTCTGTTGACGTCACGACCGACTGTAGAGTCCAGGTGAACTGGAAGCCCTCGATGGCTGCTGGGTCCAATGCATGCTGGGACATTCTCCAGCGAAACACGGCGAGCAAGGAGCCGTTGACTTGTTGAAAATCTGCCGTCAGCCTTTCTGGACGCAGTACCACCTTCCTGCCTGACAGGTGGCGCTCTGGCATAAAGAACAAAGGTCGCTCATAAACGTTCCTCATGGATGTGCAAGTAGACGCAAGTGCAAATTTGCAAAAAACTGCATTCCATCTGTGTTTCGTTCCTACCCTCGGTGTTGCAGGGCAAAGCTTTGCCTCCTCTGACCCTGATGGAGGAGCAAGTCGGGGTCGTAACCCAGGCAATAGCCTCTGACCCGGGGTCAGCCTTCATCGTCACAGTTACTTGGTACTTGCAGGCAAACAGCAGGCCTGTGATGGTGTGGTGGGTGCCCTGGAAGGAGGAGATCAAGTGGTGTTAGTGGTTAAAGTCTGAGTGTACAGAATGTAGATATGACCTCCATGTTTGTTTGGAAACCTGTCTCATACCAGCAGCCACGTTCAAATAAACAGCAGCGGCTGAAGCACGACTTGGCAGGTCTGAAGGTTAGCGGCTTCAAACAGCAAGAGCTGGTGTAACTGTTTAAAACGTCTGAACTTCAATTCAGAAATCATGTTCTGTGACCTCAAACTGCTCAGATCACTTTTCTATTTCTCACACACACCCACCCACACACACACTTTTCTCTGGGTTTAAAATATCAGCTTTTACTGTTTTTGCTGCATTACCCAAAGCTCCATTTCAGTCAAACCACTGAATTACCAGTCGATTAGGAACAACTGTACGATCTAATCCAATTCAATGTTCCATCCCAGCCATAATGTTTTCTTTAATTGCGGAGGCTTTGAATTTTTGTCTCTGTCGGTTTGATTTTTGTTCGGTTTAGATCACATGACCTCTGGTGTCATAACTTTCTCCAACACCTCACATGAACCTGGATGCTGTAGAAGTTTTTGACTCCAGTGAACGTGTCGACGTCTCGACCTGTGAAGACCCCTCGGTGACGGCTGTTGTCTCACAGCAGGACGGTCTGTAGTTTTAATGGCACCCGAGAGAGAGAGAACCTGCCTCGGTCAAGCTGCGGCAGATTTCACACACTCAAAATGTCAGTCACTCTAAATACACTTTGTTTTTCCGTTGAGGTCCATGAATTATGTTTCCCTGAGAAAACTGCGAACATTTTGAAAAGTGCCCTATCATGTTAAAGAAGGTGAAAAACGAAACCCAGTCCAGAACTGAACGGGCTCTTTCCCCTGCCCATAAAGTTTCAGTGTAATCTGTCTTGTGGGTTTGGTGTAATCGTGACAGGGGGTGAAAGTATAACACTGAATACGCTGACATACCAAAAGCAGAAATGTGACACCAGGAAACCTAATGCAACCAATTACCACCAGGACATGATGTGAGGTTTAATTCACATTCAGATGTTATCTGATGGCCTCTCTCGAACCACGCGCAAAACTATCTGGACGTCAATACACAGCTGTAAAATATTTTGTAACTGTATGTTGGACAGTTGTTCTGTGCACTGACAGATGGACAGAGAGGGACAGAGACACCTGTCCATGTTGTCAAAACTGCCTCAAGGCACTTCAAGACACAGTAGGTGTCTCCAAGATATTTCGCCATGATAACCCACGCTGTTGCGGCTGGTAAAAATTATACTGGGTATTACTTTAAGAAACAAAATGTACCTCACCCACGCACACACACACACACACACACACACACACACACACAGGGATCTATGAGACCTATCACAGAGACCTCAGCCAGGGATCTGACAGCGTTATGATACTGTAAATGTGATGTTAGACAGAGAATCTGGCAGTGAGACAAGCAGAGCATTCCACACTGATCTGAGTTATGACACGAAATGTGATCTCTACCACACACACACACAGGGAGGCAACAACAATGTTCACACGGAAACATGACACCTGTGCACAGCCTCACAATCACAGAGGGGGTGCTTGTACCTGCACGGTTGTTGTCCTCTCGGTGCCCGTTGCGTTAGAGATGCAGATGTGTGGACGCCACCGCAAAACGTACGGACCGGCGTGCTTCTGTCTGCCTGCAGAGCACAGCAAACACAGCGGACACAGACAGTCAGTGTGTGTGGGTTTGTTCTGTATTCTGTGTGATCAGGAATCATACGGTCTGGAACCTGAGGGACCGATGGCATGATGCTAACTGATAATCCCTCTCTCTCTCTCTCTCTCTCTCTCTCTCTCTCTCTCTCTCTGCGTTTCACTGCGTTTCATTTTGCTCGCTTGATTTGCGTGTTTTATCTTGTCAGAGTCTCCTGACGTCGTCTCCAGTGGGCTCAGGAGCAGAACGATTCTGTTCCTGAGCCCAACATTCTTCACCTGTCATCACCACCATCCTTGAGGCTCCCAGCTGTCATTAAGCAAACCCATCAGTTGCATTTCCACTGCTACTTACCCTGATGAGGCCACTTCCAGAACACCTTGACCTGCATCTGGTTGTCATGGTAATGAGGGGCGGCGACCTCCAGGCGCAGGGCGTCAGGGGTGACAGGGATTCGGGGGGAGTCGGGCTGGAGGAGGTAAGAGGTAGAAGAAGGGAAGGAGGCCGACTGGGACGGAGATGAGGACGACGAGGAAGAGGAAGAAGATGGGAGCTCATTGGAGAAGTCCTCGCCTTGGGGGGGTGGAGGGGAGTTAACAGAGAATTATTAATCCAGATCAGGAGCGTTGTTCACATCCAAAGACTGAATGGGTGAATAAAACCTATAAAGTGATGAGAAAAGTGAGCGCTTGTTAGCACCACATTAACGATGCCAGTACATGGACTCTCTGGAACTACGTCAAACATTAAAAATGCCTCATTATGAACAGCAATATGCTCCGTTCATACTCGTTACAATGTGGTGTGATAATTGAGCTGGAGCTGAGTCGCCGGGTCGCCCGATAGGTCACCTATAAATACGTCCGTTGCCTTGGCGATCATTAACATCACTCTCCACGGCATGCGTGCGTGTTTGTTTAAAGGTTGCAGCTGAACACGCCGACAGTCCGCACCAGCAGAGAATGAATAATGCATCGCTCTGTTAACAGCCGCAGACACAAACCATTTCACAAACGCCGTGACGAGTTCGCCAAAGGTTCCAAAAAATGTACCTGCGTCACTGTTTTTGCGTTGTCGAGCCTCAGCTGAACACACTGTGCAGCTGCACTGAGCTTTACAGCCCCTCAAGTCCATAAAGTTTATTCCTGCAAGACCAAACTGCTCTCAACTCGCTGGACCTGTGGTGCCTGTTACTGAAATATCTCGAGGAAACTTTACACCAGCCGCTCATTTATCAAAAGACACGGTGCTCATCCAACACGTCGAGCGGGAGGACGTCTAGGCATCGGTGGAAATGCTGGATTCATGGTATGTAATATTAGACCACGTATTCTACACCCAGAATAATTACTCCTTCAAATGAACTGCAGCTGTGGGGAGAAAGTGTTGCACACTGCAGCTCTGCACAGGCCTCAGCCGTGTCCATACAGCCACCGGATTATAAGGAACTGAGGCAGACAGAGAAACTACAAGCACCACATAAACCGTGTCCATGAAGACTGAAAAGGTAACATGCTATAGATTTTAGGTCATTAGAAAACCACCTTGTTTACCTGCTCGACTGATGGTGGTGAAAACAGTCTGCGCTCTGGGACTCTTCAGCCTCTTCTGACCCCAGAAGGTGACCGTCTGCACAGACAGGAAGTAGGAGGCTGCGGGCAGCAGACCCTGCAGCCACAGCTCGCACTGCGCCTGTGAGGCGGGAGACAAAGAGAAACGTGGATTATAGGAGAGGCCGCGGGGTCAGGAGGAGGAGCAGCTCGTCTACTGAACAGTTTAGTTAAGTTTTAAGTTAGGACTTTCTTTTCAAATGGTGAATGGTGCATGATGGGAGACAAGGGGAAGTTCCTCTTTCCTAACCTTGCAGTGTCAAGCACTGTAAATAATGTTGGAGAAGCTGTGTTCAGCTTCTATGCTCCACACTTCTGGAACAATCTCCCAGAATGCCTCAGGTCAGCTGAAACTCTCTTTTTTTTTTCAATCCAGGTTGTCAATTGCATTTAAATCGTTTAAATAGTTTTATTCAAAAGTTCAAATCTGCCTTCAGCCTTCTGAGGCAGAATATTCTCTGTTAAAATGTTTTAAATGTTTTTTTTATTTTTTATGTTTTTAAAATTTAAATTGTGCTTTATATTTTTTTTGTTCTTTTACTTTTTAAATGTTTACTTTTCTTCTACCACTTAATGTTCAGTGTAAAGGACTTTGAATTGTGTTGTACATGAAATGTGCTGTACAAATAACCTCAAACTAGAGAAGAGCTATGTAAATGCAATAATTCAGATTAGACTCTGGCGTTTTGGACGTGTAGTTGTGGCTGACTGGGACTGCTCCGGATTCTTTGGGGACTGATGCAGAGAGAGTTCAAATTTCACAAACGCAGTGTGTATACAAGAAAAACTGATTCCAGAGGTGTCGTCATGATGGTGGCCATGGTAATAAACATCACCACGAATACAAAAATGTCAACAAAACAGAAATACACATCATTTGAATAAGTACAATTAACTGTTTCTTAACTGAAAATGTATCAGACGTGCATCATCATCATCAGGCCGACACTGAGTTGTCAGTGGACGCATCATATGGTCTTATGAAAACCAGCCAACATTAAACAAGGGAAACAGCATCATCATCATCGCCGTCACCATCTTCATCGTCGCATGTCGCGTGCGCCCCGCGGTTTGACTGACAGCGCAGACCTGTTCCACATTAGCCCGTCGTTTGACTGACAGCTCATTAACAGGCTCTTAGTCAGTCAGGCCTCTCTGTCTGCCGACTCGAGCTAGTCACAACAAAGAGATGCTTGGATGATAACAAGTCCGTGTCTCTGCATGTGTGTGTGCTCCCCGTGCACGTACACTTAGGACAGCATTAGACAAGAGCGAGTTAAAAGCAGTGTCTTGGTGACCTGCAGACGAAAAGGGGTTGAAGTATTTCCATTACCCTGAAGATAGACAAAACATATGGCCTGTACAGCTGCGTGCATGTGTGTGTATGTGTGTGTGTGTGTGTGTGTGTGTGAGACAGAGAGAAGGAGAGAAGCCTGGATTTCTATTTTGGCAAATAATGTCAGTGGACATTAAATGTAAGACGCTGATGTATATTTTAAAGCACATTCAGCAGAGGGGTTTGCTCTTGTTTGAATTACTTCTACTTCCTTCAATTTCCTCTGTTACTCCAGGGTTAACGCCGAATCCCTCCAGTCCCACGTAAATTCCTGATTGACAGGATATGTGCTTTATAAACATCCAGGGAATATATCACCGCGTGGTAATGGGGGAGCCGTAAAATCACAGGGAGTCATAAAATATCAATGCCGTGTATGATATGAAGGCTCTGCTCGCTCCCTCCAACCTGTTGTGATGCTGCGTGTCTCTGTGTGTGTCTGGATGCAGCTGCAAGTAGGAAACACTAGTTAGGGGGCCTCATTTAAATTCCAGGCCTCCCAGCCAAGCAGAACAGAGGACCACACTACAGATAAATGGCTCCACCAGGCTCAGTCTGGGATCACCATTACTACTTTAGGATGGCTGGGCCCGTATGAGCACGCCGACATTAAAACCTGAAGACTCTGATGTTTATGTTTTTTTCCCCCCCTCCATTCCGCTTTTCTCTAAATGAATTCTCTCTTCAAAGTTCGGCCCAATTGAAGCTGATGGATCCTCCTGTGCAGAGACGACTTTCATGTTCGAATTAAAATCTCTGGGTTCTTGCAGCACGGGGAGCCACAGCAGTGGTGCAACGCTGTAATGTCTGCGTGTGTTGTTGTCTGTGATTATGGGTATTTTGGCGCTGCCGACTGAGACTGAGATGAACTGTGAAGTGTAACCAGGAGAGCGAGCCCCTCCCGTTATTGGTGCATTAACTGCAATTTCAAAAGTACATTAAGGAATCTGTTCAATCGCTCTCGTGCTTGGTGCATGTTTGAGTCGATTTCCGTGCTAGATTTGTATTTTAATCCGCACTGAGTGGCACACACTCATAAATATCAGTCCCCCTTTTCACATGAATTACGGGCTTTTTTCCATCTAGATTCATTTCCGCTATCGGCTAACGGCTAAGTTACCATGTTATTCCAGCAGAGCCCCAGAGCCAGACCTCCATGTTGTCATAGCACCCTAACAAAGTTATGTCCCATGAAGATAATGTCGTGTCTGCCCCGAGGACACTATTGCATTTTCAGACCCACAAAGACTCTGCAGAAGGACCTCGGCACCGGGGAGAGTGCGCCGAACGGCGATTAAAGGGTAACTATGTCAAAACCAGATCTGGAATACTGCACAGCTTTGGTATATGTATCAGCATGTAGCTGCGTTAAAAAAACCACATCCACAAAACCCAAATTAACTTTAGGTTTAATCCGTTTTAGAGGGATGTAAGTTTTATGAACGCAAGGTCAACAATTACCCTGAACAGCAAAACCATGTTTTTTTTATCACCTCATTTCTGCTCATTATATAAATCCACATCCTTAATTGAAACATCTGCGTAGTTGCTCTATGTCTCCATCTAGTTCACATTTGTAGGACGTTTTATTGGACACAGGTGGTTCAGCAGGACACAAGTTTATATGGAACTATTATTTAATGTTTCGTATCAAGATGGAGTGGCAGGGAGTATTCAGCGGAGGAACGGGCTGGTCCCGGGGTTGTGCAACGCTGTAGCTCAAACATGCAACAGATGCTGTGATATGAAATGGCTTTGCACCAGCACTTGCACAACAGAAGCTGTGTACAGAGCGAACAGGCCTGTGAAACCTCTGCACAATCCACGAAAGTTCTCAGGTGCAGCCGCAGATCGAGTAAATGTCGCGCTGTAGAACTTTCTCAGAACTCATTTGGGCGATGGGAGACTACGGCCAGATATTTAAGGAGAGGTTTTCTCTTTTTATTTTAAATAAATCCCAATTGCACTTTGTTCGTATGAGCTGCTACGTGGAGACTGAAAAAACAGAAACGTCATGAAACGGCTTGAATTTAACATCAAATCGTCTGCTTACCCCGTGCGTCACTCTGCTGTTGCCGTCCTTCTTACCCTGCTCCGCCGTGCGCTGTGTGTGTGTGGGGCGGGTGTGCACGTTGTTGTGAACTGCATGCGTGCGGGTGTGCTTGTGCACTGCGTGTGTGTGTCGTGACATCCAGGTGACTCTGTAGTTGTGCACCGGCAGGTCCCCCTCAGCCGGCGGCTCCCAGCGTAACAGCACCGCCACCGTGACCCCGGCTCCCGGCGTCCTGAGGACAGACATCAGGGGGTCAAACGAAAGAAAAGGACGCTGCGCTGAGAGGCAGGGAAATAAGCAACACTTGTCAGTGCTGTCCTCACGTGAAGTTTCATATTTGATTGTTATATCACTGACTGAATGATCGGATGCAGCAGAAGAAGAACCGTTACCTGTCTGCGAAGTGGGACTCTAAAGTCTGGTTCATCACTCTGATGTTTATCGGCGGCTCCGGAGGTGAAGGATCTGCAGAACAGGGGAATGAATGAATCAGAAAAACATCGCACGTGCAAAGTTTCCAGTTTTTCAAAAGTCCTCCAAGAGACGGAGCAGCTTTCTTATTCCTTCAGACATAATCACAACTGCTGTTTGTCTCTGACAGGTGGAATCAACCGTCACAGGCTAAAACTCTGATAAATCTTGACGTCGAGCTGAGAACCACGAATCCAGCCGCCCGGCCCATTGATGGATAACTGGTGTTGAGTTCATGAGTCCGACCAGGACGAGGCCGCCCGCCAGCTTGACTGAATCGTCTAATAACTGGATGTCTAATGCGCTGCAGCCGAGCAGGACCGAGGAGCCAACACGGGAGGGAGAAGGCTCATTTCCTCTCGGCCTCATTCGGGTCTACGAAGCCAATTAGATTTCCAGCATCAAAGGTGAGTGATACTGGAGAGGCCCATTCAGTAGCTACCACAGCACTGAGCGAAGGCCACCACCGCGAGTCACTGGTTACCAAATGAAATCCTGAGGTCGCCGCTCTTTCAACACTGGCTCTGCATCTGATTAGAGCCTCAAATCCCAATCCTGTATTTGATTAAAACTACAAAATGGATCTGATTAGAACTACATCCCCCATGGCAGGGCTCCCAGCGGCCCCGGGCTGTGCTGGGCTGACCCAGATGCAGAGATCAAAGTTGGGACAACATATTATGGCTGCAAGACCTGGCCTGCTTGTTGCTTCTCTGGAAAACACAGGTTCTTTCAGTTACTGGTTTACTGCCAGCTGTAAAAAAAAAAAAAAAAAAAGGATCAGAACTAAAACACACAATCTTCTCAGCTGCCCCTTTTTCACTCTGCGTTCCTCCCACGGCCCATTGTTTCTCCAGATAAAGACATCAAGATGAGTTTTCTGATCCGGACATTCCCACGTAATTACTGCTGGCAGGTCCCGTATCTTTCAAATTCAAATTCTCTCTCTCTCTCTCTCTCTCTCTCTCTCTCTCTCTCTCTCTGGTTAGCATCAGGTCACCGTGGAGGAACCTCCAGCGCCCTGACATCTGCCAGCTTCCTGATTTGTGACCCCTGACCTCCAGCGCCTGACTAATCACACTAATGAAGTGGAAACACAAGACTGGCGGCGATCAGATGGTATTTGGAATGTTTAAGTGTGTCTTTAACCTTTAACCCTGGCGCTTGAAGTATACAAGCATGCACACACACACACACACACACACACACACACACACACACACTGTGTTATGAAGATATAGTTCAGCCTTTTGGGATATGAGACTCTGTGCTTGGTTGAGTGAGTGGAACGAGCAGACTGACACCGCTTGCGTGTCTGTCAGTTGTGCATCCTGCTGCAGAGGAGCAGCCAGCTGGCCTCAGACACTTTCCAAACAACGCTCGTCTATATTCGCTTCAGGAGAACGACTCCAGCTTTGTATGTAACAGACAGAAATGTCAATGGCATTGATCCTCTCGTCTAACTCTCAGCGAGAAGGTGCATATTTTCCAAGCGTCCGACCACGAGCTGCCGGAGCCGTCCCCCTCTGCCAAGGCACAGGTTGCAATGTTCGCACTTCTCCGCAGGAGGCACCGAGAATTCGCCGTTCTGTGGATGGCAGAGGGAAAACGCTGCCCCAGACTCTTCTTCTATCAACGCTCAACTGATAGAGAACCTTTTTTCCGACGCTGAGTCCAACCTGAAGTCATTATTCACACAGAAACACGCTCCAGCCAATCCTGGCAGGGGATTCATATCACTAGCCAATCCTGGCGTTACACCAACATGACCTAAGTCTGCGAAGTATTACAGCGAGGACCTCCTACAGTGTGTGTGCGTGTGTGTGTGTGTGTGTGTGTGTGGGGGGGGTGTGTGTGGGGTGTGTGTGTCTTCCTCGCACTCTCGCTGTGTCTCGCTGACCCGACCCCAGGGATTTCACTTTGGCCGTAAACCAACTGAACGTAAAGCATGAATTTGTACGTGTGAATGTGCGCTGTGCAGTGGAGTGTCTCCTCTGTTTCCTGCCCGTGTTTTATGGGCTGCCTGATCATGTCCTCGGCTGCGGGTGTACCTTATCCATCAACTCCGAGTGAGAGAGACAGAGAACAGGAGGGGGGGGGGGGGGAGGGGGGGGGGGGGGGGGGGGGGGGGGGGGGGGGGGGGGGGGGGGGGGGGGGTCCTCAGAGAGAGGTGTAACATCTTTAGTTAAACAGAATCTGAGCTTTGCTCAGTGTCTCATGACAGAATGTCAGAATCCACCGATGCGCTTAGGGCTTTTCCACCAAAAGGACCAGGTGCTAGTTCGGTGCTAGTGCTTAGTTAGTCCCGTTCTTCCAAAGAAAAAGTTTCAGCACGGAGCCCAGTTGGAGCCACATCGTTGCGTCACCGTAACGCGTCAGTGCGTCGCTGCATCAGTAGCCGAGCTTTTCATGGACCCATTTGGTCCGCGAGGCTCCGCCCAGTTTCCCCTGTATGTCTCCAGATGACCACAGAAGCACCGGGTCTCCTCCTCCGACCACTGCAGCTTCAGTTTTAGTTGGTGCCTGCTAAGCACCAGTATTCAGTTCTTTGTTGGTGGAAACAGAAAGAACTGGTTCTCAGCACCAGCACCAGCTCGGTGGAAAGGCCCTGTGTGAGGGAAGGATGTGGGGGCTGGGGTCTGAGGGACTCTCGTTACCTTTGCTGGAGATGTAGTGCTTGCTCGGCGTGGTGAAGCCCCTGCTGCCGTGACTGTTGATGGCTGCGACCCTGAACTGGTACCAGCGCTGAGGCCTCAGATCCGACAGAACCACGTCTTCAAAGAGCGTCTAAAAACAGAGACGCGTCACATGAAACAACGGCTAGGTGCAAGCTGTGCAGTTCACACCCTCATTACAGTCTCTTCTTCAAGACCAAATTATACACTGCATGATTCACAACGGGGCGGTGCGGCGGTGCCGTCATGTGTGGAGTTTCCATGTTCTCCCAGAGTCTGTGTGGGTTCTCCAGCTTCCTCCCACAGTCCAAAGACATGTAGACTGAGGTTGGGTGAATTGGAGACTGTGAATGGATGATAGGTGTGAATGACTCTCTGTCTCTGTGTGTGAGCCCTGTGATGGACTGGCAACTGGTTATCACTGAGGGATGACTGATATGGATGATGGGTGCATGATTCCTAACGGATTTTAAAACCAAAACAACCAGATTTGACTTAATTAGAACACTGTCTTTTGTTTTTTTTTGTTTTTGTTTTTGCTTTAACTGTTGTGGGGCTGCGCCTTGTTGCCAAATTTGTTGTTTCCTGTTGTTTATATATATATATATATATAGATAGATAGTCTCAGATTTTTTAAAAACTGTCACTGTAAAATGATGTGACTAACCATTTGAACACTTTAATGCTCATTGTGACTTTGACCTTTGACCTAAAATCTGAATCAGGCCATCGTCAGTCATCGTCATGACATATGACGTTCACAAGAACATGATGTGGTCGTGACCTTGACCTCCGACCACCAAAGGAACTAGTCAGAGATAAGAACTCCCCTGAAGACATTCTCGAGATATCGCCTTCAAAAGAATGAGGACAGACAGCCCCACCACCCCACCAGAGGCTGAGATATGATCCTCAAACCCTCCTTCACTGCATGTTTGCCTGTATCTGGTTATATCTGGTTAATTTAGCACTTAAATGCTTGAAACACAGAAAAAAGATCCCGGTTCTTTTCACCAGTAACAAAATGTCCGTCTAAAGCGTGAGAGCACTTTAATAGTTTCACATTAATTAAGGCATTAAAAGGTTTATTGTTTCAACGGCTCACGACTAAAAACACACTGTGGTTAGGAGCAGGGTCAGAAGCCAGGATAGTTTTTACCTGGAAGCAGTGACGGACAAATAGTCCAACACATAAAGCAGCAGTAACGACCCCGTGTTGTCTTTTTACACTTGAAGGTGTTTCTTTTTCTATCAGTGGGTGTCGGCTCAGCTCTGGATAATAACAATTATATTGAACACTGTGTCAACCGAACAGACCATGGTGAATCAACAGAGTTTGTGAATATCATTAAAGATGGATTCTAATAACCCTCATGAGGGCTGGATTTGTTGCAGGGCTTTTGTGTTTAAGTAACAAATACCTGGACGTTATTAACTCCACAGAGAAAGTGATGCTTTCACTGTCCACTGTCTGCAGCGCCGCACAAAAAAACTACTGAAGGGATTTCCACAGATCTTGTTAGAAGGTCGAGACGTGGGCCGAGGAAGAATGTCTTCACATTTTCATTTCCCTGATTCAGATCCATGGAAACTCGGGCATGTTTATGGAACTGCCGTTCATGAGCATGTGGAATTTGACGGAGCTTGATTGAACCGACCGAGGGGCTGCTGGTGGAGATGCCATTTCATCTTGAGCTGTTCCTCATCCACTCACTGCATGCACGTATTATACGTTTTGTCATTTCACAAATCCATAATTTATCTTCCTTAAAAAAAAAAAATGACAGCTTGAGAATGTACAAGTTAATGAGCTGGAAAGTCGGATGAACAGTTGGATTGCAATTTAATTTGATAATAGATTTGCCGCAATTATCTCTGGAACAGCGAAAGATTCACGGTTTGTCTCGCTGACTACTCATCCACGCACACACGCACACACACACACACACACACACACACACACACTCTCTCGCACAGACACGAGCTGCCATCTATTTAAGTCCATAATGAGCATTCAGTCATTCAGCGTCAGCCGGTGGAACGACTGTGGCTGCCTGTGGTTCCTTTTTAAGCTCTGCTTATTTACCTAACCTCACACAGGCACACACACACACGTGGGCGTACAGTGAACACACACAAACACACACACACAGAGTTTACCCTGGCAGGATGGGAGACCGGCTGGGGTGGAGAGGTTTAGACAGCAAGGCAGCAGACTGATGAGGTGGAAACAGAGTCTAACATCCATCTCCATAGCTGAGAAGTTTCATCATTCCAGGCAAATTGAGAGTTATGAGGTAAGGATATGTTTCAAACTCTGCGGCGTTGCTCCACCGTTAAAGGCAGCAGGAAACATTTTTATAGCTTCAGTGACTCTGCGAGTGTCTTAAGTTGCCTGCTCGGACAGAATCAGCCCGGTGCAGGATAATTATTATTATTTAACGGACTTTATTTTGACCTATCAGCTCATTAGTTTCTCCCAAGCTGATATCCCTCCATAATGTAAGAGAGGGTGAGAGTTACAAGATGATCAGACGGGGACGATTATTTCAAAATCAGTCACGTTTCCACGTGATTCGTCATCTCACCACGTCCCCGCCCTCCTAATCGTGAAATAAAGAGCGGTGGCGTTACCATGGCAGCAGTAGTCCACTGCGTTGCGTGGTCTTCGCTGGGATGGATGCCGACGTTCCAGCGGGACTGAAGCAGGTAAATGACCGGCTCCACGCTGACGTTGAACTTCGACAACCACAGCACCCTCACGTGACCGTCGGAATCCTCCACGAAGCTCATCTCCCTGCGAGGCTTCAGGGGAACGCCTGAAACAAGGAAAAATAGACGTTTCAACCTGTTCACATGAAACCAGCGCCAATCGTGTCCTGAGGCCGTTCACCTTTGTAAAGATTGGCTGGCGCCTGGCAGGTGTGTCCGCAGCCATTGGAGCAGCACTTCCTGGGGGTGGGACAGTGCTGGTCTGACGAGCAGCTCTCCACGCAGGCGGCGGCGAATCCGGTGGCCCGCTGCGGTGGCGGACAGTCGCCCTGACGGGACGACCGCAGAGAAGCCAGGAAGTCCCTGCTCGTCACGCACTCGGTCTGCTTCTGAGGGAGAGAGAGAGATCACAACCGATCGACAGGTGAAAGTGTTTCCTTCAGCAAACTCTCCCTGAGTCTCTGAAGGGAGCCGCCCTCTATGTGTGTGTTTGTGTTTCTGTGCAGATTAGCGAAATGTAAACAGCAGCTTCAGCTGATGGATCTGAAGCGTGTTCCAGTCAGCGTCATGCTTCAGCTGCTCTGATGAAAAACTGAGAAAACCACAGAAACTCGCTCTGAAAATAATCACTTAGTGCCCCACACACACACACACACAACGGTTACACACTCTCATGTGAGCCGAGCATTGAAAAGCCCACAAACATGTAATTCATAGCAACCATACATTTTTTTTCTCATAAACACACACAGGAATGTTCTTTCACATCAAACACACACACACAGACTGAGCCAAGGAAAGCATGTTGCTGGTGACACCACCAAGGCTGTTGTCCCACACACACACACACACACACACGGGTTCACATTTCTATCCTTATAAAGACTTTGCATTGATTTCCCTTCACTGTTGTTATACCTCTGATCTTAACCATGACTAATTCGTGCCTCATCTTAACCTAACCACGATTTACAACTCATCAGAGCTAAATGACTAACCCCAATCTTTACCATCACCCAGACCAACCTCAACTTAATTTTAGCTCAAACCTTAAAATCAAGTCTTCAAATGTTCCTTGGAATGTTCCTGTCGGTCACAGGGTAAAAATTGGACAAAATGTCCATATTCTGTGAGGCAGTGATTCTCAACCAGGGGTCCGTGAAAATAAAATACATTTTTAAAAAGATCTTATCTTATCTTAGATCTTACTACAGAGGGTGACATGACTTATTTTATATAAGATATATATGTATGGATACACACACACACACACACACACACACACACACACTGTGCACTCTCTTACCTCACAGGACTTCGGAGACAGCACCTTCCTGGTTTCCCACAGTTCTCTGCACGGCTGAAGGCACTGCACACCAACACACAAACAAACAGATATGAAGAAACAACATCTGAGGCTTCGGCTTCAAGTATGAAGAAAGAGTTTCACAACTCGTCTGTTTCATCACACACTGGTGGGAAAGCTGCAGCTTGTTGCATATAGGGCCTTTGAGCAAACGGTGGATGTGGGCACGAACGGCACGCTGGCTCCGTCCGCAGGTGATAAAATCGGGCTCCTCCGAGGCTCACTCGTTAACACTTTATATGCTGTTTGTTCAAAAGCGCAGCGAAGGCATTCACCATTTTACAGGGCGAAGAGGATGCTGGGCTGTTTCTTGGTTTGGAGCTTGAACAATAAGTTCTGCAGCTAACAATTATTGTTTTCAATTGTTTGTTTGTTGGTCAGATTGCAGGCAAAACAACCGGAAAATCGTTTTTTTTTTTTTTTTTTGGTTTTGTTTTTTTTTTTACCAAACGTGATGGAAGGATGCGGTGAGGGTCAGGGGAAAGAACCCATTAAATTTGGATGTGGATCAGGAGGAGGATCCCAAATTCTTTGTTTTCCACTTTCTTTAACACTGAGATGAGATCACAGCGTGTTCAGAGTTTTCCAAGGGAATAACTCACAGATCTTGATGAAAACAATCCGGCACATTAAGCGCGCTGATATTTATGAGTGCGTGCAAGTTGGTGCAGCTTGATTAAATTTAAGGGGACTGTTTGGCCTTGGTGCAGATCTGCGCTCCACTGAGTGCCATTCTTGTTTCCAGTATTGACTAATACTTGATTTTTCCTCCATAAATAAATACATTTACGACATATTGAAAATATAATATTTTACTTGAGGTTGGGGAATATACAAACAACAGTATGTCAAAGGGATTAAGCATTAACAGAGACAGCTCTCAGACTTTTAAACAGGTAGAGATCTCACTCCCTCCTGAAGCTCACGTGCACGCGTTCATCTGGTTTGCCAGCCCAGTGAACTGGTGAGTGATGGCTCTTACCAAATTAAATCCAGGCCACATATAAAAACTGCGGTTTCACCCCCAGCACCTCCTCCCCTGCCTCCTCCTTCTCCCTCTCCCCCGTCTGTCCGTCTGTCTCACTCTGCCCCCTCTTTCCCCCTCTCCCCCCCCCCCCCCCCCCCCCCCCCCCCCCGGGCCTGGCTTCAATCACTCCTTCAGTTTATTCCATCTCACTGATTCCAGGGGAACAAACAGAATCAACAAGAGCCATAAAAACTTCATCCCTGCACAAATAAATGGCTACTGTTGGACGAGTTGCGTGAGGTTGATTTGCAGGCTGGTGACTGCATTTACCACCATGAGAACTGGGCTTTTTGAGGTTATCAGCAGCACATGACGTGTCTTGAACACAGGGGCAAACACCAGTGCATAGCAACCTGTAACTGGGATTCACAGAGCAACAACAAAGCACAGCCAGTGGAGCCACATGTGCCGGTGGTTTCACCTGTGGGACGTGAGACGGAGGCCCAGCGTGAAGCCTGATCGCTGTTTAATGTTGCACAGTCGCTCCATTTGTTTTAAGTCATGGACGAAAAGGTTTGGGGAAGTTTAAAGTGACACTCCTCCCACAAATCTATCATCGGAGAATTGAACACTTGTGTCCTGGCAGCTGCGGTTCGGCTTTAAGAACAGCAGCAGTCGTTCAGCTGCACATTTTTTCTCTCATTTAAGTTTGACCAAACAGCCAAATAAAGTCAATTAAAAAGAAAATTCAACAGCATATAGATTAAAAGTGCATTTTCAACCAATTATTCAAACTTCTCCCAGCTGAAGAATTCAAGCTTTTCTTTGATTTAGCAAATAGTGTGATCAATGTGGATCTTTGTTGCCAGATCAATATTAGAGAATAAAACATTTCAAATGTGGATAGTCATACATCTGTGGAAGAATATCGGCCTTAAGAT
The DNA here is from genome assembly GCA_016785235.1 of Pseudorhombus dupliciocellatus. Classification (NCBI taxonomy): domain Eukaryota; kingdom Metazoa; phylum Chordata; class Actinopteri; order Pleuronectiformes; family Paralichthyidae; genus Pseudorhombus; species Pseudorhombus dupliciocellatus. Next base: position 1,572,833 of record JAFBJW010000359.1, on the reverse strand, counting down.
TTTCAGTTTTCACAGCGGCAACATGTTGATGAATGTGATTAGACCAAGAAACGAAATATTTTATCAAAATATAGTAAAATACAGTAAAAGAATAAAACAATATATTTCATGTAAATAAGTTTTGTGTGTGTGTTGAAATCACTAGCAGCCTCGGTGGTCTCTGGCCACTAAGAATATGGAATAAAAACGAGCACGCAGCCCTGGAACGCCCTTTCCATACGGACAGACACTGATGATGCAACGTGTGCTGCAGACCAGTCTATGGACGTCTTGATATTGCTGCTTTTTTTTGGCTTTTTTTTCCACGAATGCTGCCACGAATCCAAGCTGACCTCAGCCTCCATTCTCCGTGAAATAACAAACTATAAACTTCTCAGAGCCGCCGGGTCTGAAGACGACGCCTGGTCCAACAAAGACACGGAGACGCAGCATCGTTGTTTTCCACGTTCTCCACTGCTTGTTAATGATGCATTCCTCAAGGAGTCTGAGTATGAGGAGACACAGAGATAGTCCAATACAAGCGCGCGCGCACCCACACACACGGGCACGCATTTAAACACGCTCACACACTATTATAACCAGAACCTGAAGTGTGATATGTTTTCCAAAGAGCCCTCATGGGTCTCTTCACTCCACCACGTGCTGGGTTGAGCTTAAGGGTGTAGAAATCTTACCCATAACACCTTTCCATCTCTGTCTCACACACACACACACTTTTGATCTGGTACAGACACAGACACTGCCTCCCTGCCCCTTCACTCTGTTTGTTTCTTGTCTTCATGTTATCACTGCTCCTTCACCTCCCTCTTCTCCTCCTCTCTCTATCTTCTCTCCGTCCTCTCCACAAATAAGACAAGGCTTCACAGTGTAAAAGTGCGCTAAATGTTTCTTTCTTTCTCTCCCTTTCAATCCATCATTCATTCTGCTAACAGAATACCATGCACTGCTGTACCAGGGTAACAGAGTACGGAGCACATCGGAGTACAGTAGAGAGGAGCAGTACAGTCGGGAGTGGGAGGCGAGAGCAGGACAGAGGGCCAAAGGCTAATGGATCAGAGCTGTGCGGGGTACACCTTACACTCTCACATGTCACTGGCGTGCTGTAAATCACGGCGCAGAGTATCTGTGTAAGAGGAGATGAGGGACGAACGGACACTGTTGGCCTTGAAGGTGACACGATGAGTGATATGTGAGGGAGACGGAGCAGCGGCCACAGCAGAGGTCAGAGGGGTTTGAGATGTTACTGTTTAACACACCGGCACAACAAAGATGAGATTAATGACGGCCCATGTGTCTGTGTGCAGGTATCTGTGTAATAATTAATCACACACACACACACACAGGCCTCCTCTGGCCTCTCCTGCTGTTTTATGGCCTCACCTGCCACGATGGAGGGATGACAGCCACACTCGGCGAGAGGGAGGAGGAGAGGAAATGGAAGAGAGGGAGGGGAGGGGGAGATGTGGTTTCGGAGTGGACGGCGGAGGGAGAGAGGTGAGTGTCAGTTGAAAAGGAGAGAGGAGATGAAAGACAAAGAGTGAGACAGGTCCAGAGACAGAGAGACACAGACCCTCACCAGATGTGCTCAGCCTCCGCACGCTGGTTCACCGGGTCCGACGGGGAAAACTATTTATGCTAATTTACACGTTCAGCTTGTCACCGGCCGTACAAAGCTTATTTCACGTTTTCTACAAACTCCGTGTTAAGCATTTAGGCCCGAGTGTTTGCTTTGGTTCACTGACAACATCTATTTTTAAACGTTTTGAATTCAAGCTAATGTCTCGGTGTAAATTAAGTGAATAAAGTTAGAGTCGGTATCTGTAGTAACAGATGTATTCTCGGAAAACCAGCGCGAGATTCCAAATAAGCTTTTTTTTGCTGCACTGCAGAATCTATATTTATCTGATGTTTTAATGCCTCCGTGTTGACGACAGCTCTGACCGGAGGCGCTGTGTTTCTGGCTTGTCCGTTCGTCCAGTTCCTGTAAATGTTCTTTCAGTGTCACCTCGGGAAGTTGGGAAGTTGGGAGGTTTTTTAAAAAATCTGGCACAAACCTTGGATACAGAGATGAAGTGAGGCCATTATGGTGGTCAAAGGTCAAAGGTCAAGGCCACTGCGACCTCACTTTTAGGAGCGATGCTCGGCGCTGCTGCAGTCACGTGACGTGTCGAACTCGCACACACTCACAGTTACGAGGTGTTTAAGCTGGAGCCATTTCCCATCTCTCCCTCTGCTTCTCCCTCTGACCCTCAACTCTACTCTGCTGCCTCAGTAAACATTTCAAACACTCAGATATATATTTACATTCTTGCTTCATGTCCCATTTTCAAAATGACAGTTTTAATCACTGTCTTTGCAACTTGCATTTAATGTAATATTAAAATCAGCTGTGAAAGAAATAAAAAAGTCTTATTCAATAACACACACACTTCAGGCTCTGTGGTACTTGAGTGAAAAGTAGCGGAACAAATTCCTAAAATCCCTTTGAAAAGCTTGTTCTACTTTAGCCAAACCTTTGGAAAAACATTTAAAACAAGCAAAGCTAAGTTAAGTTAAAGGAGGAGAGTGAAAGAGACAAATACTCCAGGATGTTTCAGGAGTTACTTTCACCTCAGACCAGCTTTCTATCTGAGTGTGTGTGTGTTTTATTCAGTAGCTGTTTTCTGTTGGAAACATGCAGAGCTACAGGACGCTGGACGACTTGGGCAGAGAGTGGAGGGAGGTCTGGATCAGTGAAAGATGGATGTGCTGGTGGCAGGTGGCGAAACACTTCACCTACAGACCAGGTTCACAAACCCAGTGTGTTCTTTCAAAGCTCTGTGGGGAGCACGAGCTTTCACCGGCGACAACGTGGACTGGAGCTCGGACTCAGACTGGACCAGTGTGCGCAGTGATCGGAGACGAGTGTGGGAAAAGTCAGCCGAATTAAAAATGGTGCCAGTAGAAGACACACAATCTGACGCGGGCTGATGTTTGCAGCTGTCGCGCCGGACCACACAAACGCACCACTGAGGAGAGGTTCAGATTTTCCTCTCTTTTAACGTGTCCTTCCACAACGCTGTGTGATTCTGAATCAACTAGAAAAACTGAGATTCCATTCAAACTGAACTGGAGACTGGAGACTGGAGATATCAGACAGCGGAGGACACCTCCTGGACATCTCACTGTCCACCAAACAAGGACAAGTGAAAGAAGAAGTGAAATAAACCAAGCGAATATTCCAGGACAGCTCCTGGTTCGTCCCACCACCTCACACACCTGGTAAACATTAGACTTCTCAGTGTGTGTGTGTGTGTGTGAAGGAAAGAGATAAAAGAAGAGGGGGAGATGGACAGATGGAGGAAGTGAGTGAGGCCTGTAGAGTAATACCCATGTGTGTTTCCATGAGCGAGGGTCCGCTGATGATGTGACGCAAACCATATGAGGTGGAGCAGCGGCTGCCTGGTCTGTGCATGTGTGTGTGTGTGTGTGTAGCTGACTTCAGATGTCCACAGTAGTTCGGATGTTCCGGACATTTTTAGCAACTTTTCTTGCCAGATCTCGAGCAAAATGTCGATGACATTTCCAAAACTGGAATAAGAAAATATCTCAGGATGCGAAAGAGAAGATGCAAAAGAAGCTGTGAACATGGACAGACAACAAGATGAGAGGGCTTGTGGCAAAGCAGCTCGATGTTGTTCTGTAAACAAAACAGTGGAATGTGTACATCATGTACTGCCTCCTGAACGCCACCCCTCGCCTGGACGAACCAGAAATGAACAAACCCAGGCAAGATCCTGCTAGGTTCCACATGTGAAAGAAAAACTCCAAAAAGTCCCCGACCTTTATTCTCAATCTCTCCCGCTCGTACCAACTGAACTAAAAAACAGTAATATGTAAAGATTTGTACAAATTTTTAAATTCCTTTCTTATTCTTAAACTGTTGTCTCCCAATTGTCAAGAGAGCTTTGAATACAATATTTGACATGTGGTCCTCCTCCTGCTCCTGAGACTCCCAACCTGAAGCTGATTAGGACAAATGTGCAGGAAACCCGACATACTTTAAATATTTTAGTTTCCCATTTCCTTGTCTTGGAGAAATAATGAATCATTGCAAGTTTTTACCTCCCTAGGTGAAACTGAGATAGACGGCATGGGAAAACTGAATTCATCCTTTAGTTTCACATTGCACCACTGTCTGTGTGTATGTGTGTGTGTGTGTGTGTGTGTGTGACGGAGAGAGGATAGAGTGACTGTAAAAACTCAAACCACATCAGATTCTGCTGCAAGTTTGCATGAGGATGTAAAAAAAAAAAAAAGAGAAGGAAAACTAATACAAGTCCCCAAAACGATTCTGTAAAGTCTGTCAAACGTTACTGAGCGTGTTACGCTGCCAAACGGCATTATGGGATCCTGCCGAGGAATGCAGGCCGAGACCAAGTCACACTTACATGTGCCGAACTAATAACCCTGAAATTGGGTTTATAATCAGAAGAAATATGTCGCTCCCTGGAGAGAGGATTTGAAATTCGCAGTGAGCAGAGGAGAGTTTTCTTCTCCAGCAGATCGGCAGCACGATTTCATTCTGTTTCTCACTGCAGAGAAAACGGCCATAAACGCAGCAACTGGAATGGCACAAACATCTGCGAGGACCCGACATTTCCCTCCAGCTCAATCAGGCCGCACGCACTTAGATATCAGTCTCCATTATTTTTTATCAGCGAGCTCCATGAATTATGGGAAAAGCGCCCGGGTCGGCATAAAATCTAATTGGTTCTCTCCTGGTCCATGTCCCACCCCTCCACCAAGTTCTGTTGAAATCTATTCAGGGATTTTTTTTTTTTTTTTTTGCATCATGAAGTCGGTGAACTTCCTTCGCTAAATTCTAATCTTTGATTCAATTTCTGTTTGAATCTGAATTCTAAATATTAAAACAAAAGAGAGAAGCTGTATCCCTATTCAGATTTAGTTTCTCTGAAGGACTCTGTCGAGTCACATGATCAGTGTTTGATTTGCTTTTTGACCCTCTCTTTGTCTGAACATATACTACAATCATGGCAACTATTTAGTTTTATTATTTATGTATTTCTTGTTACTTCATGTACATGTGTGATTGGGTGGTTGCCCTGTTTTGAGGCCACACTCAAAATCTTCCTTAGGGCCACCAAAATCCTCTTGCCGGCCCTGGAAGCGCTACAGTCAGAGCAGGACACGCTGGTCATGACAGCAGCAGATCCTCTTGTAGGCCACACTGGCTCATTAGGACGAAGCTGTCGTGCTGAGGATGCAGGCCCCGAATGAGGAAGAGAACCCTGGGCATTCTGGATACTCTCTGAAATAAGAATGAAGAGACCTTGCAGAGTGTAAAATGCCCCCCGAGGTGCACAACAACACGCTCACCTTGGGAGCGTGAGCAGAGCTGGACCGCCTCTGCTGCGTAATTCATTATTTTTGATTAACCCTGGCGAATTTGGCGGCTGCATGTGCTCTTTCTGTTGTCATGTGTTTTCGTTGGCCTGCAGCGTCGACGTTTACAAATTGGGCTGCATCCACTTTACACAGACTGTAAAAAAGGTACGAATTAATAGGTTTGCAATTCAAACAAGCGCAGAAGAGGCAGCGAGCGAGCCTGTGTAGTGTCCGAAGGGAAAGCTGCGGTTTACGCAGCGTCACCCCCCCCCCCCCCCCCCCCCCCCGGTTTACGCAGCGTCACCCCCCCCCCCCCCCGGCCGGTCCCTCAGACTGTTTGCGAGACCTCGGTTACAGCATAGTGCCACACTGGTATTCACACATGTACAGCTGCAGGACTCGTCGCCAAGGTAATAAAGTTTAGACATGGTATTAAACGAGAAAATATTTTTCCGTTCTCATACTACTCGGTGTCTTTGTTGAAATGTGAACGTCAACAATAGAAACAGGGAGACGGGGAAGGAAAACAAGGATTGAAAGGGAAGAAGGTAGAAATAAGTTTGGGTAAGGTCAAACGAGTGTGTGTGTGTGTTTGTGTTTAGTGTTGGAGGTGCTGAGGGGCTGAGCTGAGAGTTGATGTCTGATGTTTCGCTCAGTGTGGTATCCCCTGCAAGGGCCTGTGCGGGGGGGGGGGACAGCACTCTCGAATGTTGTTGACATTAACCTCTTCTAACCCCATTGCACTCACACACACACACACACACTGCTAGACTACGCGCAGAAAGACAGCTCCCATTTGTGCCTGTTTCAACCTGGTCCTTGGTGCGACTGTCAGCTGAATGCGCTGCAGCGAAGCTCGGAGATGTTGCGAAAGGTAAAATATGACGCAGGTGTTCCTGCAGCTGCTCGGCTGAAGGTGACTCTGAACCTGAACGCAGAGTTCAGGAAACACATCAATAAGAAAACGAGACAGAATCTTTCAAGAAGTCATTAATATTGAGTGAGTTCACGTCTGCAAGTAGCAGGTCACGGTGGACACTTTCTGCTCTCACAGGCTTTGGTGAACAAATCTGGTTTCTTCGTATGCAGTGAAATGGTCGGCACCTCAGGACGGAGCAGTAGACGTCATTTGCATTAAAAGGTTAAGAGTGTTTAAGGCCTCTGGTCAACAAACAACATCTTGAGTCACTTAAAGATCTTAGTAATACAAGTGCAGCAACTGAAAAGCTCTGATGTCTCTGTGATGGGACCAAAGGCGTCAGAGAGCTAGAAGAACCTGGAGCTGCTGCACAGTGCACGGACTGGCATCTAAAAATACTAAAACCGCATGGAAACTCCTCAGGATTCAAACAATGAATTAACACACACACACTTATATACATTCGCTGAGGCCTCCTGGCACGCAGCGTTAAGGGAATAAACCAGGGCTAATTCCTGCTCCATGGAGGACGGGGAATGGGGACAGACAAACTGAAAACACAACGTTTCCAATTGAAGGAGCTGGGCAGTTGAAAGATTCCATAGGGGAAGCCTCTGTGTGTGTGTGTGTGTGTGTTACCTGAGAGCAGCGTCTGTGGTTTTCACACCAAACCAGGACTTGGTCACTCTGAAAGAGACAGAGACAATAACGATTAAATCAAACAGGAACGTGTGAAGCTTTAAACACGTGATGTCCTGGACAGAGATCATGTAGAAACATACACAAGGAAAAACGAAGCCAAACCACCTTGTACTGCCCCCTGGTGGCTGGTGTCTTTACGCCACCGAGGTCCTCTCTCATGTTTGTTCAAGTGTTCATGATTCCGAAAAAGGTTGAGTTCGTTATTTCACGCTATGAAAGCAAAGAGGAGAATGGTGATTGACAGCTGAGGCTGACCGGTGATCGGCGGAGCATCGACGGGACCTTGATGCCTCACGCCTCCATCACAATTAAACAAACACAAAGATGGCAGCGCTCGTCTCCTCACAACGGGAGGGAAAAGGCGACGTGTCATCCATCTCTATAAATGGCCCACGGTGATGAAAGAAAATTACACGGAGGCAGGAAGCAAAATATTGTTAATAAAAGGTCAGTGACCAAATAACATAACAGGAGGAAACCTGCCATGCACACACACACACACACACACACTCAAGCTTTCCACTATATACATAATTATCCTGTGTGTCAGTGGCTGCAGAGCCAGACAGCGCACGCCACTGCGTGTGTGTGAGTCAAGACCACTGGTCACCAGACGTCATATACTTCCAGGGTGACAGCAATGACCCAAAACCAAACCCCTTGGGTCTCCAATATTTTTCAAACTTCTCAAAACCGGTATTTGTTGAATCAGTTGCTTTTACTTGATAATTTTGCTCTAAATATTGTAAATGTTGTTGATTTTATTCACTCAAGCACATATCTTGTTTGATTCTTTACAATTTTATTTTATTTTATATTGCGCATTGTTAATACTGCAGGGAACCCTCGCGAAGGGATCCATAAAGTTATCTGATCTAAATTTAGTGAAGTATACACATGTGAGACACGCCCATTCTGTTCATTTGTCCAGTTTATTGTAGAATTTTTTTTTTTTTTTTTTTTTTTTTCAGTTTTTTTTTAATGGTTTGTATAAATCAAACTGAAACCCTCGTGGGAACTTTGAAAAGTCGCAGCGGTGGTGTGGCAACAGCTGCTTTTCCCTCTGAAACACTTTGTTACCATCAGCAGAATCCTGATGCCATCAAAACAACTATTAAAAAACTGGTGTGTGTGCATGTGTGCATCTGTGTGTTGTCTTGTGTGTATGCTCTCAGGGGAGTGTGTGTGTGTGTGTGTGTGGGAGGGGGGGGGATAAGCCTTCTTAATGACTCCTAAGCCCTCTCCTGACTGAGCTGTATTTAGCCTGAACCAGGCTCATCTCTTTCCACAGACACACACTTTTCAGGGCTGCCTCCTCTCTGAAGTTGCCTTTGTGCCGCTGGTATGGGGCAGGTTACGGGGTTAGAGTCGGGGGGACGGTGCCGTGGTTAAAGGTGAGGGATTAGGGGTTAAGGCCTTTCACGGTGGAGAGGATGCTGAATTGTCTCTTTCGGTCTGAACATTCAAAACAGATGCAAATGGACTGGTTTCAGGTGAAGATGGAGGATGGGGACCTAAAGTCAAGCTCTTTCTCATGTTGTTCTACTGAAGCTGGAAAAAAACCAAGAGAGAAATCAAAGTCGCGCCAAACCTTTAGAGCGAGACGCTTTCAGTTTAAATGAGTATTGATGGTGACGGCGTGGACACCTTTGGCTGAGCGGTAATCTGTGTTGGTGGTTAAAAGGGATAATGCTGACACAGAGGAGGCAGGGAGCGGCAGCTCAGGATTAAGGAAGAGGTTAAACCCCTCATGAATAGTTTGGTAACAAGTCTGTGGGGAAGGCCGATGGAAGGAGGAACAGAAAAACAAGGCAGACAAACACCTCCTGTTTTCACACCGTCACCAGCATGGTGGTACGGGTACTGAAGTACAGCGTCTCATCAAAACTTCAATCATTGATGTTCGCATATGTTTCCATCTGCATTTGTGCTGCATTTTCCACGTTTCATGACAGACAGATAACTCCAGAACAGATCTCTGGGGTTCTGTCAAAGACACAGAAAAGATTCCAAAACACCCCCGACCTGTCTGAAGTATGCAGCTCATCATTGGTTTTCATTCTCAAACCATCCTCATATCGCTTAAAACTAATTTCCCCGGTTTTAAAAGACGTATTCCAGTGATGTGAAATCATTTTATGAACTCATACCGCTCCCGGTGAGTGATATGACACCGAAATTGCTCTGTTTCTTCATCACATCCGCATTAATCATAATCAAATCCAAATTGCAGGCCTAAATATATCCAGTAAGTACATTGCAAGGTGTCCAAGGCGTCCAATCAACAATATTATGACAACATTGGCAGCAGCGCTCGACTCTGTCCTGCTTCTGGATGCGCCATCAGGGTGGGTCTTAGAAAATGTTTATCCAACCACCATCTGCCTCTTCTGGAGGAGAGAAAGGATGAATAAAAAGTGGGAGAGAGGAAGTGAGGGCGCGCACAATTTATTCCCTCTTCCTCTGCCTCCTCCTCCTCCTCGTCCTCGTCTACATTAGCTTACGTTAGTCGCCCTGTCGGCTGTTTGCACTGCACGCTGCAGCTCTGGCTCCGTCCTGTAAAAGTGACAGAACAGGACGTGAAGACAATGGTGACGATAAACTGTAGCTGCTCCGCCGCTAAACAAGTCCAGGTTTTCACAGAGGCGATATAAAGCTGCTACCCCCCCCCCCAGCCCCCCCAGCATCACATCTTCATCCTCTCTCTTAATCTTTTCATGCTCTCTTTGCTCTTCTGTCACCCTCACCATGACAACCCCCCCCCCGGCTCTGTGTCACTCCTCTGCACAGATGTACGTATACACACTCATCCCGAGTCAATTTCATGGGACATATTTGCTGTCAGAGCCAATCAAGGCAGTTCGGATGGGTCTGTGCGCTGTATGGATATTAAACGGTGGTCAAAGTGGGGTTTGGTAGGGTCCCGGAGTATGTGAGGGAAGGGGGGGGGGGGGGGGGGGGCTGCGGCAAAACAGCTGCGGGGGGGGGGGGGGGGGGGGGGGGGGGGGGGGGGGGGGGGGGGGGGGGCTGGCTGCGGCAAAACAGCTGCACATGTTGAAAGACTCAGGCAAAGAGGGGAGCACTGGGAGAAGGTGACTGGAAGAGAAAAGAAGAGAAGGAGTTGGATGTGGGAGACCGAGAGGAAAACAGGAGGGAGGGAGCTGAAAAGAGCAGAGGGAGCCAGACAAAAGGTGAAAGCTGGAAATAAATATGAGTTCTTACGAGCGAGGAGGAGACTGGTTGTGAAACAGGATAGAATAAATTCCTGTGACTGCTGTCGGTTGTCTAGCTGAGGTCGAATCTTTATTATTTTATGAAACGGGACTTTACCGTACATGACAAATATCAAAAGAGATTTCTTTCCCTAAACCCACGTCATGATGAACGACTTGTACGACCCAACCATGCAGAAATCTCATTTCTTTTTTAATGATGGATTTCCACATGGCCGAGTCTTAAAACCTGCTTTTTTTTTTTTTTTTTGTTCTTCACATGCTGGGATCCAGGAGAGAAATTTGTCTGAGGCTGAAACACCAGAGAGCCGTCAGGAACCAACTGACCCGCGGAGGGAGAAACACTTGCACTAAAGGACTTCCACATGGTTCTGAGGAATAACAGTCTGATATCAGTGGACGGCCGCGGCAGCACGCACACAGCTGCACACACACTTTCGTGTTTGAAAGAGAGAGAGAGAGAGAGAGAGATATCAATCACACTTCTGCCAGATGCAGCGATAAAAAGTGTGTGTGCGCCGTGGTCAGTGTTTGCGGTGAGCTGCAGTAGAAAGTCTATTTAACACGAAGCATTAACTCTGCTAATCACACCCAGATGACCGGGAGCGAGCCCAACCCCGGTGTGTGTGGGTGTGTGTGTGTGTGTGTTGATGTGTCGTCTGTGCCGCCGTGCACGGTGACCGTCTCATGACTAACTTCTAACGCAACACAATATAAAGTTCTTCCCAAAAAGCCCATGTTGAGGTCAGAGCGTTCCCGAAACAAGCCCCCAATTACTCTACGGGTGTGTGTGTGTGTGTGTGTGTGTGCTTCGTGCACGTGTGTCAACGTTAGTGTTTGTGGTGCTCCACTTCCTGTAAACAGCAAGCGTCACAACAAAGTGGTCGTTATACGGTCCTGAAATTTGCCTCATACGTCGCTGCTCGTCTTTGGAGCGATGGTTCAGTTCTTCTACAGTTTCGACTGTTCCGGTTTGAAAATGCGTCACAATGTTACACGCAGAGGTTCAGGCCCCATCAGTGATGTGTCGGTGTAATCGAGCAGGATTAGGTTTCTCAGCAGGCAGATCAACAAACTGAGCTCCACTCGATAGTTCGGTCATTAAAAGTTTCCAGTTTGTTCAAATGTCCCACCCAGGGAGGGAAAACAAACAGGGACAAGAAAAGAGTTGGCAGCGAGCGGAAGAAGAAGAAGAAGAAGTGGGTGATGTGGCTCTCATGGCTGTCATTCACTCTCTTGGAATTTCTCGTCCTGGTTTCAGGTGAGAATCGCTCCTCCTCCTCCTCCTCCTCTGCCACAGCTTCATCACCATCCAGCCGTGGTTGCCCTGATCGGATGACGGGGCGGTCCCCGGGCTCCACAGAGAGACAGAAGCTTTATCGCTGACATGAATCAAGCAGAGCTTTGTCTCCTGCCGTCGCTGGCCCCTCGGCCTGTCTCACTCACTGCTCGCCCAGCCTATCAGTTTGTCTGTCTTCATGTTTGTCCATCACACCCGTCCGTGTGTCCACCCGCCCGCTGATCTGTCCTCTCCAGCTCTTTGCCGGGCCTTTGTGCCGGGCCGCGTCTGTCTACCTGCCTTTGTCCACCAGTCTGTCTCTGAGCAACCTGAGCTGACCATTGTCTCCGGCGTTTTTCAGAGCGTGACTCGTTGGCTGAGCGACCTCTGGGCTGATTAGAGTTACCTACCGCAGAGCAGCTGGGACACACACGCACACACACACGCACAGGCGGCTCATTCAGCCTCGCACTGGCGCTCGGCCCCGGCTGGAACCGCGAGCCATCCGCTCATCAGCGCCACAGACCTGTGAGTGTTTAAGACACGCAGCCTGAGCCGTGCTCACAGAGCCGCAGCTTTCCCCCCGTATTTTTAGGAGTTTACAACAAAGAGGAATTTGGGGATATGACAACATACCAACACACACACACACACACGCACACACACAAACAAAACAAGCTATAATTACGCTATTACACCATACAAGGGAAAGTAGTGGAAAACCCAGAGACGCAGCAGAAAGAGAGGTGTAAATAGAAAACTGGTGACTCACATTCTAGTGGCTACACACTCACCACACTCACCACACACACACACACATGCGCACACACACACACACACAGAGACAAAAACACGGGGTTCACCCACACTAAGCCAGAGGAAGTCGTGTGTGTGTGTTTGGGTCTGCGTGTGGTGGCAGAGCAGGATGAGTAAAGCTGATGTTACAGTCACTGGAGCTGTTATCAAAAAGGTTGTCTTTCTTTGTTTCTGGAAATGACTGAACGCTCTGACGCTCTGTCTCTGCCGCCCCATCGACTCCTCCGAGCTCCCGCCACCCTCTCTGTCCCATAACGGGCTCAGCGGCGAGGCGCTGCCCCCCAGGATGTGGCCGTGGGGGAGCTTGTTTCATTGTGGGCTCAGACAAGTTGGGATCTTTTTTTGAACTTCGGTACGACACAGTTTTACGTTATGTCCTAAAACGTCTTCGTGAGTCATCCGCGCTGTCACTGTCCCGCTGCTCGGGGATGAAGTCAGAGATTACTCATGTCTGATGATTATCTTTACATCAAGTACACACTTTCCAACAGCCTTCAATATTGTCTCTTATTTATCATGTTCATTTTATGCTGGGTTATATAATGCAAAGTTAAAGTCTAAATCTTTCATTTCAGTAATAATACAAATAACCACACCCGATTAGAGTGGGAAAATCTGACAGTGAGTAAATTCAAATCATCAATTATCACCCACGATGCTGTTGTTTTTCACATATAAATATACTGTATAGATAAACAAATATGAGCAAATCAGTTCTCGTTTCATTATCTGTCACAGTGTGGTGATTTGACTCAGTACGACCCCATTCCAGAATTCGTTTCCAGAGGAATTCTTTTTCAAAGTGTCCGCAGCTTCGGAACTTTCGGAAACAAATCTATAAGTTGGAGACGAACTGGCCTTATCAAAACAAAAAGCAATCGTCGGTTGAGAAGTTAATCTCAGGAAGGAGCAGAGGAGTAAACATGAGGTGGATAATTAGCTGCACGGTACACCACAGTGGGATCAACTGGTTTTCTGGATATTGAGATATTTCCCCCAAAGGTGCAGTAAGCCTGTCGGCCCGCGGAGCCAGAGCATCCTGCGAGTGTAAACACACCGTGGGTGTCAGGGAGAGCCAGCGGTATGACAGAGGGTTTACACGGGAGGAATATCACAGAACGCTTTAACTTCTAAATATGAAACCTGAGCAGAAGATTCATGTCCGGCCTGTTCGCTGCCTCCCAGTCTGAGGCGCCCGTTCCCACCGCTGCCGTTTGATGCTCCACATCTGACTGACTACTGCAGGCCAGCAAACTCGTAAAGTTTAAAGCAAATGTTCCATTTCTCACACCTGCACACACACACACACACAGAGTCATCCAGGGGCCACCCTCATTACACAGTGCACAGGTGACAGGAGTCCCTTCTGGATGGACGAGGACCAGACCAAAACCTTTTGTTTTATATGTGAACATGTGCACACACACGCATGCAGCTACACACTTTCTTCCACACACCTCAGAGCCACTGGGGCAGAACTCTGCGGTTAATGACTTTCCCACCCACTACACTGCGTGCACATGTTGAAGCCGTTAAAATAAGTGGCTTTTTCGAACTTGGTAACGTCCTAACGTCCCTGTTAATCTCACATTCCTCACTACAAAGGCCCGCCATTTCCCCGAGATCAACCACTTTCGCCAGCTATTACAAAGCCAACATTTCTCCGCCGGCACTGGCCGAGCGCTGAGCCCCGCTGACCCAGGGCGGCTCCAGGGCGAGCAACGTCAAAACACGGGTCCAAAAAACACCCCGATGAAAACCACAGTGGAAACAACAACACAGGGTTTAGGGCCCAGATCAATAATTACAGGCAGCGAGCGCTCTACTGTGCACAACAACAACAACACAGAGCCGATCTCACTCAACTCAGCGTGACACTGAGCGGCCCTTGATTCACGTGGGCGCATCTACACGCGTATCTCTGGTGACGCAACTGCAGCGAGTTGAGGTGTGACTGTCTGCGACGAGCGGCTTCCCAATCGCAACAGAGAATTAGCAAATCTTTTTTTTGTTGTTTTAATAAAGTTTAATGATGCCGTTTAACTTCAGTCTCGGCGATAATGCCCGTGTTTACGTGAGTAATTGAGTGCAGATCCAGCCGGTTGTTGCTCAGATGTGCGATCGCTGTGTTTGTGCACTGTGAGAACGTCGGCTGCGTTCACTCATCGGACTAGAGATGGATTCAAGGAGCTCCCACTCCTGCTTGTTTAATTCCCAAACAGAGAGGACACAAGAAGCAAATACATTAGTTGTTATAATCAGATTGTAGTGTGTTTTGTTCAGTGCCACAGAGGAAATATACGCTGATATGGATCTAGATGTTGGCAGGGGTGGTGAAACAAAGGATATTTTATAGGGATGTAGGAATGAGGATCCATAGATGCTAAAAATAGATATTTATACAGTGATATATATATACACTGATGTGTTTCATTTAAATTGTTTAAATTGTTGTTTCCTGCAGCCTAGAATTGATCCTCCATATTGACATAATAACATCGGGAGCATGTTACCAAACTGAACACTTTTTCATTTTTAATGTGGAGTGAAGGTTCCCTCAGGTTAGCGCTCGGAACTGGAGGAGCAGGCGAGGGTGGCGACCTCACCACTAGGTGTCACTATTTTCTATTCACTGAGCCTTTAAAGGCTTCCGACAGCAGAAACTTTCAGCGCCACATCAAAGGCTTCCTACAGCTTTAGGCAAGTTCAATTTAAATTCACTTTTTAAGACTTTAAACGCCATTCAAGTTCAGACCGCTGCCTTGACTCCCGTTGTGCCGAGTTTGAAGCGTTTCTTGCACAAAGGCACCATCGCCTGGTGCCACTTTCAGCCATGAAGGAAAATCTTGATTGGACAGGCAATTTTCATTGAGTTCACTCTTTCCCATGGTGTCCAAAGTTACAACCACATCACTCTATTGTTGGTTCCACCATCATTATTTTTAAATAAAAAATGCCATTGTCTCTTTTCACATGTGAGACAATTTGCAATCATAAATCCTACTTATCACATGGTCACATTTTTAAGACGTTTTAATGATAATAATTAAGGCCTTATTTATTCATGAATTCAGTCCCTTTTAAGACTTCTTAAGTACACACATGAGTGAATGTCAAACTGAGACTGTCCCCTATGACTGTCCCTGTCAGAGTCGAGATGTCTCACGGGGGTGAGGGGTGAGTACCTGGAGGTGTCTGAAGGCGGCAGTGAGCTGCGTCATGTGCAGCGTGAGACACCTGGACGAGCATCTCGCGCTGTGGATCTTCTCCTGGACGTCCTCCAGCTCCGGTGAACTCCTGCGGCCGCGACCCACCGTCAGCACCGCGCACAGCAGCAGCAGCAGCAGCACACGCGCTGACATGGCGGCGGAGAGCGTGCGAAGAGCGCAACAACGAGCGGAACAAGGAAAGTCAGGGGAAGCGGCGGACTCGTCCTCCTCGCGCTCGTCAACGTCCCGCGAGCGACTCTATGGAAACATCCCAGTGAGCGCGCGCGGCAGCGGCGCGAGCTGCAGCTCTGCCCTCCTCGCGGACACTCCCACCGCCGGTGCACGTGGGGCCACGCCGAGTTGTGGAGCTCTTCATCCTTGTTGTCCTGGTCATCATCACCCTCACTATCCTCACAGTCATCTTCATCACGTTAATCATCATCATCACAATTAAGTTCTTCAACTTAATCTTCATCATTTTTTATCTTCTTGGTCATCAACATGATCTCAACTTCATTATGTTTGTCATTTATCATCAACTTAATTTTCATTTTCTTCATCATCATCTTCGTCAGCATCACAATCATCTTCATCAATTTAGTTTGTCATTTGTCATCATCAGCCTAATTTTCATCTTCTGGGCACTTTGATCATCATCATCTTCTTCATCGTTATTATCTTTATCTTCTTCATCTTCAGCACCATCACGTCGTCATTTCAACGCACTCACCCTGATCCCTACCATCATCATCTTCCCCACATCACATGGGTCATCCTCATCATCATCTTCTTCATCATATGTTTCAGATCTCTCTCTTCATCTTCATCATGGCAGCAGTGATCACTGAGAACTGGAAAAATTGACGATGAGTGAAACAATGGAAGGCCTCATGGTTTACACGGCAGCCGATTGTCTCAGGCCTATTAACACGTTACCGCTGCAAAACAAACGTCCATTATAGTCTGGGAGTTATTATATAAAGAATTGAGCTGACTAAATTATTAGAGCTGAGTAATAAAATGCAGTTATTAGTGGGAAAGAGGGCTGAGGAATGTGTTGAGGTAAGTGTCTGTCATGCAGCCAGTCAGTGTGTTAGTCACCGTTTTTCAACAGCGCCGGTGCAGCCAAGTGGGGCTTTCAAGAGCCGGGGCCAAGTGGAGACGTTTAGGACGCCGGGTCGAGAGCGATATTTGTTTATATGAACGTGCAGCTCAGAAGAGGAGTCATCTCTGCTGGCAGCCGCGAGCACAGAGAATCACCTAGCTTTTGATTGGAAGGGGCTGTATAAATATTTAGTGAGAGCTGGCAGGACTGTTGCTGGCTCTGTGGAGAGAACCAGGCTTTTCACTGCGGCTGCATGTGAGATGTATACCAGACTGCACGTACAGACGAGAGGATCCTGACCCCCACGGGTCGTTAACTCTCAAACCAACAACCTGTAAATCAAAGCTTATTACCTCCACCAGGACGTTCAGCTTTGATTGTGTGTAAGTACAATTAAACACAAACTGCAGGACAGATTAGCACTAAACATGGTGGAAGGATGCCGCCTGTGCGTCGGAGAAGAACCCATGGAATCCAGGATATTGTTACCCTTTAAATGTGAGGGCGTGTTTCAACAATCGACAACAACATCAGCCTCATGATATTCAAGAGGATTCACTTCAAAGCCTTATTTATTTGACTGTCCGTTTCAAAGCCAGAGATAGGGACACACCCCCATGAGAGAAACTACAGAAACTAAAGTGCAGAAGAAAATAAATGAAGTTGGTGGCAGCAGTGCAACTATAAACAGGATGCCGGCCGCCAATCAAACCAACAATAAACCCAGAGATATATTAAAAAATGACTGAATCGTTTAATTAATTTTTTTCAATGAGTTCCCCCTGCTCTGCTGTGAGGAGAACAGGGGAAGTATGTTCTTTTTATTCTTGGCTTTTTCTGACAGAATAATCAGAATCGCAGCTGAGTGTGTGAATGAATGATGATGCGTGGTGTGTCGAGGATGGTTAAAAAGAAGCCAAAACAAATACACACAAAACAGAAATGATTCCTGGGCTTTGTATGTAGAGTATAAACGGCTTTTCGTGACGTTTCATTATGTGTAAATGGTGAAATGTGTCGCTTTGAGACCAGAACCTTAACTTAAAGTGAAGGGATTTTGCATTTCTCTGCTAGACAACGTGAATTCCTGGCAGATCTCCATTTGTCCAATTGCCTTTTATTTAACGGCTACAGAGCAGATAGAGTTTCATGAATCACTCTAATAAGGGAAGCGACGCTGCTTCGTGTCGCCCTCTGATGATGTAATCTTATAACATGGTCTGGTTGAGCTGTGTCTCCTGGACCTTCACCACATAAACACAACTGAACCCGTTCAAGTGTCTCCATGAGCGACCAAACAGAAAAGCTGTTTCTGATTTTCAGACCTAATCTCTGTGTATTTAACATGTCACTGGTCTAATCCAAACAGTCTCATCATGTGAATCCCACAGTGTTTGACTGATTCTGTCAGGATCCCAACATGTTGTTATCGTTCATGTCCAGGATCACTGATGTGGTCGCAGATTATTCCCCACAGCTGAAACGGCTCGCGGCTGATTTCTGCCTGTCTTTGTTTCTCTTTGCCCTCTGTAAATTATCATGCTGAAAGAGGTATTTCAAATTTGACTTCAAAAATACAGCAGTACCAGAAACTTTTGCCTTGAAGAGTAAAGATGTTTGATTTCAGTACAATTTTCATTTGGAGCATCTGGGTCCCAAGGAACTGAGAGGGGGTTAATATGGCAGTGAATTTAAATATTCAAGTTATGCACAACTACCTCAAAATGATCAAATACTTACTTTACTATGAAGGGAACACTGAGACAACGGCTGGGACAACAGCATCTCCGTGTGGTATATAGATGCAAGTACAGTTTCAGATTCAGTTGTCATTATAAAAAGGCTCTGTATAAATTGAAGACGTGTTGAAGTGTTTTTGTGCAAATAAAAGTCTGATGGATTTCATTGATTCCTCATCAAAATAAATACTGACTGGAAAGACTGGAAAGTGTCGTGCATAGAAAGTTTTAAATAAACATTTAGAAATCAACGAACAGTTCAATTGGAATTTGTTAATCAGGTTAAATCCTCATCTTTTCTCTGGCTTGAGAAATGTTTCCCTGTGGGAAAGTGTTGCAGGGGTTTGTTTTCTCTCAGTGGGAACTGGGAAAACTTCTGTCCTGATAGAAAATATAAAATAATCAGCGTAACCTTGGTTCAGTCACAGGTGGCGCCTGTGTGAACACTTTGAGACCATGTGGACTCTCACTCCCACACCCTGACCATGAGTCTCCCCCTCAGTGAGACAGGGGGAGCAGCTCCTCCTCGAAGAGGAGCCCTTGACTCTCACAGTCACTGCTTTGTGGAGCTTCCCCTGGAGAACAAACACGTGAACCAAGAGGATAACAAAATCAAACAAACAGGATATTCAGCCTTGTCCAAGGGCGTTCCACTCCAGACCGCTGAGGGGCGCTACTGGCCCAGCTTGGGTGTACATTCAGCCACAGTAGAAGAAGAAAATGGGGAAACGTAGCGGATGTTTTCAACTTGGCTCAGAATGAACCCGGTGGTCTCGTCATAGTTGTTGTATTTCAGAGACTTTAATCAAACATTGATAACCTGCACGTGGATTTCCTGTCGTTGTCCTCCAGCTAGCTTCAATGAGCTAACGGTAGGCGTGCTAATGGAACTTAATCTGTTCTGTAGTGTCGTTGTGTCAAAGTTGACTTTAAGCTTAAATTTAGAAACCGCTCATGTAGATATGGATGCAGTTATCTCCGTCACACAGTACAGTGCGTTAGCTCCAGTTAAGTTTATAACTGTCTTCGTACATGTTCCTGGGGTTTCCGTTTGTTTCCTTCCTGTCACTGTTCTGTATGTTGTCTTGTTGAAGTGCTATTTTTTGTAAACTTTCAGAGCAAAATGCCTAACAAGTCCAAAAAGAGAAGACACAAGAAGTCGTCTTCATCCTCCAGCGAGGAAGATGAGAAGGTGAGGAAGAGGACACTGTGGGTCTGAGACCTCTGTGTGAATGTACTAGTATAATAATATAATAATGAAACTCATTTATATAGCACAGGATAAAACAGAAAACCTACTAAGTGTTTTGACTCCAAAGTAGTAGAAATAATCGTGTTTTGGTTGGGGCAAAATGAAATCCATGACAAATCAAAGAATGTCATAATGTGAACGCAGTCGGTCGGCAACTAAGCCAAAGCTCATGGTGCCTCGTGAGAAAGTGGTTCAGGACGTTGTTTGCCCTCCACAGTCCTGTGAAACCTTGGGTCCTGACAGTTGTTGAAATAACCTTGGTGGAGAAGCAGATGGCGTTTGTTTGTGTGAGCAGGTCGAGAACCCAGATTCTCACTCCCACCCACTGATCCTGTGCTGGTTACTCCTTTATTATTCACTAAGAGCTTCATTCATAAATAAATAATCATTATCATGTATGCAGAAAACATATAAATGTTTTGATCAGGATGAATCTTGTCCTCACAACAAGCTGTTCACATGATATTTTGTGTTTTACCTTTCTTTTTTTTCAGGTATCCAAAAAACAAGGTGTCAGCCACCATTCCAAACATGTGGGGAGGAGGCAGGAGAGGTCAGAGGTTTTAACAACAATGGCTGTAATGACAAACAATAACTATTGTAAGCATCATTCGTCTCTCAGTTTATATGATCATCACTGACTGTGATGTTTCATGTCTTCTTCTACATGTAGCTGTGCAGCCAAACAGGATAACTTTAACTCTTCTTCAACTAAAGAGGATTCCCAAAGCACTCGCCGGATCAAAACAGCGGTCTACAGACTCACAAAAACAGAGGCAAAAGACCAGAGGCCTGTGAATAAGGGAAAAGAATGCACAAAAACAAAAAGTGTCTCTCAGCCATTCCATGGGGGAAATCACTCTGCTGAAACAAATAATTATATTTCAGGGAAACATAAACCTGTCAGTGGGAGTAAAGCTGTGGAAAGAGAACGCTCAAAATCCTGGAGTGCTGATGATTCAGGTGGAGTAACTCGGAAAACAGAGCGGATCTCTAAAAGGAGCTTTGGTGAAAAGTCTTCCAGGAGGAGCCCAACATATTCACAGACACGAAAATGTCACGCTTCGGTATCTGATGAACAGAGGCATAAAATTCAGAAGAAAAAATGCAGAACTGAGGAACCACCAAAGACTAGAACGGAGAGAAGCCCTCAGAAGACCTTCGACCCAAGCAGGACCTCCTCTGTCCACACACACTCTTTACTGGAGAAGAGAAAGGAGCTGGTCAAAGAGATGTGCCAACGGCATCACAAACATGAGTCTAAGGCCAAAAGGGGTACAGACGCTAAACCTCCATCTGCCTCCACCACAAATCAGTCCTCCTCAGCAAAGCACACTACCTCAGAGAGAAGCTCAAAGCTGGTGAAGAGTTTCACATCACTGTCACATCAGACAGCCAGGTCATCATTATCGTCACGTCCTATCACCTTCAAGATACCAAAGAAGGTTCAACCAAGACCAGCAGACTGTAACGATAACAACAGGGAATCCATTTCTGCGAAAAGAAGTCTCAAACTCGGGACTGAGCTTTCAGACTCTGGAGCCAAATTTCTAAACTCCGAGCAGGAAACAGTTCAACAGCTTCAGAGCTTCTTCAAAGGAACTCCTCCATCTGTAGGACAAAATGAGAGGTCCTCCTTGTCTGAAACAATCCAAACTGTATGTGATGACACCCCAGAGCCATGGTATGACCAGGTAATGAATAGAATAAACACTACTTCTGTTCTCAGGATAAATGGCTTCAGTATGTTGTTCCAATGGCAGCACCCATGTAACATTTTATAAATGTTCTGTTCTCCAGATGCTGGTGGTCGATGAGCTTCAACTTGCCCGTAATGAGAAGAAATTGGAGTTGAATGTAATGCAGAGCTACGGAGAACTGACCTGTATGGACATAGATCCCCAAGAAGAGCAAATTACAGAGCAATACTGTACGTTTTATGGCGTATTTATATATGCATCATCTGGTTTGTTGCTGCAGAGTGAATGCTTTACTCATATTGTCAAAATTACAAAAGTATATCTAATAAGAGAAACTCTCATTTTCACAGATCCTGAGAACAGTTTATTTTATTCAGGTGTTAAGATTTGACATCCACATCAAATACTGGAATGAACTTGAAGTTTGTGTGTTATTACAGGTAAACAGTCCCCTCCACGAGACCTTATCCTGGTCCTGGACACCAACGTTCTGCTGAGTCACCTGGATTATGTGAAGAAGATCCAGTCTCTCGGCCTTGGAGGTATTCAAGATTATTTTAGTCATCAATCTTAAGAGGGTATTATAATTAAATATTAAAATTGTCAAAATAATATAAAATCCCATGTTAATTTATTCTCAACCATAATAAAAAAAATATATATATTTATCTCCTTATCATGCTCCGTTAGCTCTGGGCTTCCCTGTTGTCCTGATCCCCTGGGTGGTGCTTCAGGAGCTGGATTCTTTAAAGAGAGGGAAAGGCCTGTCAGGTTCTGTGGCACACCTGGCTACACCTGCCATCTCCTACATTTACAACACTCTGAAGAGCCGGGAGTCGAATCTCTGGGGGCAGTCGATGCAGCAGGCCGCTGAGAGCAGCAGTAAGTTTGGATTTCAGGAAAGTATTGATACTTTCAGTGCTTTGAAAGCTGCACATGTGTAACAACCAAGTGGTAACGTTAAAGACTGTCCACGAGCTAGAATGGTGTGAGGTAGAGTGGTGTGAGTATGGTCATGCTGTCATTTCTTTATTTAACATTAGGTGGCAGTAGTAATAAACTAAAGTTTTACAGCATGCTGCGTGTGCATCAAGGGCAAGTGAGGTTGAACCCAAGCGTGAGGTAACTCATGTCTAGCTGAATGTATAACACATCAAACATTCATTTCTCACCGGCACTGTAGCGTCCTCAGGAAGGACTGTGGTAACAGGCTCAGTATTTATGGCCATACAAGACATTTAGTTCATCACTTGACTGAGCTGAAGTCTCAGTTGTAATCATTCTTATTGTCTTTAAAGAAACAAAACACATGCTGGGCTTTTTTTTTGTAGAAAGTGATATTGCACTCATCCGTTTACCTTCGATGTTGTGAATTAAACATATCCCTGTCTTTATATGGAATGTTTTTCTCTTGTCTCCCTGTCCTTTCCTGGCTGCCTGGCTCCTTGTCCCCAGATGGCCTGAATGCTGAGAATAATGACGACAGAGTTCTGCAGTGCTGCCTGCAGTACCAGCGTCTGCACCCAGGGTGTGCTGTCATCCTGTGCACGTCAGTACACCCCCCCCCCCCCCCCCCCCCCACAGGCACACACACACACACACACACACACACACACACACAGGATGAGGGAAAGATAAAGCCAGACACAGTAAGCAAGGAATTGTTAGTTGAGGTCAGGAATCTTTGAGTCAATGGAAATGAGCTGTGGGATTGTTTCACACGCTTTCTTCTTTTTGGCCTCCTCCTCTGTCTGCCACTGTGGCCGACAGTTATTGTTCATTTAGCTGAGATTTTGAGATTTCTTAATGGCTTCTGTGCTGCACAACACTTGCCCTCTTTCTCCTCTAGCAACGATAAGAACCTATGCAGTAAAGCCCTCCTGAGCGGGGTGAAGGCCCTCAGCAAGGATGACTTGGAGGTAGAAGTCGAGAGATCCAGACTCAGCCCTCATCCTCTCCTAAACATCCAGGCTCCCATGGTGCCTCACACAAGCCCTGAGTTCTCATCAGCACCCCAGCCTCGGACCCAAGAGAGCACGGGCCTTTCTGTGGCACCCATAATGAAATGTGAGCCCCGGATTAATGTGTTCTTCATGCAAAACAGGAAATTACTTGGCATACAGCATCATACTGCAGTAGTTAATAGCACATACCATCCATGCACACACCGCCCACCTCTTCCTGTTTTCCTGCTCTCCTTTTCTCAGTCAATCTGCACCAAGTGTAACATCCAGGTGACAGCATCAGCCACTTTAAACAAATCTGTTATGTTGAGCATAAAATAACAGCAGCAATAAAATGCCATTTTCACCCACGCACACTGAGTTAGCGTGAAGCTTGAGAGTTTGGTGTGGAAGTGTGGAAGTTGTGTTTGTTTCTGTCCTGACATAGTGTGGCTCCGTTTGACTCATCACAGATACACAGCAGCTCAGTGCAGATGAAGAAGCGAAGGCAAAGCGGGTCCTCAGCGGATGTGTGTCTGAGCTTGAAGACAGCCTGCGGGAGGTGCTGTCACATGTGTTGGAGGTGGAGATGAAGGCGGCGTATGAGGACCTCTGGTTGGAGGTACAACTCTTGAGATGATGTTTCAATAAATGACTTAATCACGAGTGGGTTAATTTAACGAATGTGTTAATGCATGATAAGGAAGTGACTCCTTCCTCTTGTTTGGCTGTGCTTCTGTCTTTTAAAAGATAGTTTATCTCAAACCACCGTGGACTCTTCAAGATGTCCTGCACTGCCTGAAAAAACACTGGATCGCCGTGTTTGGCCACATTGTCCCGCGCCGATTGGAGCAAACAGTTTTAAACCTCATCAAATTTTTCAACTCAGGTCTGTATGTAGAACACGACAAGCTGTTCTTATTTAGTTTGCCGTTTAATTCTATTGCTGACTGCATGTGAAAGGTGGCATAACTGGTGTGAGAGTATGAGAAATGTTAGAGTGGAGTGTGTGTGCGTGAACTACCGTATTCATCTTTATGCATGCCCCTGACTTCCCATATACTTCTGATTCCAGGTAAAACCACAGACAGTGGCGCTGCTCTAAGAGCCCTTGAAGGAGCCAAGGAGCTTGTGGAAGCTTTTGCGAAAAGCTCAACTCTCGTAGCAGGGTCCATTTCCATAATGGACAACATTTCCAGTAAGCTACAACCTCAGGTCAGTGTTGAGCACGTGCAGTGGAACTGTTGCAGTCAGAGCTCAGATGCGGCCGTGTTGTGTACTGCGGCATTTGGAAGCACAGAAATACTAGGAGCATACTTTAGTGTCCTTACCCCTTGTTTATTTCCTGCCCATACACAGTGGGTCACTTCCTCATTCAGCGTGAAAGATCTCATAACAACAACCATTTGACTGCACAGAAAGCAGGATGTGTTCTCTTACTGCACACAGCCTCTTGTTTTTACAGCTGTTGGATTCTGAATGTTATTGTCATTCAAATGAATCAACAGCTTCATCCGTGTGTGTCGGGGGAACCTCCTGCCTGCGATGTCGTCATGAACGACGACGATGATGAAGACGTCGCGTCTGCTCAGGTCACTCCTCAGAAAGTCTGGGCCCTGTTTGAGAACATCTGGTGTCACGTGTATCAAGTGAGGTGAGGGAAATGATTTGTATGGGAGGGGAGGTCAAAGGTCCGCTTGACCTTTCCTCGACATGTGACCAGCTCTCATTTGGACATACAGAGACATCTTAGTTCTCGTATGATTATACGTTTTTCCCTGATACTCGTCATTGTTATTATTTAGATGGAGGACAATAATCCCAACAGTTGACAGTAAACAAGTTGACAACAAAGCACTTGTTGAAGACAGAACTAGACTCCATCCCCTTAATTACAGTGACAATAAATCCTATGTAAAGTGCCCTGAGATAACGTCTGTTATGATTTGGCGCTATATAAATAAATAAAATTGAATTAAATTGAAATTGAATAAATGGAGCAGGAAATAATTTGTAGGAACAAAAGCGACACTTTGAAGGCTGTTTCCACTCCGTCAACACACAAGGTCAGTACTTTCTGTCATGTTTCAGCCTGGAAGTGTTCAAAGCGCTGGGCTTTGACCATTACACCATGCAGAGCGTTCAGCCAGCAGGGGCTCCTCAGGACGCTTTGGCTTGTTTGCAGAAACTGTCCGACATGGTCTCACAGCTGCTTCAGGCCTTCAGCAGGTATCCCAGCTGTCAGCACCCAACCATTCACTGTGGTCAAATGTAATAAGTCCTATTTCCCTTGTAAATCTGTATCTTAACTGTGGAGGTAAAGTGAAACTGACTCTCACTGAGTCGATGATTCAAATGGATGAGCTTCAACTAAAGTGTGTCTTCGTGTTTCGTTCTTCAGTGTGTTGTCCTCCGTCCCAAGTTTGGAGAATGTCCAGACGCTGCTCAGCATCATCCGCTGTCTCAAGGTCGGCACAGTGTCACTGTCATTATCAAACAGTTGGAGTGTTGATCAAGGGCCTCCACTCACTCACCTTAATGCGTTGACTTATCGCTCAGCTTTGTCCCCATTGTGTTCTAGGTTGTTGATGTGGACTCTAGACTGACAGCTGTGGACCTCCTGGATTGTTTCTCACAACAGGAGTACAGGTAGGACTTAACAGACCAGTGTTTGTGTCCTAATCTCACAATCAAACACTGTCAGCTTCTGTTTGTCGCAGCGTGTCCGGGCATGTTTTCCAATAACATCTCCCCTGCAGAGCTTGCACGTGGTCAGTGGCCATGACGACAACACTCACGTAGCAAACATCAGTCACTGTACACATTGCCTTGATTGCACACTCAGCAGGTATTTCAGCCTCAATCATGTAATAGGCATATCTCAGTCACACAGGTCTGCACAGGTTATGAAAACGCACAGATGCAGACTGAGGTGGAGACAAGGGGAGCGAATGGGTAGAAGAGGTGCAGGTGGAAAACTGGGGGGGATGACAGAGAGCAGATTCAGCTGGGTCTCTCCTCCTCTCCTCCTCAAGCAACAAGCTCCTTCAGTGTCTGCGCTGCTAAGCAGCCGTTGCCAAAGCTCCGGCAGCCAGTCTTGTGCATGTGGCTGTGCTCGGTGTTTTTCTGGTGAATGTCTAAATGCGTGCATGTATATGGGAGCAGAGATAAATGGAATAGGGCTGCAGAGAAGTGAGCGTGAATTGCTGACAGGGGAATGTGGGTCTTCTGGAAGCTGCTGCTCACACAGAAGCTCTTTTGTCTGCCCCGAACATTCTGTGCTGGACGCGGTCAGCGCATAGAATGTTCCCTCAGAGCCACAGAGATGTCTGCAGAGCACACAAAAATCATCAAGAAACGCAACAGACTTAAAAAAATGGATAAAAACAAGTCTGGTAACTCATCACTGAAGAACAAATATCACACAGACTTTATGAAACAAGACAATTCATTTTTGTAATCTGCTTTGCCAATATTCCTAAAAGGGGAGAAACAGCCCAGAGGCTGGAATTTAGATTGAAAAATGTACTGTAATGAGATGCGTCTGGAGCAGAATGAGGAGAGGAGGAATTTTTATTTCTCTTATTATCATTCTGACAGTGATGCTCAGATAGTTGAGAATATCTGTCTCGTCTCTCTCAGCTCCAGCGGTTGAGTCAGTTCAGTGAGTCTGGATTTGTCCTCACTCATCTGGGGGACTGTCTCTGTGCAATCTATGTCCCTCATGACGCCTCCTGGACACGTGGCGCCTCCCGTTTGATAATTAACAGTTTCTCACCTCTATTTAACAATGAAAAGGCGGGAGTAACATCCAAATATCCTCAATATGAAAAACTGACCTGGAATCACACGCTGCTGGATCAGATGTGTTATTTCATCTGTTGTGTTGAATCTAATTTCAAAAAAGAGCAACCACTGTGTTCTCAGGGAGAAGCTGAGGGTCGGAGGGACGCAGCTCCAGGGTCTGCACGAGGCCCTGGGTCGTTGTGTCGAGGTCACAGGTCACAACGCCCCCTTCAGGACGGCGCCCTGAACTACGTCAGCCTGGAGATAACTGACAGAAGGAAAAATTGTGAGTTTGAGGGACTTGTGCTCACGTGGTGCCACCACCTGCTGCCGTTTTCTCATTCCAGAGAGATGAGAATTCATCTGAACGGTTCATCAGATTGATGGAGCTTGTTTGTTTTGTTTATGGCTGTTTTCTTACCTTCATCAATTATTTTACACTCGGATTTTGCGAAATAATTGAACTGGTCAGTTCATACATCAGGTGTTTGTCAATATTTAAACTCAAAGTTTTATTTTGATAAAAAGGTTAAATCACAAATTACGTTTGTTTTCATTCATCATTCATCATTCATCACCCAAATAATAAAACCTATTGACTTTTTATGAGAATTCAGATTTTTAATTGGTGATATTTCCAAACCACCATTTTTGAACGTGTGATAATGCGGGACATATCCCATCTTGTTCTAGTCGAGCAAATACGGTCAAGGCCCAACACTGAGGCAGCCAGGCTTTCATAAGTCACGTGACACACCTGTTACCCCCATGTTTCAAAGAGGATTGTAAATTATTTGAAAACAAAATATATTTTAAATAATGAGTTTTGTTGAAAACAATGAATGGAAGGTTTTTGATTTTTTTCAGATCAGCAGCCTCAGGAACTTAATCTGAGCAGTTTTTAGATGAGGCTCACCTGACGTGTGTGTGTGTGTGTGTGTGTGTGTGCGGTGTAGAGAATGACCTGCCCGTAAGTGCTTGTTCCTCCACGTGGTGATTAGAGCGCAGGAGGCGCCAGCAGACAGGCTGAGATCACAGCAGCTGCTGCCATGACTCTCACAGTCACTGCTTTGTGGAGCTTCCCCTGGAGAACAAACACGTGAACCAAGAGGATAACAAAGTCAAACAAACAGGATATTCAGCCTTGTCCAAGAGCGTTCCACTCCAGACCGCTGAGGGGCGCTACTGGCCCAGCTTGGGTGTACATTCAGCCACAGTAGAAGAAGAAAATGCGGAAATGTAGCGGATGTTTTCAACTTGGCTCAGAATGAACCCGGTGGTCTCGTCATAGTTGTTGTATTTCAGAGACTTTAATCAAACATTGATAACCTGCACGTGGATTTCCTGTCGCTGTCCTCCAGCTAGCTTCAATGAGCTAACGCCTTCATCCTCCAGTGAGGAATTAACTTTATTAATGTGGGCCTGAGCCCTCTGTGAGGATGTAGTAATATCAATAATAATAATGGTAATACTCCTTTATATAAAACAGAATCTATTAAGTGTTTTGACTCCAAAGCAAGAAAACAATCGTGTTTTGGTTGGAGCAAAATGAAATCCATGACAAATCAAAGAACGCCATAATGTGAACGCAGTCGGTCGCCAACTAAGCCAAAGCTCATGGTGCCTCGTGAGAAAGTGGTTCAGGACGTTGTTTGCCCTCCACAGTCCTGTGAAACCTTGGGTCCTGACAGTTGTTGAAATAACAAGTGAAAGATGGCATTTGTTTGTGTGAGCAGGTCGAGAACCCACATTCCCTCCCATTGAACTCCTTTATTGTTCATTAAGAGCTTCATTTCCATAAATAAATAGACATTAACATGAAATTACATAAATCTTTTCATCAGGATGAATCTTGTCAGCACAACAAGCTATTTACATATTTACAGAGATGAACATGTGCTGTTTTGGTTTCTGCTGAACAGACAGAAAAGAGGCATGAAGTACAGGAGAAAGTACGAAGGTACAGAGCAATACTGTACGTTTTATTATATATTTATTTACATATGCACATTCCTTTGGTTTGTTCTTGCTGCAGAGTGAATGCTTTACTCATATTGTCAAAATTATATCTAAGAAGAGAAAATCAGATCTTCAAAGAAACAAAACTTTATTTTTCCTGAGAGCAGTTTATTTTATTTAGGTGCTGACATTGGACATCCACATCAAATAAAGGAATGAATGAAGTGAAGTTTGTGTGTTATTACAGCTAAACAATCAACTCCACATGACCTCATCCTGTTCCGCAATACAAACATGCTGCTCCTCTACCTGGATAATGTGAGGAACGTCCTCTCACACGGCCTCGGAGGTATTTAATATTTTTTTTTTGCGATCAATATTTAGAGGATATTGTTATTAAATATATACATTCCAAAATAGTAAAAAATCCCATGTTTACATTTTGTGAATATTTATCGAAATATATATCTAAATTTCCTTCTTATCCTCTGTTAGCCTTGGGCTTCCCGCTGGTCCTGATCCCCTAGGTGGTGTTTGAGGAGCTGGATTATAAAAAGAAAAGATCTACAGTTAAAGGGAAAGGCATGCTGTGCCATCAATTATATTGATGACACAAGCCATCGGGTTAAACTCGTGGCAAACAATGGAGGAGGCACCTAAGAGCAGCGGTAAGATTGGATTTCTGGAAAGTATTGGTTCTTTGAGTGATTTGAAAGCTGCACGTATGTTTAAAAACCAAGGAGGAAACCATGGGGTTAAAGTTAAAGACTGTCCATGAGCATGAAGCAGATTTCAAAGTTGATATTATTTGCTGTCTGAAATTGACCCTTCTTCATTTTCTGAGTGGTGCGAGACAATGTGGTCATGCAGTCCTTTCTTTTTTAAACACTAGGTAGGGCTAGCATTAAACTACAGTTTTACAGCATGCTGCGTGTGCATCAAGGGCAGGTTGAACCCAAGCGTGAGGTAACTCACCTCTTAGCTGAATGTAAAACACATCAAACATTCATTTCTCACCGGCACTGTGGCGTCCTCAGGAAGGACTGTGGTAACAGGCTCAGTATTTATGGACATACAAGACATTTAGTTCAAAGAAATAAAACACATGGTGGGCTTTTTTTGTACCAAGTGATATTGCACTCATCCGTTTACCTTCGATGTCGTGAATTAAACATATCCCTGTCTTTATATGGAATGTTTTTCTCTTGTCTCCCTGTCCCCAGTTGACCTCACTGCAAGAAATAATGACAGAGTGCAGTGTGCAGTGCTGCCTGCAATTCCAGCATCTGTATCCAGAGTGTGCTGTCATCCTGTGCACGTCACTCTGTACTTCTGCTGCTGGAGTGTGCGTGTCCTCTGCAAATAATGCACATGCATGTGACAGTCAGTTGGTCCAGCCAGATAGTTCCAGTTGGGATGAGAGAAAGATAAAGCCAGACACAGTAATTGAGCAAGAATAGATGCGCTGAGTGAGGAATTATTAGTTGAGGTCAGGAATCTTTTTGACTGGAAATGAGCTGTGGGATTGCTTCACACGCTTTCTCCTTTTGACCTACTCCACTGTCTTCCACTGTGGCCGACACAGTTATTGTTCATTTAGCTGATTTCAGATTTCTTAATGGTTTCTGTGCTGCCTGTCCTCTAGTGATGATAAAAACCTTAGAAAAATGCCAAGGCTAACAAAGCTATGGCTCTCACCAAGATTGACTTGGTGGCTGAGGTTAGGAGTTGCAGCCCCAGGCTGTTACCAGAAAGCTTCAGCAGGAGAGACACACCAGTCCAGTTTGTCTCAACCCCAGCAGAAGGTGAGCCTCGGATTAATGTGTTCTTCATGCAAAACAGGAAATTACTTGGCATACAGCATCGTACTGCAGTAGTTAATAGCACATACCATCCATGCACACACCGCCCACCTCTTCTTGTTTTCCTGCTCTCCTTTTCTCCGTCAACCCTCGCCTACTGTAAAATCCAGGTGACAGCATCAGCCACTTTAAACAAATCTGTTATGTTGAGCATAAAATAACAGCAGCAATAAAATGCCATTTTCACCCACGCACACTGAGTTAGCGTGAAGCTTGAGAGTTTGTTTTTGGTGTGGAAGTTGTGTTTGTTTCTGTCCTGACGTAGTGTGGCTCCGTTTGACTCATCACCGATACACAGCAGCTCAGTGCAGATGAAGAGGCGAAGGCAAAGCGGGACCTGGTGTACAGCAACTTGCATGTGGAAGCAGCCGTATATAGTGTTTGTGTTTCTGTCCTGACTGGATCTTTTGGAGCGATCACAGACACAACAGCTCAGTGCAGAAGAGGAAGCAACGGCTAAACAGCACGTAAGCCGATGCACGTCTGAGCTCTGACTCTGCCTGGAGCTGGTGCTGTCTGAAGTGCAGGAGGTGGAGATGAAGGCGGTCTCCTGGTTTTGATTTCTGAGATGATGTTTCAATAAATGACAGAAAATCTGAATTTTTAAATGAACAAATGTGTTAATGCATGAAAGGGAAGGGACTCCATCTTAAATTAAGAAATAGGACGTAGAGATAATGTAATAGATTACTTTATAGCAGGCCGTCAGAACTAATGTGAAAAATTCCCATGTAACTCAGCAAAGACTGGAAACATCTCCGTGTTGTTCTATCACATTGTTTTCTGCAGAATAGAAAGTTCTGATACCATCACATACTCTGAATGAAACCATGCAAGGCCAGTTTTTTTTTTTCTTGGAGCTAATTTTAATCTCTGAACACAAACCGCAGAGTCTAAAAATACAAAGTCACAAGTGCAAATAGCCAAACTGTGCATGCTCGAGTTTGTAAAAGCTTTCTTCCCCTGAAGCATATGAAGGGTTCATGTGACCCTGTTGTTAAATAGGATTACACTGGTTTAATATAATGCTCGTTCAATGAAAGTGTCTCATATTCACATGGGCCTCAAGGCATGTTTCTGTTCCTCGTGGGGTGTGAAACACTGACTCATCCCGCAGATAAAAGCTTTACTCCAGGATGACGTTGGCTGACCGGCACTGCGCTGGAACAGAATTAGGTCAGTGGTGAAAGCAGGGCACTCCAATGTGTGTCAGAGAGATGCTGAGTCGCCCACTGCAGCAGTTCCTCCTCTGGATCTCAATTACATATGCTTACCATGTCCTGTGTGTGTGTGTGTGTGTGTGTGTGTGTGTGTGTGTGTCAGCCAGGTTCAGGCTCAGTGTAGGATCGACTGCTACACTAATGGCCCAAGCCTCGTAGGCCATTCCAGAGTGCTGATAGCCAAAACAATGAGCGTTTTGCCCTTGTGCTGTGTATCCTTGCATCACGGGCCTGGTTCTGGAGTTCTTGGTACCACACAGTCTGGCTCAGTGCCAGGACTCCAGGAGTAGGCGGAGGAGGAGGAGGAGGAAGAAGAAGAAGGAGGGATAACTGGTGTGAGAGGATGAGAAATGTTTGAGTGGAAAAGTACTACATGAGATTTTCTGGTCTCTGTACAGGGTGTGTGTGTTGTTGCCTGTAGCTCCAGGACTGACTGACTCTCCATAGGCCTCTAGAAGTGTCCCTCTCCCTGCTTCTGTCCTCTATCATAATATTCCTCACATTTATCGTTACACAAACATCCTCATGGAAAAAAAAAAGTTTTCTGTTAAACCTCATTCACAGCAACAAAGACTTCCTTCCTTTTATCTAATGACAGTTAAGTGTTTGTGTGTGTAAACTACCGTATTCATCTTTATGCATGCCCCTGACTTCCCATATACTTCTGATTCCAGGTAAAACCACCGACAGTGGCGCTGCTCTAAGAGCCCTTGAAGGAGCCAAGGAGCTTGTGGAAGCTTTTGAGAAAAGCTCAACTCTCGTAGCAGGGTCCATTTCCATAATGGACAACATTTCCAGTAAGCTACAACCTCAGGTCAGTGCTGAGCACGTGCAGTGGAACTGTTGCAGTCAGAGCTCAGATGCGGCCGTGTTGTGTACTGCGGCATTTGGAAGCGCAGAAATACTAGGAGCATACTTTAGTGTCCTTACCCCTTGTTTATTTCCTGCCCATACACAGTGGGTCACTTCCTCATTCAGCGTGAAAGATCTCATAACAACAACCATTTGACTGCACAGAAAGCAGGATGTGTTCTCTTACTGCACACAGCCTCTTGTTTTTACAGCTGTTGGATTCTGAATGTTATTTTCATTCTTCATCCGTGTGTGTCGGGGGAACCTCCTGCCTGCGATGTCGTCATGAACGACGACGATGATGAAGACGTCGCGTCTGCTCAGGTCACTCCTCAGGAAGTCTGGGCCCTGTTTGAGAACATCTGGGGTCACGTGAATCAATTGCAGTGAGTGAAATGACTCAAATGCTCGTGCCCACAACACTGGGGAGGTCAAAGGTCAGTTTGACCTTTCCTTGAGGTGTGACCAGTTCTTATTTGGACGTATAGAGACAGATTCGTGCTTGGATTCCTCGTATGATATGATAAGTTTCAGCTTGGGTTTTTTTCCTGATACTTGTTGTGATAGTTTTATCGTCATTGTCATTATTGAGATGGATAATAATCACAGTAAATGACAGTAAACAAGTTGACAACAAAACACTTGTTGAAAACTGAACTCGGACTCCATCCACTTAATTGCAGTGACAATAAATGGAACAGGACTTAATTTGTAGGAACAAAAGTGACACTTTGGAGATTGTTTATTTTGATGTGCGTGTGTGTTTTTTTTTTTCCACTCCGTCGACTTACGAGGTCATTACTTTCTGTCATGTTTCAGCCTGCACTTGTTCAAAGCACTGGGCTTTGACCCTGACACCATGCAGAGCGTTCAGCCAGCGGGGGCTCCTCCGCTCCAACCGGACGCTTTGGCTTGTTGACAGAAACTGTCCGACACGGTGTCACAGCTGCTTCAGGCCTGCAGCAGGTATCCCAGCTGTCAGCACAAACACCCAGCTCCTCCTCTGCCTGACTGCCACAACACTGTCAGCTCTTTATTGTCTTCACTCTCTGTTTCTCGACACCCATTGCCATTTCTTTGATAGATATTTTTTATATCAGTGGGGGGGTCCAGGTGTGTCTCTCCATTTGTCTCCTTTAGTCAGCAACTTCAAATCACCCATGATCTGTCCTAAGCCAACCCTCCCCTTCTCATGTCCTGGTTACGTGTGCATGTTGCGTTGCATGACCTCACAGCCCTCAGGCCCTACTTGGCATGTAGTGTTGGCCCGGCTGTAATCTCTTTGACCTTGTTGCTCTGCCTTATCACCTTTCCCATGAGGCAGGCAGCCCAATACCGAAGCAGTGGTTGTGTTCCTTTCTGTTCAGTCTTTAGCGGCATGTTTACAGTCAGGGGCCGTCTTCAATCTCCTCCATGTCCATAATTGGTGCTCGGCAGAAAAGTGTCATTCTAAATGTTTTGATTCGGCTTCAGTTGTGGTGTTGGAGCGAGCATGGCGGCTCCATCGACCGTATAAAAGGCTGGACAACGTCCTAGTGGCTGGCTGCAGTTAATACCTCTGCCTCCTCCATGTTGGAGAGTGGATATGTCAAATGATTTTTCAGTGATAGTTTCAGTCGTTTTAGACATTTCTTATTTTGGCCTCTTTGCCTCATTTGCCTCTCTCAGCAGGTGCCCTGGTTCACTGTGTTAACTTCATGCCTCTGCGCTCATCTACACGTGTGTGTATTGGGCTTCTCTAACACTGTTGCCTAGGAGACAGCCAGAATCATTTTCACGTGTCTGAGCAGAGCTATGACTCATCTCCCTCCGTGTCCCTCTCACTCATTCTTCTCATTCCAGGGATGTAAGATAGGGGTAATTTAGGGCTCTGCTCAAATGGCCATTCTCTCTTCCTCATCATCTCGCTGCCTGACTTTCATCACGCTCTCTCTGTCTGATCCTGTGTTTCTTACAGTGATGTGTGTGCAATATAAATAAACAGAGTGCATTTTGCTGATGCGTGGATGGAGAAATAAAACATTTATGAGTTGTGTTCTCCTGCTCTTTGCAGATTAGTCATGAGGGTTATTGATAATTCACTATGGTCTAACGTAATAACTCCTGTTCCCCTGAACTCACTCGTAAATCTGTATCTTAACTGTGGAGGTAAAGTGAAACTGACTCTCACTGAGTCGATGATTCAAATGTTTGAGCTTCAACTAAAGTGTGTCTTTGTGTTTCGTTCTTCAGTGTGTTGTCCTCCGTCCCAAGTTTGGAGAATGTCCAGACGCTGCTCAGCATCATCCGCTGTCTCAAGGTCGGCACAGTGTCACTGTCATTATCAAACAGTTGGAGTGTTGATCAAGGGCCTCCACTCACTCACCTTAATGCGTTGACTTATCGCTCAGCTTTGTCCCCATTGTGTTCTAGGTTGTTGATGTGGCCTCTAGACTGACAGCTGTGGACCTCCTGGATTGTTTCTCACAACAGGAGTACAGGTAGGACTTAACAGACCAGTGTTTGTGTCCTAATCTCACAATCAAACACTGTCAGCTTCTGACGCGGCGTGTCCGGGCATGTTTTCCACCAGACGCCCTCCTATACACGTGGTCAGTGGCCATGGCGACGACGCTCACGCAGCAAACATCAGTCACTGTACACATTACGTGATGGCACACTCATAATTTAACATATACACTCTTTAACGGAGAGGGTCATGATTTATCTGTTGCACTTATTCAAGTTAATGGTGCTCTGGGATTTAA
Organism: Pseudorhombus dupliciocellatus; assembly: GCA_016785235.1. Classification (NCBI taxonomy): domain Eukaryota; kingdom Metazoa; phylum Chordata; class Actinopteri; order Pleuronectiformes; family Paralichthyidae; genus Pseudorhombus; species Pseudorhombus dupliciocellatus. The sequence goes on along the minus strand of JAFBJW010000359.1, from coordinate 1,537,122 downwards.
GAGGTTGAGGGAAGCGGTGATATTTGTTATGGAAGCAGCGGACTGTATTAACACACTGGGGATCAGAGAAGTGTTGATTTAGGCTGAGGGGCCAAGATCATAGGCACAGTGAGTTACTGTCACTATCATTATTTTCAATATAGAAGTATCTTTGTGTCCTCCCTGTATTTCCCTTCATCAAAACCAACATGGAATCCTGGTACCCCTCAAACTGTGGTCCAAATTGATTTGCGTTGTGTCTCTTTGCTTGTTTGTGATGGCGTAACATCATTAGCGTGTTTGCGCAGCTCGGCTGAACGTTCACGTTGGACACAGATATATTTTTGTCCAGTGTGGGTGTTACATAGGTCTGAGATCCTCAAATATTAACACCTATGCTTGTTATCCGACTCATCCTGTGTATTTTTGGGTTAGGTTTTTGTCACCCTAAATATAAAAAGCTTTAACTTGTGCTTCAGCTACAGCGAGATGATGAGATGTCACGGACACTATGTTGTCTGGTCATAGAGTATATTTTAATAGGATTAGTCCAATAATCAACAAATTGATAATCAATCAAGAATTTATTTTTTTAAATATGCAGATTTTAGGGTCCTCAAATGTAGTGTTTCCCTGTGATTTAAAGCAACATAAATCACAAATAATATAATGAAATGTCTTGTGGAAATCCAGTGTCTGCGCTAGATCGAGGGAAACGCCCGCCTGGCTTAGACATCATTGTGGCTCTGGAGCGACAGAGCAGCTGAGTCTGTGAGCACTTTGAACCCAGTAATAACCATGGAAACAAGCCACTGCTACCAGTTTAAACTTGATGATGTTTGCTGGCGGTTGTGTGACGTCTCTCTGTGTCGCTGTCAGAAGCTGTTTCTAATGATTCCATCCGTCCGTCTTCCTCTATCAGTCAGTGGTGGTGTTAGCGATGGCTTCACACGAATAGCTCGGATCTACGGTCACTGCGTAACCGGCAGCAGCGTCTCTGGGTCGTTCAGAGAAGCCCTTTCTCATTTTGAACAATGGCACGAAGCTAAATGAAACCAAAGGTTGATTCAGTACTAAAGACGACATCTGCTGTGTCACTTCGTGGAAGAGCTTTGGCGGCACTTAGCTTTTTACCTCATCCCGGCTTTTGTTACCAGAGCACAGCGCTGACAGATATGGTTAAGCCGCCCGTGTTGCGATTGTAAATATTTTATTGGTTACATTCACCGTGAAGAGATCTGGGCCTTTACTTGGCGAGCGCATTATCCACAGTGTTAAATATTTGATTTCTGTGCTCAGTGCGCCGGCATGATGTCATGCGTTACATAAAGCCCTCGGGGAGGCCTGTTCCTGGATCCTGCTCCGTCATTGACGGGCACAAACAGAACACGCAGGCCTCGGCAACAGATAAGCTCCCACAGGAGTTCGAGGGTTTCAGAAACGTCAGAATATCTGGACGTGTGGGGCCTCAGCAGTGCCCTCCTGAAGGCTGCTCTAGTTTTTGCTGGATTTTTCAAAACGAGTGGGAGGAGGAAGGCACAGAACAAGACACGTTTGTTTCGCCGTATATCTGTGCTCCTCAGCCCTCTGCTTGAATGGGTTCAGGTCTGAGCGTCCATGCTTCTCCCTCCAATGGCCCGCGATTGTGATTCTCTGCACGTACAGCACGCGGCTCTAATTGTCTGTTCATTGTGATTTTCCTGGTGTTGCCCTTTGTCTCATATCTCAGATGAGTTTACGCTAGATTACGTCTCTCTCTCCTACGTTAGCAGCGTGCGTTTGAATGCAAGCTGACATCAGTTTACATTGCCTCTTACATAATTCACTGACTCATTGACAAAAGAAAAAAAACAAAAAAAACCTTAAACATAAGCATAACCTTTGCGGTCGCGTCTGGAGGTTATATCTTGTGTGTTAATATTTAATCAGTATAGTTTCGTTTAACCCTTCCCTCGGACAGAACAAGCTTCCACCGAGGAGAGACTGGAGCCTTGACCTTTTCTGTGAAGAGACGCTGTTCTACATCTGATAGGATTTTTTTTTTTTTTCACAACTGCAATGAATTAAAGCCACATATAGAAGATGCTCCATAATATGCCTGAAGTATTAAAGTGTTTCATCTCTTGCTGCTGTGATGCGACTGCGGCGGCAGCCCTCGCACACTTTGTTCAGCAAACGTTTCCTCAGCCCGCCAGTGGTCGGTAACGAAACCCTCAGCGAGACTGCGTCACAACTTTCAAGGTCAGCGACTCGCTTTGAAGCGAACAGAGAGAACTGGGTTCAACTTGCTCCAACATCTCTCAGCCGAAGGAGCGCAGTGCGGTGGAGAAATGCTCTTCGCGCTTAGAACAAGAGCTGTGTTTTTATTTTAAGACGGGGGGATTATGGAAATAAACTCCAAGGGCAGGAGAACGACTGAAAATAGATGAAAATATAAATAGAGCAAAGCAGATGTACAGACACTGACCCTGCTGCACACCCCTGACAGTACAGCACACACATCCAACAGATTCAGAGCGTGGTGGAGGTGCAGAGCTGGTTGCCGTGGTGATTGTCCATGTGTCTTTGTAGGGAGAGTCTAATTGTCGGTTTTCTGTTCAATGGGGTGGGGGTCACTGTGTCATGTGCTCCTGTGTTCTATGTCCTCTTCTGAGGACATCCACCTGTCCAGGACACACAGGCTGTTACGCAACACACACACAATCGGCAGCTCTGCCTCTTTGTGTATAGGTTGTTGATCTGGGTCAGGGACCCGCTGCTCAACTCGTGTGCATCATTGCGTGATTGCTGTCAGACGTCTCACCGACAAGCTTTTTGAAGGGTCCACAGTTTGGGAGGAGACCTTGAGCCGTAGATGGGACAGTCAGATCAGCTGTGGTGGACGCAATGCATTCTGGGGAGGGGGGGGGGACACAACCTGCACAGGTTATGAAAACACACGGATGCAGACTGAGGTGACAACGAGGGGAGCGAATGGGTGGAAAGTGGTGCGGGTGGAAAGCAGGGGGCGACGACAGAGAGCAGAGTCTGTCTCTCCTCCTCCTCCGCCTCTCTGTAGTTACATAACGTTCCAATGGAAACAAAGCGAGAAGGAAACAGAACAAGCAACAAGCTCCTTCAGTGTCTGCGCTGCTAAGCAGCCGTTGCCAAGGCTCCGGCAGCCAGTCTTGTGCATGTGGCTGCACTCGGTGTTTTTCTGGTGAATGTCTAAATGCGTGCATGTATATGGGAGCAGAGATAAATGGAATAGGGCTGCAGAGAAGTGAGCGTGAATTGCTGACAAGGGAATGTGGGTCTTCTGGAAGCTGCTGCTCACACAGAAGCTCTTTTGTCTGCCCCGAACATTCTGTGCTGGACGCGGTCAGCGCATAGAACGTTCCCTCAGAGCCACAGAGATGTCTGCAGAGCAGGCAGATGCTCTGCACCTGATAATGGCACACAAAAAGAAAAATATAACTCTGAGATCAGTTCCCTCGAAGTGTCCTCGCTCATCAAGGGGACTGTCTCTGTGCAGTCTACGTCCCTCATGACGCCTCCAGGACATATGAGGTCTCACCAGTGCTTCCCCCCTGTTCCACTCTGTGCTCAGTGACATCCACATGACAAAGGTGTTGTATGCTGAGATGTCCAACAAAGAAAACCACTGGTGGTCCTCCTTTTGCAGCCGGTGGGCTTGTTCTGGTCCTGGAGCTGGCTGCTGACGGGCTGCTCGTCTTCGTTTTGGTACTAATTGGTGCTCGGCCTCATCCTCTTCTTCAGACTCACTGTCAGACTCTGAATTTTCAGAAATTTAATCTTCACATTCTGAGGCCCTCACAGCAGATAATCTTTTGGCCATCTTGATCTGTTGTGATAAATACTAGTAATAACCACACTGGCAAAGTCAGATTTATAGTGTCACACCCCTAATTTGCAGGTGGGTTAAGGTATGAGAAAATAAAGTTTGGTTCCCACAAGACAGAGTGTAAATGTGCGGGGATCTAAGAGCAGACAGTAGTTGAATTTTCAATAATGTTGCACCTTTGTGCGGGAGCAGGAGGGACAGAAAACACTGTCAGTATCCCCAGAAAGGAGACAGACCGAGTGAAGGTACTCAGGTACCTACACTTTCCACACTTTATTAGCTCCGGGTCCAGTGGACCCAAGCACCCTGTATGTAATATAAATGCGTATGGCGGGTGTACAGTATGTGTGTTGATTTATGTTCTTTAAAGCCAATGAATTTCGGGTTGAAAAAATAATTGTTTAATTTTTCTTTTGATAAATTAAACAATTAAATGAATTAATATTATTATTATTTTATCATCTGAATGTTAAAACTAGCTGTTGACATTTGGTGGGAATTCAGAATTTTATTTAGTGATATTTCTGAACCACCATTTTGAATGTGTGATGATACAGGAAATATCCCATCCTGTCCTGGTTGAGCAAAGACTGTCAAGGCCCGACAGACGCCTTCAGTTCTGCACCAGATCCCTCGTGCATCTAAAACTGGTAAAAAAAAAAAAAAAAGGTTTCAAAAGATGATTGACACAGCCAGGCTTCAGAGAGTGTTGGAGAAATGAAGTGACGTGTGTGTTCATTTCTTTATGTGTAGATATAAGTTTCTACTTTGCTGTTTTGAGAAAATATATTTGAAATGGTTTTATGTTTAAAACAAGAAATGAAAAGTTTTTTTTTTTAATCTCCAGATGTGTTCAGCCTCAGGAACTTAATCTGAGCAGTTTTTAGATGAGGCTGACCTGACGTGTGTGTGTGTGTGTGTGTGTGTGTGTGTGTTAGGTATTGAGAATGACCTGAGCGTAAGTACTTGTTCCTCCACGTGTGTGTGTGGTGACTAATGGGATTAGAGCGCAGGTGACGCCAGCAGACAGGCTAAGATTACAGCAGCCGCTCCGAAGCATCAGACGTCACGCAGGAGGAAGTGGAGGCCGAGGGTGGACGCAAAATGAGAACCGAAGGTGACCTGGGTTTTCTGGACTTCCTGTCTCATCCCGTCACTTTGCTGTCAGTTTGAAAGCTGAGCTCTTTCTTTGATAGTGATGTCTACTTGTACTTGTACTTGTCCAACAAATATCCTCCGGTGATCATTACAAAAGCTTCACCTGGGGTGTCGTAGAAACCGGTAATTTATTCTTGTGGGCAAAAACCAGCTGATTCATAATATACTTTAAATTTAATGCCTCAAAGTTTGGTTTTGGTTTCAAATTGTGAAAGATCCAGAATGTCTGAGGACTTAACTGAAGTGAGTAAAAATAGACCCGTCATAGTCTAAGTGTTAAGTCTCTTCTTCCTGTAGCACGTGGACCATATGGTGATTCTCTGTCAAGGCATGTCAGCAGAGATTATCAGAGGCCAACTTGTGAATGAGCCCAGGGTTTAAACAACGCGGACAGGGCGGCCAGTGACGTCTGGGGTCATCTGCTCCTCTTCCAACACTTTCCCAACCCAGAGGGACTGGCTGTCGTCATCCCTTCCGGTTGAGGTCCGTTAGCCAGCTTAGTGTAATCTCCCCTAAAAGACACTTAAGCAGGAAAAAAACCCAGAGCTTAGTGATAGTCCCCGAGGGAAAATGGTGGCAATGAAAGCTTAGACAGCAATAACCAGGACGCAGTAATTACTTGACCTAACGAGTGGAGTGAGATGGAGATGTGGTGGCTGGAAACTGTAAATTCAGTAGACTCCTCTCACGTGTGAGTGCTCTGGGAAAATTCATGACATATTTTAAGCTTGAACAATTCCAGAAAGTTGACGGGAGACAAAAATCAGATTTACATGATTTATTAATTAAGAAATGTTACAAATGTGATAATCCTTTCACTCAAATTCCTTCCAGAAAAATCTGCCAATGCCTGACACTTAAACACAAGAAAAAAAAGGGATCTCCAGTAAACTGCATCTCTACATATGTCAGTTAAAAATCACGATAACAAAGGTTTGGTTAGCAGGAGCATGGTTGTGCGTGCACAAAAAAAAAAAAAAAAAGATTAACTAAAACTGGCACTGGTTAGATTTGTTGAATTAAGCTGTCTGCTACTACTTTTATTGGTAAATCAGCAGTGTATAAAAAAATATAAAAAAGGCCATCGTTTTAGATTCAAAAAGCAACTCAGCTTGTTTGAAATGACACAAAAAGCCATGACGGGTGTTTATCAACTCTCACTCTGAGTAAGGCTTCAGACCACTGACCTTTAAATATGTGAGCAAAAATTACATTTGCACAACAGAAATATGCTTAAATTAACTTTTGGAGGTCACCAACTCTGTGCTGCGACCTCCCGAGTGACCGACAGAAAACCCGCCATGAAAGTGACAAACCTTTCAACTCTAAGAGAAAAAGAAAAGCACTAAATGTGTGTTAAATGTTGGCATATGACAAATTATGAGTAAGAAAGAAAATATATATACAGCACGAAAAGAAAAAAAAAAACATTTTATGCAATATGCAAAGGCGTCATGTTGTTGTGGCAACAACCCTCCCATCCCCCCTCCCACGTAGTCTTCACTGAAGACCCCCCCCCCATTCCACACAGAACATCACGAAACACGATTACGTCACTAAGCCTGTTAGTTTGGGAAAGGTGAAGCACTGTGAAACCCTCCAACCCCCCCCCACCCCCACTCCATTGCCAGCTTCACTCAGAAAGGGGAGTCAGGGCCTTGGTGCAGTCGTACCACTCATCCGCCTCAGGGTTGTACACCTCCATGGAGTTGAGGAACTCATTGCCGTCAAAGCCGCCCACTGCGTAGATGGTTGCGTCCAGCATGGCCACGCCGGCATTGCTGCGCGAACACGTCATGCTGCCCAACATCCTCCACTCGTTGCTGGCAGGGTCGTATACCTCCACGCAGCGAAGCGCGTGAGAGCCGTCAAAGCCGCCAATGACAAACAGTTTGCCTGGACAGAAAAAAATTCAGCATCAATGAAACGTCTACAAAAGATGTTCATTTTAATCAGTTCAAATCTGCTGTGGCACACACACCCCCGCTTCCCCATCGTGCTTCTTACCTGCATGCACGGCGACGGCAGCTCCCCTGCGCGCCACATTCATGGGGGCGATCAGGGTCCAGGTGTTGTTCTCTGGGTTGTAGCGTTCCACAGTGTTCAGGCAGTTCCACGACTCCGCTCCACCAATCACATACATGAAGCCCTCCAACTCACACACTGCTGCCTGGTGCCGCCCTGAAAACACAGCATCTTAAATGAACAACTTTCTCCTCAGGCTGCATGTTTCATGAAACTGAGGAGTCTTGTTCCTGAACATCTCTGTGAGCCAGTTTCCCAGACAGACAACACAAGCTCCTCTTACATCACCTGCAATGTGATGTGGTGCAGGGTGTGTGTGCACGTACTGATGTTGAGGGAGGCACAGTTGGACCAGGTTTTGGTCACAGGATCAAATGCATCACAGTTCTTGAGGCCCTTCTGCCCGCAGGGGTCTGATCCTCCCACAACATAGAGTTTGTTGTTCAAGGAGCAGACACCTTTAAAAACAGACGATGGGGGTGAGCTACACTGGTTTATTACTTAGGAGGCAACCTATTTGTACATATAACAGATGCAGGAATTAGTTGGGTTGTTGCTGACCTGCATTGCAGCGGTTGGTCCTCAGTTGTGGCACTTGAACCCACTCGTCAGTGTGTGGGTCGTACGTCTCCCCACAGCTCAGCTCATCAGAATGTCCGTTGGAACCTCCGATCACATACAGTTGACCCTGTGACAGTTGGAACAACAAATCATTAGGGGGACACCTCCACCTCACAAAAAAATTCTGAGACTTTGAACGCTGATTTGTACCATGAGCACAGCCATCTGGAATCGAGCCCTTGGAGTCCGCATGGGAGCGATGAAGGTCCAGCGATCCTCTTTGGGGTCGTAACACTCCACAGTCCTCAGACACTCCTCTCTGTTGTAGCCTCCTGCAGGTTCATAAAGACATACCACCACTCAGCTCATAAGATTTGCACTCTTGAAAAAAAAAAAACTTCTCTGCATATTTCATTTTAAAATTCTGTACAGCACCAACCTGCCGCAATGAGTCTTCCATTCAGCGCTGCGGTGCCCAGGCCCGAGCGAGCGTAATGCATGGGTGAGAGCGGCTGCTCTTCCAGCTCTTCGGGCTGGGCCTCGAAGCTGAGGCTCTTCATCAGACAGGGCGTGGCAGAGGGAGAGGTTTGAGGGCTGCTCCGACCGTGCAAGAAGATCACACACAGCATGCCGTCCAGCACAGCCAGACACAGGTAGGTGTTGTCTGGAGGGAACATCCAAGATAGTTAAAGGGGGGGGGGGAAAAGGAGTAATGGTATGTCAATACAACAATTAATAATAAAACAGAAATGGAATATAGTTCCACAGGGATTAAACCACATGTGCTCCAATGTTTTCAAACCAAGAAAAAAGGGTGTAGTCTCATTTCTAGTCAGATAATGATCAATTTTATACATGAAATTCCTCACAGCATAAAAGAAGATGTCCTGTCCTTTCAAGTTGTTGGGTTTTGAAGTTAAATCTTTCATATATCCTCTTGATGTAGCTCAAGAAAGTGTTATATTCATGAACACTTACTTGTGGTCTTCTCTGAGGCGATGTACTTCCACTCTCTCCTGATGGTTGCTTTGGGGGCGTTAGCTGCTTGGTTGGAGGGCGACAGGCTTCCTGAGGAGCTGCAGCTCATCTGTCTCTGGGTGCTCTCTCGTACCGGTTTCTTCTGCAAGAGCACAGCGCAGCTACAGAAGCCAGGCCTCAGACACTCCTCTCCATAGGCCCACCACCAGTGGCCAACACCAACCAATCACACCTAACCAGCCTGTGCTGTGATCAGCTGATCTAATGTAGACGCGACATAAAAAAGCTGCGTACTGAAAAAAATAAAAATCACAAGCCAATAATCCAGCATTGCAAACTCCTGCCTCAGTCCAGTAAAACTCTAAATAGGGTTGCTATAAAAGCTCAACATAGCCAGGCAGGCTTCATAATTCATTTCTTGCTGCTTTACTGACACCAGGTTTTGGGAATAAAAGTGTGGTAATAAATGAGCAACAGCGACGCCATGGTACACTCGGCCAGGCACAAGCTGCACAGTAGAGCTACACACTGCCAATTTAGAATGCAACAGAGGCGTCATCAGAGTGAAGTCAGGCACAAGCCGTTGCCAAGTACCTGCACAAACTGAAGTTGGTCCTCCTCACTACCAAACACCTCACTGTGCCCCTCAATCACCAGCCCTCCATCCACCAGCTTATGGTCAGGTGAGTAGTACAGCGTCTGCACCTGAAAGACAGACAGCAACAACACACCTATGTGGCTGTCTCCATGGCAACACACAGAGCCCCAGTAGAGAAGGGGAGGGGGAGGAGGAAGGGTGGGAGGGCAGTGCTGTGAAGAGGAGGGGGAAGGGACGATGCCCTGGATCTTCAGTCTCTTGAATGCAAAGCGTCCCTTAAAAAAAAAAAATAGAAAAAAAAAAAAAAGACACACAAGCCCCGGTGCCACTGCATAGAGTGGGTTTGGAGTTTGAGCTCCAGATTGTGGCTCTCCTTTAATTTGCATCTAAAAAAAGAGGGAGGGAGCTGGTGAAGAAAGGCTGCATCTGGAAAAATCTTCTGTGAAGAATGAAGAGGAGGAGGGGCTGCATGTGGCCCTCTGTCCATCTCCCCTGCTTGGAAACCGGTCCTCTAGCTGAAGTAGCTGGTCATTGTGAGGCCACAATGGCTATCAAATCCAGATGACTACAGAGAGTAATGTGTTGTATAAGCCCCGCAATAACACATGACAACATAAAGCAGTGGGGAAACTGGTTGAAGTCGAGTGTCTTAGTGGCAAAATGTAAAACAAAAAACTCAAGTTGGATGCGAGAAGTTAAATGAAGTTCTATGTGCAATGTGGTTTTCTACAGAATGATTACTCAAAGCAAGGACTCAAATGTTAATCAGTTGAATCAGATGAATCTGTTGCTAAAGTGAGCAATGTTTTCTCTTAAAGGCAGAAATGGGTTGCATCTGTAAGTGTGACATGGACAGATGGGAGCACAGTGTCGGCTCCAAGGAGAGGCTGCCGAGAGGCAGTAGTGCTCCTCCCCTCCCTCTCTTTTCTCTGACTCATTACCCTGGTGGCTCAGTCCTGGCTCCTCAGTCTGGTCCCCTGCTGCTGCTAATAAACCTACAGGAGAGATAAATCAATGGGGAGGAATGCCTGTTAGTGCTGGAGCAACAAACACGCACCTGTTCAGATAGCAAAGTGGCAGTAAGACAGCAGAATCAAGGGTCAGACCTTCGAGAAGCAGTTTTTGCAGTTCAGAGGAGAAGAGCACTGTAACACTCCGCTGGGCTTGTACAACCACAAACCCAAAAGAGAACAGTGGAAACAAAAAACAAGAGCAAACAGCAGCTCTTTTTTCGGCTCACCTCTAATTTGTAGTATGGGTCAGGGGTACAGAGTTTCTTACTGCAAAAACCTCAACAAATCAGAGGGAAAAAGAACAATCCTGACATAGGAGCATGACAACAGCATGCCATTTCTACTTCAGCCCCCTTCATGACTTCTTAATGTCAAAAACAGGAGGATTTGTAGAGAGGGGAAGGGGCAGGTTAGGAATGAAGATCATTTTGAAAGTTTAACTGCGTGCCCTGCTACTGACCTCCTCCATCAGTCGTTCCAGTTGATCTCCGTTCTCCCATAGGCTCCGCTGCACCCAGTTCAGCACCTTCGAGTAGAGCTTGCCATTGCTGGGCAGGGTCAGGTTGTCTTCTAGCATTACTTCTAACTATAAACACACACACGGCATATGAAACCAGAGTTAGATTCATTCACTGGAGGCACAACTGGATGCATAAATGAGGAAATCAATACTGTGGCCTTTTCTCTGTACACAGAAAAACTTGATCTTACGGGATGATTATCAATTTACCCGAGCCTTAGAAATATTTACTTTAGCCAGTCAACTGCTGCAGAATGAGAGGAACACATTAATGGACTTAATGTGGCTGACCTGTGCAGCATTAACCATGGTGTAGCCCTCCCACTCAAGGACTGACTACTGCTTTGTATTAAGGCTAGGCTGCTTAACCGTCTCAGCAGTGGGGAAATCTAAAAGGGGCTCACTTTATACTGTAAGCATTGTTAATCTCATGGTCAAAGTCAGAAAGGTTAAAAATACAGAGCGTAATCCAGCATTTGTTGTTCAACCCATAACCTCCGGTGGGTCATCTGGACTGACTGTTATTTCATGAAGTCTTTAAACTTTTACACTCGTACCTTGAGGCGGGGAAGTTTGAGGAAGTCCTCTTGTTCAGACACTTCCAGAAGATGGTCTTGGATGAAAGCGTCGACCTTGGCCAAAACTCTGCCATCTCCCATAGAGCTTGCAAAGTTCCGGAAGGAAATGGCATTCTGGGAATCCATCTTAGACAACAGGTAGTCACCACAGATCTGAGGAGTGAGTGGGAGATATTGGAGTAAATTACATGTCATCATTTCTCCATTATGAAGGATCAAGGCTCACAGATTTGGTTTTGGTTCCAGGGTTTGATAAGAGCCACACAAATAACTCCAAACCTGTTTGACTCGCTCCATCTTGAACCTTTTGGCTGCAGAATAAACTTCTTTGACCAGCTCTTTGTCTGCCTTGAGTCTGTTTTCAGAAGAAGACAAAGGTAAAAGAAAGGAATGAAAACACCATTAATCATTTTCAAGTGTGTCGCAGTGACAGTTTCAGAGGTAAGAAGGTCAAAGGTGTTACGAACTGGGCAGTGTAGGCATAGTTGAGCAAGATCTCCACAGCCTCAGGGTCCAAGTCCTCAAAGGTGACATGTGATACTCCATGAGACTCAATGTCACTATTGAAGATCTCAAACAGGTAGGGACTGCAGCAAGCCAGCACAGCACGGTGAGCCATCAGCTCATGACCACACACCTTCACAAATAAAATGAATAAGAGAAATATTTCAAAAAGGTTTACAAGAGAAAATAAACACCAGAGTGTGTGCACTACACAACTGATAAATTTATACTAATAACAGTGTTAGAGTGAAAGGATTGTTAATCTGTTTTGAAACGTGTCTAAAAATATATATATATAATCAGTGGTTAAAATAAAGATATTTCAAATGTATTAGGCAATAGACATCCTACTGCCTCAGAATACCTAACTTCTGACTGACTGCAAGTCTTTCATAAAAGGTCTGTACTCTACAATTAGTGGAAACAGGTTCTCATACTAAAGTTTCCAAACCAATGGAAACAACCGGATGAACATTTTTATAATTGCTAAATCTTTTGAGGGGTTATTTAGCATGACTCATCTGGAACCTGAACAAAATATCATCCACCTTCCACAGGCATGGAAGGTTGCATGCCGACCTATGCTCACGTGTTTGCTTTAAAACGTACCTGCAGTCTAACGTCACAGAACTGACCACTCTTTCTCAGAGCGTTCATTTTGGCCACGGTGGAATCCAGGAAACTTTCGTCCTCAAAGATCAAATAACCATTTGGAATCATCTTGGTGAATTTCAATTGTGTACCTGAAGAGGAAAGGTTAAAAGATAAATTAATATGTATGTTTTTAGACATCAAGAAATAAAATCAGCATGCATATAATCTGCACTCTTAAAAGCCAGCTTTATTAATTGATGACCAGTGGGAGGATTAGGATGAAGTGCCGTGTATGTAATGTTCATTGTGTGCTATAATCTCTCTATGCATTAGTCATGGACTTACCTAATGGAGAATTACACAAATCCAGGGAAGCACTACTGCAGAGAGTAGAACAGGAACCAAAGGTAGGCAAAGCAGACTGAGAGTGGAACCAAGTCTTCTTCGCCCGCGGAGAGGGATGGGAATAGAAGAAATGCCAGTTGACTACACTGGTGTGATCAGCAGGGAGAGGGGGAGCAGCCGCACGGACAAACTATCAGGCTTGAAGCGACTGTAATCAAGTCCTTGGTATCCCGTTGGCTATAGAGTTGTACTTATTCTGTGTTGGTCATACATTATAACCTGTAGAGAACAAAGGATAAAAGGAACATTAATATTGTTAGTTATTAAAATAAAGACACCATTGCACATGGATGAGCAAATGAGAAGTGCCCATCTTCTTCTATCACTCATCCAGGTCATTCTTCACAAGCCAAACATGCAGTAGACCTAAAAAATGGTTTTCATATTCCTCCATAGAAGGTGATCTGGTTAGGACGACATCAAGCCTTTCCTTGCCTTAACAGTCAGACAGTTCTGGCTGCTGAGCCCATCCCTTGTAACACCATCCATTTGGTGATTTAAATGTCCCCACCTGCTGCTTCGCCCAACCCTGTCAAGCTAGTCTGTGTAATCCGTCTCACGCCTTCAGCTCTGTCTCGTCACTGCCTGAAGTAAAGCCCCTCAAACACAACTTATATGGCAACCCCCCTGCTGACTGGCTCCTCCCTAAAGTGAACCATTCATTCAGACTCTAACGTAAAAGGAAAACACAGGAGGGAGCAACTTGTGACAGTGTCACCACGGCCAGCCAATGGGTTAGAGTGATGGTCTTATGCAAGGTTTTCCATCTTTCATAGAACCCATGTCCCACAAGCCCCGCCCCATCTCAGGACATTTCATACTACAGAGTAGTACAAATATCACTAGTCATAATGCTGAGCGAGACATAAGCAGACAGGCCTCACTTGTACCCGCGCAATCACAAAGTGATGTAATTCCAGACGCAACCACAAAATTATTCCATCTGTGATCTGAAGTGCAGTAAAATATTGATTGGCAACTCCAAGTTATCACCATCTCGTCCATGTAGAGGGGCCTACATGGATGAGAGCAGTTGCCCCACATTCTGAAACTGGATCCACTGAACACGCGATGAGGCCTGGGTACAACGTGTCCAGCTTTATGAGCTGAGTTCTGAACACCAGTGATCAACTCAACTCTTGCACGTGTATTGCAACTGACAGACTCCACAAGCCAAAGTGCATATAACTGTGCTCGTATGAAAGCCCTGCACTCAAAAGGCAGGATTTGAGAATAAAAACAGACTTACTATTATTACACTGATAAAAAACTTGTGTGAGCTTCATCTATAACAGATGCATGTCCAGGTGTAATGTTGCTTTCTGCGAACCAGTCCAGAAATTCTCAGAGACAGATAGTCCAACAAATATTGAAAAGGCGCCAAGCGACCAGTTTAGCAAGGAAACGACAATGGCAGTGTCAGTGCAAATTGTTGATTAGTGTGCCAATCATCTGACACCTTACTTATCTGTTCAAAAGACACAGTGCAAGGCACCAAACAGGTTTTATAATTATAAATCAAGAAGAATGGAAAGACAAATTAAATGAAGACTGGCCTGTTGAGACTAAGATTTTCTAATGTATGCGCTCCTCAAACAACTCCATTGCACTATGCCAATAAAATAGAATGTGGAAGAAGAGGACATTGAAACATAACACGTATTGCTTAACACCGAAAAAAATCCTACAACCTGTCTATCATCGCAGCAGTCAAGACAGGTATTGGCTTTGTATGACAGCTAAAAGGTACCCATTTCAAATCCAAAACACTAATCCCACACCATGAGTCTGACAGGCCTGTAAAAACTGACAGCCAGCTGCATGACTGCCCTCCATGATTTGTCCCAGCTGTCTGACAAAGGTAGAGGCAACCCATGGAGTTGAAATCAAGATGGATGCAGAGGTTACCCGCATTCTGTGTGTGTGTGTGTGTGTGTGTGTGTGTGTGCGTATGTCCAGCTATGTTCAATTATTTGTCTCTTTGCAATTATTTGTTTGCTAAAACATATTTAGTTTCAGAGTCATGAGTAGCTGGTAAACAGTCACATCCTCTTTGCATGTTAGCCCAGTGACGTGTGACAGTGTTAGTACAACGTGTGGCTTTAAATGCAGTTTGTTTCTACTTCGGCTACACAATGTAGCGCCTACTTCCATAGCCTGCCATTGAAATCTATATTCCACCCTGTCTGTGGATGGATGGAGGGAACACTGACCCACTTTTGAGTGGTTATGCAACATCTGGCAGAAAGCTCCCATGTGAAGGCTGAAGTGTTCACCTCCACATGGTCGGCTCCACCACACGCCTGTTGCCTGCTTCCCCTCATCTCTCCACCTAACGCTTAAACAAACACGCTGGGCAAACCACACCCTAGTTTCACTGAATAATTCAGAGCTGCTGCCTTAATCACATGGCTGTGATTAAATAATCATCCTCTGATAAGACAATCCAACGCCACTGCAGGTTACTTTGGAGACCAGCATACAGTAAGATATTTGCTACAGTGTGGGCTTTCAGGGGGGATTGTCACCCCTTTGACCGCTTGTATGGACGTTAGCAAGCATAAATAGGTAGACAAAAAGGCTAAGCAGATTTTGGGATCTGGAAACATGTCTATATGAGCCTGCGCTTGAAAACCTGAGGGGAAAGAAAGAGACAGAACAAAGGCAAGAGAAGGAGAAAGGGGTCAGATTGTTCACAACTTTGTCACAGAGGGTGGCTCTGAATGTATTTTCCCCCTCTCCATTTTTTCCATCCGATTAGCCACACACAAAAGTGCAGGTCTGTCACTGAGCGTTCCATGCTGGCCGGACAACCCTCCAGTGGAGAGGAGAGGAAGTGCTGGATATTTCACCCAGTTTCACTGTGTGGAAATTTACCACTTAGTTTAACCCATCCTCAACAAGGCTGAGAGAAAGAGGAAGCACAAAGTGAATTCATTCACACAAGACACTGTCACCTTGTATCATAAGCCCCACAGCAGTATTTAATATATTATAATGCATATGTGAGGATGCATAATTATCTATTGTATGAGGTTTGAAACGCCGTTTGGATTCGTACATTTCTTTACAACCGTGATTCTAATGCGTGCTGTGTTGGAAGTCCCCACGTGTTTGTCCTCCTCAGAACCGGATTAACCGCAAATGGCAACCCGCTCCACTTGAAAAAAAACCTGACGCGGAAAGAACCGGGAAGCCGGCGTCCCTTTCACCGGCAGACCACGGCCAAACCGAGATAGTCGATATTGGACCAGAACCGGTCACAGCCGCTCTAGTACGGCACCGAATGGAGGGAGGGGGGATGTACAGGGACAAGGACAGGGTGTACCCACACTACGTCGCCCACCGTGCCACCCCCACACTGGGCCAGGCCCTCAGACGGACACCCTGGATGCCGCGTCTGCGATTCGCTGCAGAGCAATGTCATTCATCGGCCTGCCTCCTCCCCTGGTGCTAGGGGGTAAAGTACCTGGGCCATAATGTGTGGCGCTCGGCCAGAAGTCATCAAGGCTCGCCTGTACGTGCACCCCGCCATCGGTTAGTGGGTCAGGAAGCTATCGCCCACTGAACCCGGTCATTACAGAGCACGTCAGCCGCACAAACGAAACGCACATTTGGGCAGGAACAGCCGGGAAGAAGGGGGCGATTGAAGGGGCACGAAGGGGGGGGAAGGAGGGGGGGGAAGGGGGGGGGGGGGGGGGGGGGGGGGGGGGGGGCGGAGTGCGTGCTAGCACCGCTAGCTAGGCAGGGAACCTGCTGCTTTCAGCCGGTGACAGCAGGACCGTCACACCGGCTAACATTAATTACTCCTTCCCGAGGAGGGGGCGGGGGAGAGGCGTCAGTCTGTGTGTCCCCCCCCCACCCGCTCGAGGCGGCGAACCGCTTCGGTCAGAGCCCGGCACTGCGAGCTGGAGGTCCGTGACGTAGCCCAACTCGCACACGAGGCAGAGGGTTGCGGGCATTAAAAATAGACGTTTGCAGTAGTTTCCACCCAGTGTGGGCTAACACCCCCGGTTAGCCATCGTCCATTTAGCCACACATTCACACACACCCCCCCAGCCTGGAGGACAGGCACCGCGGAGCTTCCCGCTGCGACCCGGCGACATGTTTAACGGTTCCCTCACATGTTAGCGAGCAGCTGCGCCACAAAGACGCGGTATAAAAAGAGAGCGAACCATTCTTACCTGAGGCGTTGGACAGCAAACGATATTAGACATATTTAATGAGAATTCAGAGTTGGTTGGTTCTGGGTGGAAAAGCTCGGCTCTCTGCGGTGTTGGCAGATCGTGTGTCCGGTTCCTCTCTGGCCTCTGAGCGGGATGCGCGTCCTCTCTCTGGCGGCCTGGGGCTCGTTCTGGCGGAATGGCTGGTGACCGTGGAAGCGCGCTCAAGACAGAAATGCAGCGTGAACGCCACGCCGCCCAGTGACGTCAGTCACGCGGGGCGGGGCGGGGCGGGGCCCACCGCTCATGAAATCCACGATCCACTATCGACAAATTGGTAATCCAGTTCATCGGCGATCGATATCAGATGAGAAGTTACACCGTGTGCTTGTTTTCATGGGTAATTTAAATGATTGAATTTGTGATTACGATTATTCCCATGGATATTTATAATTATTATAATTATTTTGTCTATAATTTTTATAATATTTGTAGATAAAATGGGGTACATGGATGGATAGACAGACAGACAGACAGATACAGTAGATGGCTGTCAGGTTGCAAAGACACCTGCACCTGATCCCTCCTGGGTCTCACCTCTGTCACCTCTCTGTTTAATTCTCTTGTTAATCAAACAGCCTTTAGTGATGCACAGTCGTAATCAGTTCTACATGAGCCAGGATAGTGGAATGCCAGGACGAGCTGCACTGCGTGAGTGGCTTGATGTTGATTAGAACAAAACATCCGGCCTGAAGACATCATCATCACGGGGCAAGAAGAACCTGTTCAGCTGCCAGGACTGAAAAGAGCTTAGCACTACCTCACTGCGTCAGTAATTAGATAAGAGGATAAGAATCACTTCAATACCAATGTGTCAGCCGGCCTTTGTATGTGCACAGTGTGTGTGTGTGTGTGTGTGTGTGTATATTTTTCTGCATGTACCATTGTTTGTGAAAACCTGGCAGCAGATGTAACCCTGACAGCAGCACATGATTGTTTATCCCCGGCTTTAAAAGCACGCCGACCATTGTGTTGAAAAACCTCAGTGATCACAACCAAATCCACGGGCCCTTTCAACACAGATGAGGTTTATCAACACAAAGCAATGTCTTCATAACAAGCTCTGGTGCTGGTATTATTGCGTGACACGCTGCGCTTCCATCCATGCCGCGGATGACATTCCTGACAAGGTGAGAGAAGTTACTGCTGGCTCTCTGTCAAGGAAACGAGTGGCTGGTTTCCAGGAGGACACCTGCATCATATTTCACCCCCATTTACTTTGTGTGGCCGTGTTCATGTGTGCCTGGACTGTAAAAGAAGCACCTCTGTCCAGGAAACGAACCCCCACCTGAGGTCAAATCAACACAACAAAACAGACTGAATGCAGTAGATCTTGAATCCGTCTTTGACGCCACGTGTCTGCCAATCGAAAATGGCAGTCAACAGCCCCGGATGGTAAAACACCGTAGGCTTTAATTCATGAATTACAGAGGACAGCCCTTTAATCAGCACTGCTTACCATGTCTCAAGGTTTCTGTCAGTGCTCATTGTGAGTTTTGTCTCTGGCTGTCTGACCTCAGCTTTTTCCTGTCTGCCCGCGGAGGTGAATGACGATTCCCTGGCAAGTCGTCAGTCCATCGTCTCAGTGTCTGGAGCCTCAGACGTGCTGATTACTGCTGATGGAGCACAGCCAGCCAATCCTGTCTGGCTTTCTTAAGAAAGGGTTTTCATGCACTGGATCTTTTTAACAAGGGATTTTTTTTATCTCACGTTATTTGTGTAGTAGCTTCATTGTGTTTGTTCATGGAGACACTGTATATACAAAACACAAAAATAAACAGAGCAAATGTTTGAGCTACATTCAGCTGCAGCCTCATCTGACTGCATTTAAATAGTGTTCTTAGTCAGTCTGGCAAAAACCACGAGTCATTTCCCTTTCAAAGAAACTTGTACAACTGCTACTTCAGTGCGGCCAAGGTTACAGCGTAAGTGAACGAACGCATGAAGAAATAGATGGAAACGACTGCTTGAACATTTTTACTCTGATGTGTTATTATTAAATAGCAACTAATCTACGATACATTCCACCACACAGGACTCAGCCTTTGTTTCGCTGAGTCATGTTCAGGACTCTGGCGCCCCCCTTATTCTTTCATTCTGCACAGATTTGTTCAGTGGGGCTGCATGAACGTGTTCTGACAAGGACACTGTGAGTATATCTGGGCCCAGCGATAACACGTGGCTCATACTGTTCGAGGGAGACAAGCAGGAGGTTTAAGTGCCACGGCTAAAAGTTTTAAACTACACTGTCAGTGCTGTTTTTAAAGTTGTTCTTGGGGTTGGGTTAGAGTCAGTGCTGTGGGTTAGTGGACAAACACAAAGTTGAAATGCTCCCGCTGCTTCCCTGTGCCTCACACGGGGCTCTGAGCTACGTGCCCGGGGCCAAGTGCAGTTACAGTCTCCTGATAAGGTTCTGATAAACTATGAATCTCCAGCCCTCACATAAGAGGCCGGTGACACTGACAGAACACAGGCAGCATGAGTTCAGTCGGCTCAGAGGTGAAGACAAGGGCAACATGTAGTTTTAGTCTGTGAAGTCTGAGATATTGAACTAGGATCGGCCACATGTTAAAAACTTCTCTTGTGATAATTATGACAAATGTACACCATATTAAAACACCTTTCTCTCTCTAGTTTCTTTTTTCCCACAGAACTGGGCCAGGTTCCCCTCCAGGCCCCACAGGGAGAGGAGAGTCACAAGAGAGTCACAGGAGTCCGGCTCCCCGCCGTGGGTGTGCACTCAAAACCCTTCTCATGCTTCACTGTAGCTCCAGCGACAAGTTCCAAACCACCCTGTGATCTGTTCTGGTCACTTAGAAAGCGGATAAGTGCAGTGAAAATGGAACGCACACACGTGTCTCTAGGGGACACGTTGGCGTGTGCTGCCTCCATCTCTCCCCAGTTACTTAGAATAATTAATTCATAACCTCAGCAGTCCTGTGGCAGACATTTCCTAACTGCACTTCTCTGGTCTGAAACTGTCCAAGTGCTCTACACCAGAAGTCAGATAAACATGGCTACAGCTTAAGCCAGTGACTGAACCAACACCCCTCCCTGACATGGAATGATCCACCCCCCTGTCCCCCTGAGCAGACCTGCACCTTTTTACAGCCTCCACTAATTGCTTGCGCAGGGTTTTTGCAAGAGGCAGCGAGAAGCTCCTCATGAGACTGTCACATGGGACTGAGGTATGTGAGTCTTTACATTTAACTGAGTGAAGAGGTCGAGCCCCTGAACCACTGGTTGCATCATGAATTGACCTCTGACCTCTGTATACAAATGAACACAAGGCTCATGCTGTCATTATTAGTTCAGTGTTTTATCTAACAATGCACTCAATGCACATAGAGCAGCAATAAATCAAATCAAACTCACAAGTCCTCACATGCCTCTTCTCTTATCTGTCCTGGCTTGGTTTGGACATGTCCAAAAGTCAATCAACAGAGATGATCAATGTCTGCACCTCCACCACTAATGCCTTCACAGAGGGTCAATCAACAGCTAGTGATCGATAAGCTGGGGTAAACGTTGTGTGCGTGTGTATCCAAATTATTGAATGTTATGTTAACCATTAAGAAACCACATGATGGCTCATACGTGGATGCAGGTGACAGGATCAGTGTTTGCATGTGACACTGAGTTTGGTTCCGCTCACCGACTGATCCAGTAGGTTTCTCATCCCTCTGTGGCCAAGATTCTTCCATTTTCTCCCCACGTGTCTGCGTCTGGGGCCTGAAGCTTTGCTGGTGTGCGAGACGCTCTTTTCTTTGAAACACACAAATAACACCAGTCGTCCTCTTTTTGTCACAAAATTACAGCAGAACTGTAAACATGCAGCTTTTATCAACGTAATTCCTCATTCTAGCCCTCCCAGTCCTTACAAACCATGTACCGCCATTTTTCCACGACACTCTGCAATGATGTGAATATGGTAATTATGATGGTAGCATCAATAAGCATTATTATTATTATTATTTTCAAGGGCAGTTTCCACTGGTTCCAGTGAGCAGCTTCTTCAGGGTGCCGAGCATCACATCACATGACCTGCTGAGGGGTGGAAACAGCTGGGCATTAAGTGCGACCCAGTTAATGTCAGAGGTCAAACTTCAATACGTTGTGGCATGCACACACAGCTCCAGCACAATAAGTGATTTTACGGTTTAACCTTTCATTTCCTACTAAGTAATGATAACAACTGATGATTATAAAATACCAATAGAACCAAATATAGACACTAAATAAAATTAATTTCTCCTCACTGTTTCATTTTGTTACATTTTTAAAGTTTTCTGTATAAATTGGTTCAGGCTTCAAGGGTTGGCTCACGGTTCATCAACCAGATCTATTCTTCCCCAGCAGGATGCATCATGACGTCACCCTTCATTTCTACACAGGCTCAATCTCAGAGGTTTAATGCACTTGAGTGTTTCTAATCCACTCCTCTCTTCACTTCAGTGTCTGTGCTGGTGGACGCAAATGGGAGATCAAGTGAGGAGGCAGACGACAGTGAATAACACACACACACACACACACGAGCAGTGTTTGTGAGAGGAGAGACATTTACAATGGAAGGTGGATTAGAAATCACGGAAGCCACAGCTTTACAATGCAGTTCATGACACATACAGCATGAGGCTGATGATGAAGATGAGCGTCGCACGTGGGTTTTGTTGTGGCACCAAAAGCAAATGTCAGCGCCCTGTTCTGCAGACAATAATATTTACTTTAGGAGTTGGATCATAAGAAATCCACGGAACATGGCGAGACAGGAATCACATGTTTATTAATATTTATATAAACCGTGTATGCTGTGACATTGTAAATTGTATTTCATAAAGCATGATAATTAGACAAGATTTAAAAAAAAAAAACATGAAAGATTTTTGCTGACCATTAAAAAGGGCATTTTCATGAAAATGCTGCAGAGGGACACTAATAATGAAACCGTATCAGATGGAGAAGTGTCTTTCATACAAAAAAAAAGCCCAATATGGCCTTTCATGGCCTCCTCATTCTTTTTCTCAGTGTCACATTCCACTGGCGAAGAGAAGTGTTGATATTTTGACCATGATCCCGTGTTGTGGCCAAAACAAGCGCTCGGTTATCAGCATCCTTTCTCTGGCCCTCCTGAATGTCTCTTTGAGCTGTTGTCATGTTATATAGGTGAGGAGGGAGTTGATATAGAAAAAGTCAGTGTTGTCAGTGTTGCGCCCATCATGTGTCCTTCAGCCCACACAGAGAACACGCACAACAGACGCACGTGCCAGCTCAGGAATAAATCCTCACCTTCCACTGATGACCGAGGTCACTTAGCTGATGTGATGGACGCTCGTGACTGTTGCAACACTCGCAGTCAGCCTGGGGTCGTGTCTCCAGGGCTCAGGACCGTTCCAGGACTTTAGCTTTTCGGGATTTCTGCATTTTAAAAAGTGTCAACAAAACATCTGATGTCATGCTACTTCACTGGGTGGTCAGTTTATGAGGAAACACACACATACACACAGTAATCTCTGAGCGGTGACCTTGTCAATACTCGTCGTATGTGATGCAGCGGTCAGGTTTATTAGTAACCTGAAACCTGCACACGTGAGCTCCTGCAGTGGCAGTAAGACACACGTGTGACTTTCATTTGTCTGTGTGTGAATTGATGAAAATGAGGATTTATGACCCAGGGACTTCCTCCCTTTAAAACAGAAATTTGTGGTTGGTTATAGAATCTATTTTTTTTCAGTGCAGCAATGAGCCACCACTAAATCGGCCTCCATCATTTAAATACATATTATATATATATATATAAACAGGTCTAAATATTTCCTCCTAGGCTGAATAAATATATGCATTTTATTCCATTATCCAAGTCTTCTCCCTTTCTGCCGGCAGCAAACTTCACCTCAACACCAAGAAGTAAAAATAAAATCATTTCAGGGGGAGATTTAATCAATGAACCAAATTAATAAAACTGACTTTAAATGATCCGTCAGTAAATGCTGGAGCCTGTTGTTCGTCTGTGAAATGTGTTTCCAACATGCAGGCTTGGAATTTTCTTCCATTCGCTTATGCTACATAAACACTCAGAAGTTAGCTTCCTCCAGGCCATGGGAAGTGAACCCCCCCCCCCCCCCCCCCCCACCCACACACACACACACACACACACAGACTGAGGTTTGCTGAAATGGCCTGAAGAATAAACACAGAATATTTCTTTCAGTGGAACAAGGTCAGGGCCATGTTATGGGAAAAGGGTGGAATGGGAAGAGACAAATGCTCCGGTCCCATAATATTCCTGTGCTCCTGTTTTGAGTTTGTTCTTGTGTGTGAAAGAATTGTGGCTGCTTGCATGCAGGTGTGCGATTTTATGCAAAAAAGAAACAGAGAGAGTGGAAGTTGTCAGACCTGCTGACAAAGTCACACAGCCTATTTGTTGCATAATACACTTATGTGTTGCACATGTCCGCCCACCCCCCTTTTCCTTCTCCCTTTTCTCGGAGCGACAGTATTACTTCAACTCGAATTCCTTCTCACGCATCCTCCCTCGATGCAGCCCAACCTCACTCTGCCCTGGAAATTAAACAGGTAACTGGAAATGGCCGGGGGATGCTCTTAAATGAAAGGAAAAGGGGATGGACGGACATGGGAGGGGTTCAAGGGAAGGATGGAGAGACAAATGGGGAGGAAAGAAAAAGTCTTGGTTGTCCTCTCTCTATTTTTAGCTGCCGACATTTGCCATAGATTACTGACAGATTCATGATCTAAGTTTAATTTATGGTTTGAAACTTCTGTCTCTGGACTGCATCATGTGACCGAGCATCCTCTGTTTGCTGAGTGACGTTGGGAAAAAGAAAGCAACACTGAAAAGAAATGAAGCAGCTGAATCTAATTCCCGTCGGAGCTGGGTCTGAAGTGTCTCCTCCATTTAAACTTTCTACATGTGTCATTTGTCCTGTCCTGTGTCCTCACTCTCATTATGTACAAATAAAACTAGCCAGGAAACAAAGGAATAAAGAGATCATCGCTGATGTCTGAGTGTGTGTGTGTGTGTGGGTGTGTGTGGGGGGGGGGGGATGAGAACAGTTGTTTGTGTGCACACATGCTCGCGTGGTTACCCCTGTCTGCACTGTACAGTGTGTGATTATGAAAGCGAGAGAGTCACAGTGGGAGAGAGACAAAGAGAAAGAATGGAGGGGAATTACAAAGGGTCCGCTGGTGTGCATGTGCACGGCTGCTGAGCGTCATTGGCCAGATGAGTTATGTCCACGACAAAAGAGGGACTTTAGAGAGAGGAGCGGCCATGGCTCCGGGGATTAGTTCTGCTGGGCCGCGTGCAGGACGGCCCGCCGGGCGGACTGGAAGGGGCTGGAGCGCATGTGGGCCACAATGGCGTCCGTCCTGTGAGTCTGCATTCAGCAGCCAGTCCTTTGCATTCTTTAAAAAGTCACAACACAAGCACAAACGTTCACAAACAGCCAGAGAAACATGAGGAAAAGGATCACAAACAAACCCATAGATCTGTCACCTGAGTAGGAATGCGCTCGACCTTTCTGGTTCTCACCCGTTTCCCAGGGGGAGGGGAATGCTCTGTGGGGACTCTTCCCTTCCTGTCATTACTTCAGCTGTTGTCCCAGCTAGAGCCTCACACCTCAAAAGACACCGTACTGTTGGGTTTCTCTTTAATTAAGTGCGGTCTCCTCTTTATTTCAAAAAGGGCCTTGAGATGTATGTTGTGATTTGGTGCTGCTCTTGACTTCCTATAAATTACGAACTATTTCCTGTTATTTCTTCATCCTGCATATTGTTTGTCTCTGGGTTGCTTTTACTTTTACTATCCCGTGAACCCCAGAATTCACTCTGACATTTCAACACCAGACAGGAAGGAGGGGCTGTGATTTAAACTGAGTTCTTGTTTTGCTTTCTCCCCTCACTGTGAAATGATCTGACCCAGCGAAGAGGGAAAGTAAGTCTAAAGACAGTTTGCGAAATTCGGCCTGAGCTTTGTTGTGCAATAGAAACGGAAGTTACGTAACTGTTGATGACACGTTTGCTGAATTATGTGGTTTTGTCAGGTTTGGTTCAGCTCTCAATCCACTGCCTCTAGCAGGTATGTACCTGCCTAGCCCACAAGGCTTACCTGGAACTGAAACCAGAGCCAAAAATTTCTACTTGGATGCTATTGAGATGCCGTTCTGATGTGAAGCCAGGACCAAGCCAGCTGGATATGACGTGAAGCAGTCATTTGTGCTCTATGTAATATGGTTGAACCTGTTATGGCTTCCTTGATCTGAATGATCTGGGGAGGTAACCTGACTATAAGTTAAAGTGAACCCCCTACTGTCTAAATACATGAATCATTACACCGTCACTTTAATCATTTACACTAGAGCAGTCCAGAGGTCACAGAGGTTTATTTGAATGTTCGCTGGCTGAACTGTGATGTGGAAACCAAAGTGTACCATCTCCTGCTGACCTCAGACAACGTCCAGCACTGTTTACTCTCAGAAAGTGAACCTGCTGAAATGATCCAGGGGTGTGTTTGAAGGCAGATATGAATCTCACTCACGGCGTCAAGCACGCAGCACTGTGGAGGAGGGCATATTAATAGAACTGCACCAATAACAATCGCTCTATAATTTTATTCATAGCAATGCAACAGAAGTCCAAAACGCATTGACATTATAGTTGTACAAGGGTTTGCCACTTTTTGCTCGTTAAGAAGGCTTCACTCTGGAGCAATAAAACAGGGATAAAACTCAAAATTCTCCATCATCAGATAGTTATCATATTATGAACTGCTGTTAAATCTTTATCTGGACATATTTATTGGCCCTGTCCTCCCGGCTGGGGTTGTGGACTCATAGTTTCCCTCCCTTGGATATAAGTGAATTGTTTTGCTAACCTGCCGACACAGCGGAAAGGAATGCAGGTCACTTGTCCAAAGAGAGAACGTGTGAGTGATTCAATCAACACAATTTATACTGTTTTTTTTTCTCCTGTGTGAGCTTGTTGGGAAAGGGATGCACCCCTGACTGCTGTTATTTTAACTTGGAAAGGAGGTGATTTATTTATGTTGGAGAGATGTTGTGTAATCGCTGCCTGTTTGCTGGATTTTCCACGGTGTGTTTTAAAGAGGCCTCAGGCCTCCCGATTTGTCTGCCATGCAAACTTCAGGCCCTGCATCATTTGAGTGCGCAAATGTTAGTGATGTTTGAATTCTTATTTGAATGCTTCCACACGACCTTTCCATCCACATCCCCAGTAATTACTGGAAAAACAAATATTACTAATACTTGCCTGCAGAGCATCTTGGGTTCGTCTGCTTGGGCTCAGACATACAGATGAACACACATGATGCTCCCCAACCATGACCTAAACTATCATCCTATCAGAGAGTCTAAATCTATATGTTTATATTTTCCTTTAACGTTTATTTGTCTGCAGCGCTTTAAAAACACATCTTGCTCTCATGGTCTCTCAGCTCTCATCCAATTGTGGAGCAGAAATATGAGGTATGAGTGAGGGAGTAGCTCCCTCTAGTGTAAGACTATGCCAATTGTCTGCAGTCGACAATGATCTCTGTGTATGTGGAATTCAGATCCTTCAAATATAGAAGTTGTATTTCTGCTTGATACTTCCTTGCTCTTATATGTCGTGTTTACACATTCCCCAGCAAAGTGGGAGGACTGTCACAGGCTGTTTAACATATTATATTTGTCATTTATCAAATGAAGCCGAAGACGCGTCAGAGCATCCGAACGTTGCAGTGATATCAAAAATAACAAACCTAATTAATGTTAGAAAATTAATTCTCCCCGTCGGGGAATCGAACCCCGGTCTTCCGCGTGACAGGCGGAGATACTGTCCACTATACTAACGAGGAAGGACTGAATCGTCCGACATTTGAGCCGATCAAACGTCTGTCATCACCAGTTCATTTAACGAGCTTAAAGATTTTTCCAATTTTTTTACATAAAGAACTAAACAAACAAACAACAACAATGAACGCAATAACCCACCCGGCCTTGCATATGTTGGCGCTGTTTCCCGTAATCGCACATCTCCCTGGTGGTCTAGTGGTTAGGATTCGGCGCTCTCACCGCCGCGGCCCGGGTTCGATTCCCGGTCAGGGAACTTGATTTTTAGGGACCCCACCCACCCTCAACAAGGACTGTTCCGCAATTCTGCCCACCTAAAAGCTATACCACCCGCAAACTCTATACCACAAACTATTTCCTTGCATCCGCCATCACTCTTTTAAATCACTTAATATTATTCCTACCTCAAATATAATTAAGTAATTATTAAAAGAAGGTAGAAAAGTTGTTCTCCCCGTCGGGGAATCGAACCCCGGTCTTCCGCGTGACAGGCGGAGATACTGTCCACTATACTAACGAGGAAGAGTGCAGCGTTCAGGTTGCCTCAACGATACAGAAGGTGGCGTTGCCCGGTTATGAATCAACCGCTGTAGATTTTTGATTGTGTTTTCTGGAAAACTTAAGTTACAACTCTCAAGCGATGCATGTCCGAACAGCAGTGGGGTTAGTTCAGGAATACGCGCTTTCGAAGCATCCTCGTTAGTATAGTGGACAGTATCTCCGCCTGTCACGCGGAAGACCGGGGTTCGATTCCCCGACGGGGAGAAGTTTTCAGCGTTTTCTTAAGTACGATATAAAGTTGCTGTTGCGCCTGCTGTCATAGTTTTAGTCATTTCTCTGAATATTATTGTGTGTGTGGTGGTCAGGTGATTGTGTCTTGTAGTTTGACACTAATGAACTTTGGCGACTTTTACAGTTTTTTTTAATGGTCTACGAGCAACGGAACAAACTCACTATAATCAAGCTAAATTAGCATTTTGAACCTTAAGGACT
This sequence comes from Pseudorhombus dupliciocellatus, assembly GCA_016785235.1. Classification (NCBI taxonomy): domain Eukaryota; kingdom Metazoa; phylum Chordata; class Actinopteri; order Pleuronectiformes; family Paralichthyidae; genus Pseudorhombus; species Pseudorhombus dupliciocellatus. The sequence goes on along the minus strand of JAFBJW010000359.1, from coordinate 1,509,283 downwards.
TAATCACAGAAAGCTGTGGTTTGCCATCTGACTTTACTAATTCATTTCTTTTCTATACAATTTTGACTCTGACCTAACAATGAACTGATCCCAGACCCTGTCCGGTTAAGACTGGTTGATCCAGATGCACCACATGGAGATGATGACCAGGGCGTAGCAGGATATGAGCAGCAGATAGATGCGGAAGAGCAGGAAGTCGAGCACATATCCCACGTGGCACCACTGGTCCTGCAGCTCGCTCTCCTTCTGCAGCGACGTGAGGTGTGCACGGAGGTCGGCCAGGTACTGACAGATCTGCTGCAGCTCAGTCAGAGCTCCTTCAACAAGAGCAAAGAAACCGCAACATTCTTAGATGAGAACTAATAAATATATTTGTACTTTCTGTTTGTTTTTTGAAGCTGATCTCCAAGTCAAAGCCACATCATTCACTAGTTCTGAGTAACCTCCATTGTTGCTTGGTGGCTGGCCAGGTGTCTGGTTGGTGGACTGGACGACCAACGGGCCTGAGTGGTTGTTTGAGCTTTGAGGTTTGTCCCTCTGTGGAGCAGAAGGGGGCCGGATGTCCTCCGGCCAGCGGTAGCAGATGAGGTTGGCAATGTGTTTGAGGATAACCACCCTCACCCAGTTTGGAACCTCTTGATATTTCATGGAGCTGTGGTGGAGGACATTGGTAATGATGACCGTCTCCAGCAGACTGATGACCATGAGGGCCAGACACACTGAGAAATAGATGCCTGCAGAAGATAGCGGGACAGAGTAGTGTCTGGATGGCATAATTTCTAAAATCGGTGCTGGACTAGTTGAAAGAACTTAATGAAAAGTGCCTTTGAAAAATATTCTATACAAATGCGGAATATGACCTCTGACCTATGATGGGCGTGCCGTTCGCCGTGCTGGGCAGCAGGTCGTTCATGATGAGCAGAAAGACAGTGTAGCCCAGGATGAGGGTCATCTTGAAAGAGGCGCGGTCAACACTGTGAGGGGGCAGGTAGAAGGACAGGATGTCGATGAGCATGAGGAAGGAGCTGGGGATGAGCAGGTTGACCACGTAGAGGACAGGACGCCGCTTGATCACCACCTAGCGTACAAGATGGAATCTCTGTGGATGTGTTGGAACAAAGACTTCAGTAATAAGGGTGTGAACTAATTTCCTTTACCCAGAAAGTGATGATGTCCCACTCGTCGATCCCAAACTGGAGGATGGATGTCTCTCCCAGTATGTCCACCAGCTCCCATTCCCCACTGGCCTCCAGGTAACGCTTTGAGTTCCCAGACATCTCCTCAAAGGTCAACGCTGGGCTGATCCTCACATCCCGTACTGTGACATCAGGAGAGATAAATCATCAGCCCGGTGCCAGTTAGAAGTTAGCGTAATGCTGAGTGCGCATTTCTTTACTGGTGTGCATGTAGGAGCCAAACGTGAAAGTGCAGTTTTGCACGTCAAAGGGGAAACTGAAGATCTCCAGGTTGCAGGCTGAGACCAGTCGCAGCATCCTGTCCCAGCGGATGTGACCTGTGTGGTTGACGTATACGTACGGACACGCTTGGGACACGTCGTCATCCACACTGGACGGGTTGGAGGGGAAGGACAGAAGATGAAGTGTACGATAATAGGAACAGAAGCCTGCTTCCTTGACTCACTGTGGAATGACACTTACAACTCATACACAATGATGTCAGGAGACCAAAGCTGCTTCACGGGGAGGGAAATCCTGGTGACGCCATCACACTCGTCAGGGTCCCAGACCAGGAACTCGTGATGCCAGTACTGCAGGGAAATAAGGTCCAGCATCACATTTGACCCCATTTTTCATTATCGTGCCTCTTTGTGTTACTGACCAGTCGGAGCCACAGGAACGTTGTGAGAATCTGGGTCTTCTCATTCTGAAATCACAGGAAACACAAAGTAAAGGTAAAGTTTGGCTGGCTGCTTGATCTTTAAGGTCAGCATGAAGTCAAAAACTGTCCGATTATGTTGCATAGACTGACATTTAAGTACACCCTTTCCTCTGTCAACCACTGCACGGGTTCTCCCAGCGCATGGTTATTGTGGATTCAAGAGGCATTTTTATTTTCTACAGCGATCACTTTAAATGAGGATCTCACCACTCCTAAGACGGCGTACAGGGTGAAGGAGATGTTGGTAATGGTGGGGTTACTGAGGTTCACCGCCGGCCTGAAGGGCTGCAGGTCAAACACAGCCTGCATGGACTCCAGGGTCGGACCGCTGTGACCGTCTTTACAGGACAGTTTACTGAGACACAGAGACACTGAGGAGACAGGAGGAGGGGACGATGTTGCCGCTGCTACCTCAACACATTCACTGCAAGACTCTCACCAGACAGAGCCCTGTTAATATTATGTCATTATATTACAAACACAAAATGAGAAACAAATGAATTGCTTAGATTATAAAGTTTGAAAGAAAACATCAAAATTAGCGTAGCATTCTTGTGAGTTTACTAAATACACGTCTCACATATATCAGAAAAACTTTTATCAGACAAATAACAAAATAAGCTTTGAATAACAGATTTTGATATTGGACAGGTCCTGGTGGCAACCTTTTATCCTCCCTGTGTATGTTAGTTGAAAGATGGATGATACGGATGTTGAAGGTTTTCCTCCTTCACGGGAAAAGACTCTATAAATCCAGTGTAAAGTGAATATAAGGAGGTGATCGTTACCTGATATCAAGAGTAAACCTGAGACGATGCCGGCGCCCTGCTGAGATGAACCCATGCTGGATGTTTCTGAACAGGAACAAATCACCTGCACGAATGCCGACCTGCACAAGTATGAGGGGATGAGGAGTCCTGCCGTTAGTGAACACACGCACATACCCGTTTGCGTAACTTATTGGTTAATGAGTTCTCTAGAGACTTAACGGCAACCACCACATGGCTAACACCAACCAGTCACCCAAACCCAAACCAGAACCTCACCCCAACAAGACCTAACACGCGAGCAACCCAAGCTGACTCTACACATGTCTCCATAATTTACATTTGTTATGAGACACAAATACATATAAACCCAGACAAAACATTACAATTACAAATAAACCAGTTTGTTAAATTATCCATGTACCGCATTTCCTTTAATTAAAAATTGTGATATTCATACATTTACGTGTCCGATGCGTTGACCTCACGATAACAGGAAGAAAAGCTGCCACTGTTTGAATGAGGAACCAAAATAACAAAATAAATGTTTTTTCAGCTCACTCAGGTAAACATGGAGCTTGTTGTTCCACACCTTCGGTGACCACTCAGCCATTTTATTTTTCAACACCTCCACCTCTGGGGGATAAAAACCTGTTCCATGCAGTTATTGTTGGATTCATGCTGGTTTAGAAATCTGGGATCAGCATGAACCTGTATAGTTTCCCGGTAACATTTAGTATTTTATGGCAGCATTGAATCTTCAGTTGGTACTGAACTATAGAGGCGAGGTCTTAACCTTCTTTTTTCAAACAAGAACAAACTCACAAGACGAAAGGACACAAAAGAGACAGTGTTGGTAAAGGAGTGGCAGCTTGTTTTATTAGTTTTAGATTGAATTATTTTCTGAACCACATCACATATTCCATATATATTTTCCTCTCTTACTGACCTAATGGTGTGAAAACAACCTCTCAGATATTGATTTCACATCCTCTGTGAAAAAGATGCTTTAAATATAACTTTAACCCAGCTTTAAGTTGTCCTGCATCTGCCCTTGAAACAGCTAACACGAAAAACAATGTGACTTGTTGTCTTAGGACTGCGCCCAGATAACAACGATGGTGATGAAGCTGACTGATATGAAGAGGACGTAGAGGCCGAACAGCAGGCGGTCTATGATGAAACCCACCTGGAACCAGTCCTCCGAATACTGGTTCCCACCCAGATGCTGCTCCACCCGGAGGCGGAGACCCTGGAGCTCTTTACCCAGGCTCCTCAGCTCGTCCAGGGCCTCGTCGCCGTCCAGAGAGCCGCTCTGCTCTGGAGTCTCGCCGCCCTCTGCCACCACAGAGGAAACTGTCATTTCTGTCACGGAGCAGAAACAGGCAGAGGTGAAGGAAGCTCTGAGCTTTGATTTCACCAGAGCACATGTGTGTAAAAATCACGCGCTTCTACCATGTGCTGCAGGGTTTTGGATGCCAGTGATGTCCCGTGGATCTCTGGACTTTGGAGGAAGCCACACCAGTCGGCCCAGGAAACAGAGAACAAGTACTCTGATCCAGTGAGGAACGGCCGAATGATGAGCGGAGCCGCACAGCAGGTTGGTGATGAGGATGGTCTCCAGCAGGCTGGCCACCATCAGAGCCAGGCACAGACACAGGAAGACATCTGGGATGACAATAATTATTATCATAACCAAGTGCCAGCAAGAATACTCAAAATCAGGAAACTGTCCATAAAATCCACAAAAACTCCAGAATCTTATTGATATTCAAAAACAGAAATGCGGCTGCTAACAACAGGGGAGGAATAAAAGTGAAACTGTTTTCCCACTGACTTATGAGAGGAATGGAGTTCCCGGTGACGGGCAGCATGTCGTTCATGAGGAGCAGGAAGACGGTGTAGCCCAGGATGAGCGTCATCTTGAAGGAGGAGCGGTCCACACTCTGAGGAGGCAGCAGGAAGCTGAAGAGGTCCACCGTGATGAGGAAGCAGCTGGGGATCAGCAGGTTCACCACGTACAGGGTGGCCCGACGCTTCAGCGAGACCTGCAGCAGAGGTGGAGAGCTCACATTTATCCGGTGATCGACTTTTATTTGACATTTTCAGGGATCACATCAATCACTGTAAAAGAGTCCTGTTTGTGTGGCGTAGAAAACACGTGTGTTTGTATGAAAACAAGCACACTCGTCCCCTCAGCTTCGCTAACACGTCTTGAGCGGTGTTTCCTCACGTAGAAACGACGCTCCTCATACTGATTTCCATCCTGACTGAGAAAAATTAACTTCTCCGCTGTGATTCCCGTGAGTTCCCACTCGCCCATAGTCACCATCGCTGCTTTAGAGTTGTCAAATATTTCCTGTGCAGACAGCTCGAGGCTGATCTGTAGAGAGGGCTCTGGCAGGGGAGACATAATCCAGGCACAGCTTTGTCAGGTGAGATTTTATTGCATTTGTATTTGTTGTACTTTACTGAAACTAAAAGATGCTTCTTACTGCGGTACATGTAGGAGTTGAAGCTGAAGCTGCAGTTCTGGACGTCGAACGGGAACATGTAGATGTCCAGTCTGCAGGAACTGACCACTTTGACGGGCAGAAAATCAGTGACAAAGCCGTCATTGTTCACATTGACGTACGGAGTGAATGGAGCTGAGTTCTTTTCCATTCTGCGGAGAGAAGTCATCAAACATAAATATATTCCATTACTCCCTGCTCCCCCGATGCTGGGGGACAAAACAGTTTGAAAACATAATCAAATGAAAATAACTCATGTTTGTGTAATGTATTTTCCTCTTTTTATGTTATTAAATATTCTCCAATGTACCTTTCATGCAGGAATCAATCAAAAATAAATATTCAGCCGACGTCCGCGGCTGCAAGGCTCCACACACTCCATGGGACTTACGCTTCGTTAATGACCACATCAGGGACCCACAGGAGTTTTCTTGGGAGAGTGATCAATGAACCACCGCACTGCTCCGGGTCCCACGAGACAAACTCGTTCCTCCAACTCTGCAACACCAAGTTTACAACCAGAGCTCCCAGGGGACGTGTTGGAAAGTTTTGAGATACACACCATATACTACAAATGGTCTTTTTAGAACATGATTTAAGATGATTGATTGTATTATTTGTAAATTCAGTACTTACTAAATATTGCCAGATGTAAGTTGTCAAGATTTGGGCCTTTTCATCCTGGAAAATATTCAATGTTGACTTTTGACAGACATTTGACAGAACCACAGAAAGTTGCATGAAGAATACTGGAAAATGATTATAATAAAGCTGCATTTACACTCGGAAGCAGTCGAGCGTGGCCTCATGGCAAACTGGTTGTGTTTCGTGTTTCTTACCACGCCCAAGATGCCGAACAGGATGAAGGAAAGGTTGACATTCGTGACGGTTGATATGTCCTTGACGGGTCGAATGACGCTCAGTTTGAAGACTGGTTTGAAAGCCTCCAGCAGGGACAGTGTGTCCGGCTGAGAACAGTTCATCATGAAGGAGCTGCACTCAGCTGCAGAGGAAAAAATGTCCGTCAGCCTCATTAAAAATGTTTCACGTGTACAGCCCCACATCCAAACATTCTCCCTTCGGGGGCATAAAAGACATAGACGAGATGAGGAGCAGTGACAAATAAAGTCACGCTTCTCTTTCCAGGATTTCCCTCAGTGGCCTCTGTTTTTTTCTGAATCACGTGAATCCTCAATCGAATGCAAAAACCTGGGAGAGTTGGCTCTTTAACGCCAATAATGTGATGAAATGGTGGCAGCTGTACTTACCACTCATGAGAACAAAGATGACGATGAATAGAAGCTTAGAGGTCTTGACTTTCAGCGGGCAGCACTAAAAACATCAACATCGAGTCAAAAGTGGTTGTTAGCGTTTCGGCGGGTTTCCTGGTGGTGAGAGCTCACCTGCCAAGGTTTTTTTTCTGCCCCCAATCAGTTGAAATCTGTTATTTAAAAATCAAAGAATGTTGGTTTCTGTTGTGTACCAGTTGTACTCTGGAGCTATTTTAAAATGTCATGTTGCATGAACAGGCCTGAATTCTACAGTCACTGCCAAGGAAACCATGGTATAATATTCAGAGGTACATTTCTAAACCTAAACTTGAAATAACAAGGTATTTTAGAGTACATATAAAGATGTAAAATCACTCTTTCTTTGCTCTTTTTTTGTCAGTGTATTACATAGCCTTTAGATACACTACATTACCAAATGTACGTGGACATCTGGTGCACTTGGTTCTAAACCAAGGGACATTTTCATGCAGTGATCAGTGACCATAATTGGAACACAATAAATATGTTTCAAATAAATGTCAATCAAATACTGAGAGATTTTTTTTTGCAAGGGCTTTTATTTTGCACACACTGGACTCTTCCATTCCCAAATTTGCATGTTCAAAAAGAAAAGGCTAAATGAAAAAAAAAAAAATCTAGTAATTTCAGAATAGATATTTTAATTGACACTTGTGATATCATGAGTATTTGTTATACATTAAGCAAATAAAAGAAAATGATCAGAAGCATTAAAACGCTGATGAAAGCTACTGGCTGTACGAGTTCACCCAGATGATAATGATGGTAATGAAGCTGACTGATATGAAGAGGATGTAGAGGCCGAACAGCAGGCGGTCTAAGATGAAACCCACCTGGAGCCACTCCTCTGAGTCTGAGGTTCCACCAAGCTGCTGCTCCACCTGGAAGCGGAGAGCCTGGAGGTGCTTACCCAGGCTCCTCAGCTCTTGCACGGCCTTGTCCTCCACCAGTGGGGCCCTCCTCCCCAGAGGCTCCTCACACTTTGCCACCGCAGCACTTCGCTCTATGTCTGACAGATTTGATTTTTAAAATATTATAATGTGACTGACCTCTTTGCATTTCTAAAACGTCAATCATGTCGTGTTAAGAATATCTGTGTGATAGCAGTACATCAGTACCTGAATCTTTAGCCTTCTGTGACCGGGGAAGCCAGAAAGCCAGAAAGCCCAGATATTGCAGGACGAGCACTCGGACCCAGCGGGGGACCGGAGAGACGTTTGCAGAGCCGCACAGCAGGTTGGTGATGAGGATGGTCTCCAGCAGACTGGCCACCATGAGAGCCAGGCAGAGAGAGAAAAAGACGTCTGGCACAGAAAGACAAAGCAGAGAAGTGAATTCATCAATATCAGCTTCAGGGAGTATGTTGTTTGTGTCCCGTCGCTCCAAAAGTGAACCATTCATCGGTCTTCCACAGTGTCAGAGGTAGAAGAAGAATTCCATGTTTCTAGCTTCGCTGGTGTGCAGACCGACAGACAGTTTGAAAGGAACACACTCTTCCCGTCACGTTCTTTCATATTCATCTGAATAACACTGACTTATGAGAGGAATGGAGTTCCCGGTGACGGGCAGCATGTCGTTCATGAGGAGCAGGAAGACGGTGTAGCCCAGGATGAGCGTCATCTTGAAGGAGGAGCGGTCCACACTCTGAGGAGGCAGCAGGAAGCTGAAGAGGTCCACCGTGATGAGGAAGCAGCTGGGGATCAGCAGGTTCACCACGTACAGGGTGGCCCGACGCTTCACCCTGATCTGCAGAGGGAAGAGGATTTGCTGCTCAGTTCGCTGTGGTTCTTATCACACATCAAACTGACTGTGATACTTTTTACTTGAAAGAGCATGAATTTATGAGCCATGTAGAGGTTAGCTCAATATATGTATTGAATAAAAACAATAAATAACCCCAGTCCCCTTAACTTCTCTGTGGCTGTATCTAAGGATGAGAATTGGACAGATGTCTTTAAGCATTTTCTGTCGTTCACAGAGCTTGCAGTCACTTGACTTACATGAAATGCAAGATTGTCAAAGGAATACCCATCGTCAAGGTCAAGGGTGTGTTTGTTATAGGTGATGTCCAGCAGCTCCCATTCCCCCATTGTGGTCATGACCTCCTTGGAGTGCTCGGTGATGTGAGCCACAGATTTACTCAGGAAAATGTTCAACTCTCTCCCTGAGGAGAGAAGAGCGGGTATCATCAACCATTCGAACACTGACAATGAGAAATACACAATAGTAACACTAAACTCTCCAATGTCTATTCTGCAAAGTTAATTAATGTTCAACAATCAGATTCAAGTTTGTGGTTCGATGCCCTGCTGGCTGAAGTGTCCTCGGGCAACCCCTTTGAAAGGTGTCTTACCCGAGTGGATGTAGGAGTTGAATGTCAGAGTGCAGTTCTGTATGTCGAAGGGAAAGTTGTAGATGACAAGGTTACAGGAGCTGACAACCTTGGCCGGATAAGCATCGTGCACCCGCCCGTCGCTGTACAGGTGCACGTACGGCACATGGGGGGCCGTGTTTTCATCCATGCTGCAAGAGAAAAGCATTGGAGCTCGTAGTGGAACATGTCAGAGTTTCAGAGTCTATCTGCACTTCCCTCCAACTTGTTGACAAAGATGCGTTTCAGTGTTCGGGTGTCAGCTCACTCACAATTCATTGATGACAATATCTGGAATCCAAAATTTGGTCCTGGGCAGAACGATCTTGTTGGTGCCACACTCGACTGGATCCCAGCTGACCAGCTCGTTCATCCACCACTGAAACAACCAACTCATACTCACATCGCTGCCACTGACTCATCATAGTTTCCCTGAGACTTTGAGACGGACGGATGCAGGACTTACAAAGTTGAGCCAAAGGAACGTGGTCAAGAGTTGAGCCTTTTCATCCTGGAAGACAAGAGGATGGATTTTAGGATGACACTAATCGATATGAAGTTCATGATAAATGTAGGACAACTTTGGACTATGTGCTACATGTCATACATTACAGCTCTACTCCTCAACGCAGGGTTGAACGTACCACTCCTAGTATTCCGTACAGGGTGAAGAAGGTGCTGATGTTGGTGCGGGTCGTCATGCTCGTGACGGGTCGCATGGAGTCTAGGTTAAAGATGGGAGTGAGCGCCTCCAGCAGGGCCAGCTGGTTTGCCTGAGAGCAGTTCACCTTCACGCTGCTGCACGGAGCTGGGGGGACGATTGGTAATAAGCCTAAATCTTCCACCATTTCCATTTAGTGATTAAGTACTGTTGCCTAGTGTTTATATTATCAATATTATTATGAGCAAGCTCAGCAAGTTTCTTACCTGGCATCAGGAAAAGCAACACAACCAGAGTGGAGGTGACAAATGGGAAAACACACTGAAAGGAAAACAGACTGTTACGGAGGTTTAAATGATAGGTGCAAAGATCATGAGTTATAAAATGGACGTTTATTATAACCAACATCCAGTCATAACACCTCACAACATACAGGACATGTATCATGAAGAAAGATGCTTTACCTTCAGTGTCATGTTGTTGGAAGTCGTGAAGTCGAGAGTTAAATCTCTATTTCCCCTCAGGATCTTGACAGACAGGAAAGAACCATCGTTAGCATAATCAATGGGATCATTTGATTTGAGCTGTAAATTGCCAGTGAAGGAAAATCGTCTGAAGTGAAAACCTGAGGCGATCTATAAATAACCGACCCACCTGTTACTCACCTGTGAGACTAACTCCTGCATGACTAAATTCAGCCTCAGTGGCCAAGATATACACACAGACGCTGGCAAATGATGTGGGAAATGTAAAACTCGGCGAGGTAGATTTCATCCAAATCGTCCGTGTCTGTGTGTGACTGGGAGACGCTGACGACTGACCACGGCAGAACTACTGTCACACCTGCTGGTCACATGCAAAAACACTGGACCTGCCATGAGAAACAGGTGTCCTCTGGTCTCACCTCCAACCCACATGGTCAGAGTCTGCCACTGGCATCTTAATGTTGAATGTGTTCGCTGCTATTCTTCAGTTTTATTTCTCATCATTAGCGAGTCCTCCTCAAACAGTCTGACAATATATTGCCCATGTACTGTCGCTTTGTGAGGTTAAAACTTTGTGTTCACCCTACCTGGTTTATATGCATTGGAGATTTAACAGCCGTTGGTTTCATTAAATGAAGTTTAGTTTGTTTTACTACTGTAAGTTTGAATAATGTGGGTGGCTGTGGGGCATCCAATCAGAAGGTCAGCCCATGCTGAAGTGTCCTTGGGCAAAATGCCCGTCCAAAGGTAAAACAGAGCTAAGTCATTTGAACTACGTGTAAGTACACAGCTGAATTTGTTTTTAATTTCAAGGCTTGCGAGACAGACTCATCTGCCTGTTGAACATTTCTCTTCTAGCACACTGGGCACAGAAAGTGATGCCAAGCGGAGAGCGAGAACAAAGAGAACAAAGCTGTTGTATTCCTACATTTAGATGACATTGACTAATGTGTACACAAGACCCCCAAGCTACTAAATGGGACAAATTCAAATAAAACAGTCAAATTCTGTTTCATCTGCAGCCAGAATATCACTGCTGTCCACATCTGTATCGCGTCTTTAAGCATGTTTATTAACTATTGCAGGGGAGATCTTTTCCGTTTTTGCTTCCTTCTTCTAATCAAGGATAAACATTTGATACGCTTTTCACTCTCTATGTCTACACATATTTACCGACTCTCTCCCCCACACAGCTGCCTCCACTCTGTGATAGAAGTCACATTTACTCACCCTTTTAAAAAAAAAAAACAGAGAGCCAGAGAGAGCTTCTTGGTCTATAGGAGTTTAATGAGCGCATAGGAACACAACACACCCCTCCCCAACATTGTGAATCTGAAATAAGCATCATTGTATTTTTAGGTAAATTAATTAAAAATACTGCAAATAGCAAATAGCAAATGCACAAAACTGTGGGATCACTCTCTGTTACAGATGCCATGTTGATAATCCCTCGCAGTGGTCAGGCTCATGCGGATTCTTGACCTCCAGCTTCTTGTGATTGTAGTGGCCTTGATCAAGGGTTTCGTGGTAACACTTGATTCGTATCTTCATCACCAGGTTCCTCATGAGGATGGCGACGTGCTCTGGCTCGACAATGGGATCCACCATCGGGGCATTGCTGCAATTTTTGCAGTTATGACAGAAGCGCCTCACTTTGACGGTGCCAATGTTGCCCACCATGCGCATGTGGAAGACCACCATCACTCTATTGGAGGGCCAACTCCTCCGAAACTGGCACCGAAACCTTAAGATGGACAGAGGAAGGTATGAAACTCACAGTCGTGTCTATTTCCTTCAAGAGGCCTGTCCTTTTAGCCTCCATTACGATTTAAATTCAAAGTTATCTCTAATTCAAACAGCAACACACAGTTTCACTATATTGTATTACATACATTTGTTGTTTAATTAGTATTTATTTGTCTGGTTCTGAATCTAAGAACAGCAACAGCTCTGCTGCATGACAATATAAATGTAAATATCCCCATTGTGGGACTATTAAACTTCATGAACTATACATACAATTCTATACAGTATATAGAATTATAATATGACTGATGTGATTCCTATGATATGAATGAGACCATTACACAGCCTCATGGATGAATGTAGTTATTTTAGGTGGGGCTGACAAAGAAAACGGTGATGTTGTGAACAAATAATAATGAATCATAAATGAATTATAAATCGTGAATCATAAAACACATTGACACTGAACTTGCACTGGTTTTCGCCCTGTACTCCTTCCATCCATCCTGGATGAATCAGGCTGAATACTGGAAACAAACTCCAGGTTCCAGATGTGTCCATGCAGGAGGAAGAAAAGGTTGAGAGGACGACACAGCTCAGCCTGATCAACAGCAGCAGTAACATTAAATACTGCTGCTTGTGAGGGTGGATTTTGTATTTATTCAGTGTGTGTCCTCCTGCCCACAGGAAGTGATGCAGCACTGTCCCAGAAAGTTAGGGCAAAATGAAACTTAAAATTGGATTCCTTGTTGGGAGGAGAAAGGTGAGGCCTGTGTTACTATGACAGATGTTGGTCAAAACATGAGTCGCTGAATGCAGCCAGTGAAGCAGATGATCTGAACTGCTCTGTTTTGATTAGTCATAATGTCACGTGACGTAATCTGGGGCTTCGTGGGAAATAAACTTGGCTGCACTCTATTTCGAGTTGTGTGCAGTAGTGCCATCGACTGGAGCTTTTCTGTATTACACCCTGTAACAAACAGCCCATCTAGTGGTGGATTTAAAGGTTTGGGCAAGATTCATGTTTTGTTAAATAAGATAATGTTAAAACAAGGATTAAGGTCTGACTGCCCATAATTAGGAGGTTTAATGATTAATGTATTTTTAATGAGTGCCTTTGTGCCTTATTAGGATCAATACAGAAAGGGATGAATCAACCATTTGCTCCAGTGTTGACCCAAGCATGGCATTAAATGATTTGCTTCGATTGTTTTAACATCCAACATCCAGCATCATGCAGGTTTGGATTTGTGGCGAGTGAGTGTTGTCGAGCACTTTGTTTGTTTCTTTTGAAAGGAAATGAAGGTAAATGTATATGTACTGTATGTTCTCTTTGATTGCAGTTGAAGAAGCTTTGAAAGCAGCAGAGATAAACACCTTAGGGACTTGGACTTCTTTGAATATCACGCTACTTCACATGGGAGGTGAAACAGAGGTGAAAAGGAAGAAAAAGGAGGTGGTAGTGACATGTTAGAAAGTTATTATATCATAAAAAAAGGGTTCATTCGCTCGTCAGGGACAGAACAATGAGACTAAAGATCAGAAGCAGGTATTTCGGTTCCTCTTACATATGTAGCAGTACTCAGTGATTCAATATGGAGTCGTTCAAGCACAAGTGAAGCAAACAAAAAAAAAACTACGACTGGCAGCTAAAGTTAGCATCGAGCTAGCATGGCCACCATAGGGTTTTAGCTAGCCACCGTTCAGCCCCACTTTAGTATAATCTTTGTTCATATTTAGGTGTAACAGAAAAACTAAACTAATTTGAAAAGCTGAAGCTTTTGAAAGCAGGAGCTCCTGCATACTAGACAGGCACTTTAACCAGGTAAGCTATAGCACCTGGTATACACTGAAAGATTCCAGCTCCCAAATAACACCAAGTTAAAGTTAGTAAGTTTACAGGACAGGTGCTTTAACCAACTAAGCCCGCCTGTGAACCACCTTTGTAGTAAAAATTAAGAGAAGAGAGGAAAGAGGCTCAGGAGGATGGACAGTGTAACTTTCGCCCACTACAGGGGATGACCTCAGTTCCCCTTCGCTAACCCTACTTTCAGCAAGGGAGGGGACAGCCAAGAGGAGCAAGACATTTGGTGTAGTAAAACTCATTTGATTCTACATGTATATAAGCTTCAGGTCCATCTGAATTGAGACAGTGTTCATTCTCAGCAGCCATTCAAATTTTAACCCTGTATACAAATACATTTCATATACTTCAGTTCATGTTAGAAAAGCAATATATATTTCATTTGTTTTCCTATTTAAAAACTTGTTATAATGGACCTGTACTGAAGAGTTGGGGTTTTCAGATACAAAAGTGGGAGGGGTTTGGGATCTTATAAAAGGCTGAGCAGCCACTTTTCCCTCATACCTCAACCAGCCATAGAGACAGAGCTGTTACACTCAGTTTGATTTTTGTCATGTACCTTTGACCTGATGAAGACCTCACTGAAACAAAATTTTGAGGAAAAAAAGAAGAAAAAAGAAGAAGTGAAAATTTCCTTCCCTAGCAGCCAAGAACCATTGTTAAGAACCGAGGGCTGCAGTGTTCAATGCTGTGTCGGTGTGTCTCTCTCTCTCTCCGCTGTCTCTCCTCCCAGGTGATCAACCCGCCTCGGCCCTGCGGCAGTTTCCACTCCTCTAACTTTGGCTTTCGCGCACCTGAGTCTCTGTGTCGCTCTCCTTGGTCCTGAACTCAATAATTCTTTTGTTTGCCTCCAGTCAACCCCTGGAGTATATGTTGGGAGGTAACAACCATTACTCAAGCTGAACAACTTGACATTCTGTATGCCGGCTAAATTCAAAGAGCTTTTTTGAAACAGTTTCCCTTCCCTAACCCTAACCCATAAGTTTGCATTTTGACTGAAATGTGAATGTCAGCCCCTAAGTGGCATCACGTCCATGTAAGTAACAACCTTACCTGAGCCTGCAGTTGTGTTCATGATCTCCACAAAATGGATGATTACTTTTTTGATGACGGGAAGGGTTGGACCACAGGTAATCAAGTAGTGAAATATGACATGCACCTTCTCCCTCAGGTGTTTGCAGCTGCTGGTCTGGGTAACTGGGGTTTCCAGAACCTTCCCCCTAATATCTACATTGTGGTGTTTGGGATTGTCCTCATCCTCAGCCTCCTCTTCTGCGGCTACCCGATAATGTTATGACACCAGGCGCACAAAGAGCTCTATGCATACCAACAAGTCCTTCAGAAGGAAAAAAAATCAGACAACAGACTTTCTCGGGTTTTAACAAAAAAAAAATAACTGGCAGTTCTCAGAGGAGAAGCTAAAAAAAACAGGGAGTCCTGGCTTCTTCTTGATTTCTTCCACGTCACAGTCGCCACTGGGTGAGTGGTATTATTCAAGAATATCTCTTCATTTCATAGTTATCATCCTGTATCTCTTGATAAGCTGGACTCATCAGTTGTCTGAGTGGCATAATGGAGGGGAACAACACAAGCACTGTGCCCTGCACCTGCTTGAAATATCAAGGTTAACTGCACATGTTTTAATTTACATGGAAGATGGCAGGTAGTAGGATTAATTAGCAATTGTCACAATATTTGTGAAGGATATTTGTATTTTTCTGTTCAAGGAAGGACGAAGGATCGTATAGGTCCTTGTGTATATTGTTATAAATAAGGACTTTCCCTTCTTTTCAATGAATGTCTGTGTATGGACAAATTGAGACTTATGTATTTTTAGTTTTATGCAACCTAACACTTGGACATCATACACATCCTCAAAAAGAGCTTTGTGATGTATTTTGGAGATATGTAGCCTACAGCCTATTAGTATATCACCCTCCAGGACAGGCCATGAATAAACAAACAAGCAAGGAGAGTCTGAAGGACAAGGGGACTAGAGACAACTCATTATTACCACAGACATCATCAAGGAACTTCATCCAGACTGTGGCCTGAGCAATTGCATTGGAGGAGTTCAAACAGAAAGTTGAACTGGGGATTTGTCCATGTAAGCATGCCTTTCACAGGAAGTGCCTCATTAAATGATTGGAGGTGATATAGTGAAGAGGCTATGCGGTTGTCCCTGTCAGGGTAATGGGCTGGGGAGAGAGGTTCAGTTTCCCTTCCCTAACCCTAGTTATAGTAGATTATTATAACCCTAACTCATACTGGTCATACGCATCCTGAACAAGACACACGCTCTATTTTGGGAAATTGGACAGAAACCGTGAAACTCAGGGACAGGCCATGAATAAACAACCAAGGAGAGTCTGGACAAGGACAAGGTAAAGGGAACATTTGGTGCAGCACCCCCTTCCCAAGCTGGCATGTTGCAGGTGGTACCAAACGATGCGATAAACCCATATTGTTTCCTTCCCATAAATAAAACAAAGATTATACTTGAGTCGCAGCACAGTGGTGCAGGGGTTCGCACTGCTGCCTCACAATAACAAGGTCCTTGGTTCGATTCCTGTGTGTGGTTGTCCATCTCTGTATGTCAGCCCTAATTCTTATTCTGATGAACTGGCAAGTCCCCCACAACCCATTAATGGACATGTGGTGGAAGATGAGTGATGAACTAAAGCCCAGAGATGCAAGCCCATATCTCTGATCAATTGAAAAAAGGAGGAATTAAGTTCTCAAACTAAAAAGGAAATAACACGAATTCCTGGTTATTATAACATACTTTGTATTTAAGGCGCAAGCATACTCTTATTTTGACACCGGAAGCTGCTGTCGAACGTCGCTATGGTAACAGCTGCAACTGAGCAAAGAGGTAGCTAGTTAGCGTCGACATGTATTAATGTCCTCGTTGTTGTTGTTGTGGCCTCAGCGGTGATTCACCATGGAGTCGTCCGACACTTACCTCATCAGACCTCATCACCAGCACAAGTGAGGCGCTCGGAAATCCACGACTAGCGGTTAAACTAGCGGTTAAGCTAGCATGTCCACCGTATGCTTTTCGCTAGCCGCTGCATTAGCGTCTCTCTCCGGCGTCACTAGTCACATGTCTTCGGCGTTTTATGATCACGCCAGTCAGCCTTGCGTTAGCGTGGGTAGCTGCTTTAAAATAAACTGTATGAAGCGGTTGACGTCAGCGCTTGGTCGTGTAGCCAGTGACGTCAACTTTGTGAGCATGTAAAAGTTAAGAATTATGTGCCCCCTGTGCAGTGACGTCACTGGGCAACGAACTGACGTTACACCGAGCTAATGCACTAAATTCACTTTTACAAACTGGATTCTAAAACCCTTCACTGTGATTATACACGATGCTAATCACATGCATGGATCTGCTCCCTTATTCAGACCTGTACCAGGGCCGGCCCTAGGATTTTGGTGGCCCTAATCAACGGCATAGAGCGTTTATGCCAGCGGCCTGCCCTGGGTTGTTCCCTGACCCATATCACATCCTTTCATCAAATTCCTCATGTTAATCCTTCGTTGCTGTATAATCTTGCTTAATATCAAACTCAAACAAGACATGCAAAAACAAACATGGCCCCAAAGATGGGAGCGGCTGATGATGTTTTCCTGGATTGCACTTCTACCTGCCTCTCTTCTCACTGTTTAATCCTCCAGGTTTAAACCAGCCATTGTGAAGGAGTGCATTCGTGAACTGGTGAGGGAGCAGCTGTCTGGGGTGCAGTACGACCCAGAGGAAGTCTCACAGCTCTCCAGAACACTGGCAGACTCTGTTAAAGAAAAAGTGAAGAGTGAGAGATGCTTTTTTCCCCCCCTCTTTTCTGGTTGATGTTGTTGTGTTCCTGCCACCTGCACCCTCCAGCCTCGCAGCTGGATCTGTGACTTTTCAAGATTTGGATAATTGCTGATACACATGATTATAGCTCATGTCTCTTCCCCAACAGAAGCTGGATTTGAGAGATATAAGCTCGTTGTGC
This sequence comes from Pseudorhombus dupliciocellatus, assembly GCA_016785235.1. NCBI lineage: Eukaryota > Metazoa > Chordata > Actinopteri > Pleuronectiformes > Paralichthyidae > Pseudorhombus > Pseudorhombus dupliciocellatus. Next base: position 1,491,669 of record JAFBJW010000359.1, on the reverse strand, counting down.
AGGTTGTCATCGGGGAACAACGAGGGCAGGGAGTCAAGTGAGTAATCATTTGGTACTGGAAGTAGCTGCTCCTCTTTTTTCGAGTATACTATACTTTGTGGTGTGCCATGTTATTTGGGGGGAGTGTGTTCTCTCTGCACTGAGCCAACAGCAAGATTTACCAACATCTGAAATGTTGCCTCTGTTCTTCTGTGTTGTGATCATGTTTTTTAAGATTTCAGTACCAAAGCAATAACTAAACAGTCATGTTTACAAAATCAATATAAGGACAGTGTGGTGAAATTAAACTGTGTTAATCAAGGTGGTTTGAGGTAAAATTAATTCCCAGTGTTCGGTCTTTATTAAGTTTTCTGTATATTTAAATTGCTCTTAATTAAAAAGCCAATGGGGCAGGGGATTATATCTAATAATACAGTTCCTCTAACAGAAATAGAGTGAGTTATATAACTCCAGACAGGGGTTCAGATATATGTTTTAGCGAATGAGTCCCTCATTGTTCCTCGTTAGTATAGTGGATGAGTATCTCCGCCTGTTACGCGGCAGACCGGGGTTCGATTCCCCGACGAGGAACCACCTCCAGTAGGCTCACCACCCGCAGGCAGTCTCAGAAGGGACTGGTGCAATGTGATTTGGGTGGCAGTCGTGGGCGGGGGCCCCTGCTTAGACTGCTATCCCCGCGACCCGGTCACGGATAAGCGGTTGGCAAATGACAATGAGTCCCTCATTGTTGTGACTCAGCTCAATGTCTTGCTGTGTTTTACTACAGGATGTCCTCCAGGTGTTTGTGGGATGCTGACACAGACAACTATGCGGAAGATGTTTATATGAACGTAGGTGCTTTTGCTCAGATCTTAATTGTCATGGGGTTGGGGGGGGCAGATGACTCTGAGACAGATACTCTTACATTCTTTGCCTTGCCTCTCCAGGAGAGCTTGTTCTGTGTGGTGGCAGTTTTTGGAAGCTATTTCTACTGAGGGTGGAATGAAGTTCTTCCAAATGGAAAGAATTGAGGTGAACATCCAAATGAGACTGCTCGCCATCAGGTCCACGGCGCTTGGATCTGGAGTCATGTGACTGCTGAATGTGGAGACCAACACAGTGGACAGGAGACTGTTTGACTTTAAATCAGATGAATTTACCAGGATTTCCTGACATTGCAAGATGGGAGTGGACAGCTCAGCCTCTGTTGTAGGTCAAGTATAATGTTAAAGTTTGTCATGTGTGGAAATCCTCAACATGGTGAGAGATATGAGATATTATTTAACTTTCTCACCCATCAGTGGAAATGAACTGTACCACATATTAACATCATTTCATTCAAGACAGGTGTTTGTTTTCAAAGTGAACAGATTTAAATAGTTTCTAAAAACTCAATTTCAATTTCCAGATCTTTTTATTCTGTATTCCATACGAAATTACAGCAGTCATTGTATCTAGTACTTGCTGCAAATCCCCAGTAAGGAAACTACTGTAATGCAGCATAGTGTGTATTTGTATTGTACTTTGGGTGCTTGACTCAGGCGAACAGTAGAGGTCTGTATTTGTCTCTGGTCATAACAGGGATAACTGCTGCAGGGAAACTACTGGCTGTTAAAACCTCTTCAGTCTTCAATATCTGTGTGAAAATTTGAAATAAACTCATTGACTTTCTCTTTCACAAGATGTCTGATTTGAATTAGTTGGTTTTTGAGATTTAATTAAGGAAAAGAAGATATGTCCTGTATGACAGGCGATTGTGTAGAGCAGGGGTGGCCAACCAGTCAGAGACTAAGAGCCGCTTTTTTTACTGTGTTACTGCAAAGAGCCACATCATACACATGGGCACACATGAACATCATCCCATGCCTTAATCATGTATGCACGCACGCACACACACACACACACAGACCTCTGCAAGCGTTACGGTCTCTGAGTGTTTCGTAAATTTTTGGAGAAACCGCATCTGCTTTTCTGCCTGACTTTTCGAAGTGACCGACTTGTGCTTGCGAAGTTCAGTCCCTTTTGGAAATTCCTGGTCGATGTTAGGATGGAGTGAGCTGAAGTGACGCTGAAGATTTGACGCCTTGAAATGCGCTAATGACGCCTGACATATAAGGCAGAATGGCTTGCCATTACGTTCAACAAAAAATATAAACTCTCCCACTCTGTTAAAAACGTCCTGTGTTCTTCTTCATATTTTCGTTTGGCTGTGCTTTTTGACTCTCGTCATGTGAAAGCTCCTGAAGAGCCACATGAAACCAGCCAAAGAGCCGCATGAGGCTCGGGAGCCACGGGTTGGCCAGGCCTGGTGTAGAGTGAGTTGTGTTGTTGGAGATTAATAGGCTGATACTGGACCAGATCCTAAGAGCATTTTTATTCTATTGCTAATGGAGTCTTCAATCTTTGGTTGAAATAATTCACTGGAGCTGGTCAGAGTTCAATGCAGTGATAATCAGATGCGGGCTCCAGGACCCAACTGAAGACTGAGCTTCTGCTGATATACTCATCATCTGCTGCTCCCTCCTAGTTTAAAGCATCATCTGATAACTAATGGTTTCATACTTCCTTATTGGATATTCCTTTAGATCACTGTTTGTTTTCTAATGTTGGACTCAACTGCAGTCCAACTTGGAATCTGAGTCAGAATTTATTTAAACCCCAACTGATCATTTAATGCCTGGATCTGCTCGTTCCTAAACAACAAAAGTACTGGGTGGCTACAGCTGTTTCCAGAATTTTTGAAATAAAAGGGAAGTTGGCCTGTAGTTTTCTAGAGTGCCAGCGTCGAGGGTGGGCTTTTTAAGTAATGGTTTAATTACTATTCTAAAGGCATGTGGGCTGCAGCCACTCAGTAGTAGTTTATTTGGTTTAATATGGTCTTACCAATCTGCGGAAGGAGACCAGTGAGGTTAGTCTAGGACGATTTATAGGGTTAAATTTATCTAAGGATGAGTTTAAAACTGGAGCCACCACTGGATCTAAGTTAGTGATATTACACTGTGTTTTACTAATATTTTACCCTATTTTATCATTAAAAAATTGACTGAAGTCATCACTGTTCACAGATAGAGGGATGGATGGATCTGTAACTCTATGGTTCTCTGTGAGCCCAGCTACAGTGAAGAGGAACCTGGGGTAGCTTATTATTATCTATTACTGTAGCTCTGAGCAGTAGGAGCTTCTAGTTTGATGTCTGGGGAGTGAATGCCGTGACCTTCATGAAGCTCTTGCTCGTTGCACAGTGCCCTAGAGGGGACAAGAGACAGTGTCTGTGAAAATTCCATAACGCCTATTATGAATCTTTGGACTGAGCATTGAATCAATAAGACCAGCTGCAGCTGAATGCTGAGCTGAGACATTTCCTATCTTCAGAACCTCATTAGCTCACCTACTGCAACTTGACTCTCATCCCAGAATCCTACCCTTTTCAGTTGATGCCCTCTGAATTTGCTCGCAGGCATTGCCTCCATTTGTCCGAATGGTTTTCCAACTCTTGCTGACAACTGCCTCAAGTTGCACCAGATGACATTTTCAGACATTCCATCATCTTTTTACTAACTCTTCCATGTATAGTGCCTATCCTACAAGTGACCCCAGCATACGCTGAGCAAGAAGTGAGGTTGTATCATGTGGTGAGACACACATGCACGAAGACAGTTGCAAAAAGTTAAAATGCAAAACAACCGGAAACAGGAACCTTCCTGTTGTGAAGTCACAATACTAATTACCTCACCTGTGTAGTAGCTCATGTTTTGCAGACTATATTTAAACACACATTAGACAGAAGTGAGCAGTCGAAGCCATCAAGCATAAAAAGGCAAATCATTTAGTCCAATGGCTCACACTCTGATTACACATACCTGCCTGAAGATTCCGTTATGCTGCTCTATTTCTGGTTGCAGTGCGCAGCAAATGACTTGTACGAAGCTCTGACACATGAAAAGTGTGATTGGTGATTGCAATTCCATTTAGTTCCAGAGACAGATCATTGCTCTAATTGGAGAGTTTTGTTTAGATCATGAGAATTACAGCAAGGTATAACAAAAATAATGATCGATTAGCTCATTATTCCAGTTTGAAGTATGATTCTACTCCAGCACTATAATCCTGAGAATGCCAAGAAATAGAGGTAGCAAGTGGCAAAGTAGCGGGCGAGCAGGGTCCACAACAAAGCTCAGACGAGCTGGATGATGACAGGGGACCAATCTGTGACGAAACACTCGAGCTGGGTTCATGGATTCGTGCTGCTGATGAATGAGCTGTCACCACTGTTTACTCCCTTATCCAGAGGCCCAGGTTCATCATATCTTCATATCTTCCATATACATAGAGGCCGTGCTACAGCCTCAGTTGCTACAGCAACTGCCTCTGAGGAATGGTGCCGCTGGACCCGACCAGCGTTCTCACAGCCACCCTGGAGGCGCACAATGAGCCGTGCTGCTTTTAGACACCACTAGTTAGTGAGCAGCCTCATACCCCAAATTCCTTTCTGTGCACAGCCCGGCAGAATGTTCAAATCACATTTCAATTCATCGAATTAAACCCAATTAATGCCAAAATGCATAAATAACCATTCAAAACTAGATTAGTGCTCACCTTCAAATTACAAGCCCGAACCCCTTAGGCTTTTCCAAAATGTGTTTTAAATGACAGCTTACTTACATCCAGATGGGGCATTTAGCAGGCAAGTACCTCCAATACTGTGACTGCTATTATAGTTGTAAATACAATTATTATTTGTCATTGGGCCAACTAAATGTGTGGTAAAGTAACTAAAATGTTATTTTTAAATTGAAATTTCATTCAGTAAGAAAAGTAGTCATGTTGAGAAAATATCCAAATAATATTATATAAATACATCTACACAAAAAGCCTTGTTAGAAGAAACTGCTGCTATGTATGACTCAAAATAACCCACTTTAGCTAATGCAATATACGTGTATAAAAAAGTTCACAAAATGCATTCAGCACAAGATACACGGTATGCCTGTGTGTGTGCACGTGTGTGTGCATGCGCATGTATAAATTTGCCTGTCAAAAGCCATCCATCACTTCAAGTTTAAACGTAGCAGACGTGTTGTCGGCGCCAAAGAGGGGACATTTGGTTCACTCAGTGTTTATGCATTTTGCATATGGAGGTGAACGGGGAGGGCGGGGCTTTCAGACTGAGGACTGTTGATCAAGATGGACGACATGACAGCTCCTCAATCGTGAATCCAGTGAAGTGTCTCGATCACACCCTGGCTATGGCTCATGCCTTCTCCATGTCGGTAGATGGGACATGGAGGTAACTCAAAGCTCAAAGTACAGTTCACCCAAATTATCACGCTGATGTGGAACCAAGTTCTCTGGACCAGGTCTGCAGCCACATCTTAATTAGTGCAGACAGGCTCAGCACCAGGGTCTTCGATATTTGATATTTGTGACGAGACAATATGCCTCACGATTGACGACGCCTGGGGTTAGTTAAACCTTCCGTCCTCAGCCTGCAGCTGCTCCCATGAGCCTTTGTATTGAGTAAGCAGATCGAATGATTTTCCAGATCGATGTGTATACCTGTCATACAGAGCATAATCCACCAATGCTTTTACTCGCAGAGGAAGCCTGTGACTGTGCAGGTCAGTTCCCCCGTGGATCTGAATGTGTGGGTAGATGTGAGGCGATGCTGAGGTCATTCATGCCGACCGTATCTAAATAAATTAGATGGTCGAGCTGCCTAAAATAGAAACGCACCTTCATGATCTTATTTAATGTATGTTCTCATTCACCTCCATCAATGTCACACATTAATCTCACAGGACGTTTGATGCCTTCATGGCTTCATCTTGAAATTGGTTCGAACAAATTTTCTCTTGGCTTGATGTTTTATGTTCTAAGGAAAGAGCCTTTCACTATCAGCACATCAAACGGCATCACTCATCGCTCACTGCCTCTTCAAGGTTGCTGTGTTTTATTCCCCATTTTATTTTCAAGAGATCCTGGGCACATGATTTAAAATTCATGAACACGGAATCTTTGGTCACAGGTTTCCATTTCATGGAACCCCACCACCACCACCACCACTTTACATAGGTTATTCATCAAAGCAGACACGGCAGAGGAGAACCTCACCGTGGACCTTATTCGTTTGGAAATGATTGGTCCATTTACATCGGTGGTGGTACTTGGGACGCTGTTGGTGATGTTCACATGATCCTGGGAAGTGAAATATTACATTGCATGCACTCACCTCGTTCAAGTTCAGAACAACCAGTCCAAGGTCAATTAACAAGAAGGATGCTTTCACAGTGGGGGTGTAGCTTGACTCAAATAAAGAAATGAATGATATATGTATGTCTATTATCTTCATAATTTTAATCCAGGCTTGCTAAATCTGATTAAACCAGTTGACTGACCCAGTTTGGTGGAAATCCCATATATATAGTCTTATAATCGTGCAGACCATGTTCACATGATAAAGCTCAGTGCCTTGTACTGACTGAGACGACACAGCTCAACAACATGTTTAACAACCCAAACACACAACGTGTGTATGCCTGTGAAGAGAGGAAAGGATTTTTTAAAGATACATGGTGGAAATCTCAAAATGCTGATCAGTATGATGAGACTTTTGGCATCCTCTTACAGTATAAAAAAGTGTCACTCAACTCAAATGGAGAATGTGTAATTAGCGGTACGCCATCTATATGGCTCAGCCTATAGATCAGACTCCCTCGAATTAGATATATTTATAAACCCGCTCTAATTAGTGGACGAGTGGATTTGCATGAAAGCAGGCAGTTGACTGTATAATTTATCATAATTTCCTTGAGGGATATGAATAACTGGTGGTTAGTTTAATTATATGTTAAAGAAGTGAAAAATAATAATTGCACACATTGACACTTGCTGTTTGCTGAAAGCCTCACCGCTAAATTATTCTCCGTGTGACAGTCCTCTAATATACAGCTCACCATGAGCACAACACAAATATATTAATATTTCTTCAGGCTATATCGTGATTGAATCACAAAGCACAAAGTAATTGTGTTTACACCTTGTTATTTGCTGTGTTATCACCACTGATGTTGGGAAGGTCCGTCTTGCCGCTGAGCAGGAGAATATTGACCTGCGCTAATTTGTGGCCGAAGTTAATGTGTTTACATTCAATTAAGCCTTTCTCATATAATGGAAATTGCCGAAAGAAGGTTAGCAGAGGGAGCGGTGAGATGATTACAGGACCTGCCTTCCTCTTGTTATACATTTACTGACTGGCTCCAGTCGCTGGAGTATCGTCCGGTGGTAACCGCTGTGGGGATGGCTTACAAGGAACGTTCTTAATGAATACGTTTGTGCTTCGCTGGGTCAATAATTTACTTTTTCAAAACTGCCACTGGAGCAGAGGCCATTCATTTGTTTGGTGTGATGCGTCGCCGTCATGTTTAACGTTCCATTGTGCACCCAGGGACAAGCTGTTATGCACGCAGGGGTGTCACCATAGCAAAGACAGAACAGACAATTCCCAGAAGTCCCTCCCTGGAATGACTCGTGGTTTGTTAGAATTGAATGGGGACTGTGGCTTGTGGTAATACAATCCTCAGTAATAGATTTTTTTAAATCTGTGCTTGCTGACACAAATCCCAGCCCTGAGTGTTGTTATCCTCTGCCTGCTGGAGGGAACTGGTTAACAGTCCTTGCTGCTGATTGAATACTTATCATCCATCTGTCCATTTGCTGCACCAGTCGTCCTATGAACGCAGGAGCTGATCCCTGCTGACAGTGGGCCGGATACAACATGTACTCCATCACAGGGTTGACACACAGAGACTATTGAAGCTATTGAAGTCCACTGATTACACAATTATCTGCTACTAAATTAATCACATGAACAACCCTGGTAAACAAGGCACAGGATGGCATACGTAGCTTCGAAAACAGCAACAATTATTCATCCATCAGTCACCATTTCCCTGTGTGCCAGTCAGTGCCTGTAAACCTTTGCACAAGAGCAAAAACTTCAATGTCAAAACATTAACATCGTCTCTCCTCACCTCTGGAGAATTTCACTACTTTGATCGGCTGATATAGATCGACCCGCGGAGGGAGAGACACATGTTAACATTCACCTCTATGCTCAGTGAGACGTTCCCTGGTTTCCGTAGCAACAGCATGTGATGACTGAGCCACATAATCTGAACTGGCAAACTGTAGTGTTGGGTACTGAAGAGGAAAATATTTTACTTTCATATACTTCTCTTGATATTTCCTTCAAATGCATCAAGTTACCTCTTCCTTCACATGAAAGCAAGGTCTGTGCTGAACTGTTTTACATTTATTATCAGCTACCTGTGTAAAATTCTGAATGGAAGAAGACTGTGTCTCTGACTAAAGCAGGTGGACAAATTCTTTGAAACTTTGAATGTCCATGAAGTCACCTTCTTTTTTTATTTTTTTTTTTGCTTAATCCACAATACTGTGTTAAATTAACAGTGACACCCAAACCCTGCAGGCAGACGTGTTTGGCCTTGCGTGGATTCATTACTGTATGATCTTAGGTAACAATGTTTTTGCACCAACTTTTATCAAATCCAATTGGAATCCATAGTGTTCAAAGTTTGTGGTGTCCCAGTTTTACAGAAGCAAAGTCATCGCTTTTCTACGATGGAGGAACCGGACCAGGTTCCCTGGATGTGGCCGTGTTCTTCCAGCAAACACACTTGAAGAATGAAGAGTCTCTTCCCTTTACTGTCATATGTGCCAGACTCGATTTAATCACCCCATCTATATGTTGGTTTTGAAGACTGTCCATAAACCGTCCCTCTACTCCTTCAAAGACCTCAATGGGGTGATGTCATCAAGCAAGAAACCAGCTTGGCTAAACGAACCACTATGAGGCTCAGTGCTTCATTAAACATGGTTCAATGAACGTCTGAACATCTGTGATGCCATGAAAAAACGTTGGTTCTGATGAGCGTTTCCATTTTTTTTCATAGAGGAACGTCTTCATCCAGGCATTAACCCATAGGACCTGACAACCTGCTGCGACAGTGAATGTGAGTCCTGATGGACTCTGAGCTGTGTCACTTCATTAATGCGACTTTCCAATTGCCACCCTCTCCTGTGGGAGACTTGGCTACGGGCTGATCACTGGAGTGTTTCAATCTAGTGGTGACAATCTGTCTGGGCAACGTGTCCACGGGTTTCAAGTGTGTTGCACAAGACGCGTTTCAGTAAGGACCTGACATGTGCCAGCTGTCAATTTCAGCAGAAGTCAGGCCTTGTTGAGATGCTGAGAATCATCAATCCAATCGAAGATGCAACAGAAGGCAATGACAACAGCAGTGGATAGAAGAGGAGGCTGTGAGAGCTTTATACAACACACTCAGATTAGCTATTATCAACGTTTTAATTGCTTTTAGGAGTCATTGTGTAGGGGTCTGTTTTGTATTTTTGTTTATATGGTTTTGCAACATTTATATTGTTTTATAATCATCTGCACAGCTGTGTGGCATACAATTCTACAATGACACTTTCATCCAAAGCGACATACAAGTTATAGGTAGAAACGCAAGCAAAGATCTAGAAGGGAAAGGTCACGTAGGCAAGTGCTAAGGGCTGTTTGTGTCCAGCAGGACTCAGTGCTGACAGGTGGTGCTGAAATCTACAGTTACATCAGTTTTTCACGCTCAGTGTCTCGTATGTCTGTTTTTATTCCTGTTGTCCTGATCAATGGCTGTGGAGCCGCAGTGCCAGGAAGAGTCTGACTAATTAGAATCAACATTTCGGCTGGACTGTAATTTGGCTTTGAGCAGTTGGCAGGAAATCTGCGGCTTGTCCAAGAAACTCATTAAATTACCAACTGTTGTTTCTGTATAAAGATTGAATCAATAAGATGCAACAAATTATATTTCCAATTGTATTTCAAGAACTCATTTTAAAGCGCAGTTCAGGAGGTGGACCACTTAACAGAGGCTTAACAAGAACCTGAACCCCAAGCTGTGTGTGGATGAGACTGTGAATTACCTTGTAAATTATAGCGTGGGATGGTTGTTTGATTGCAGCTTGTATTGTGAAGCTCTGTGAGTGGTTGACAAGGAAATATCACATGATGAATCCATATATTGACAGCCTTTCTCTCTTCTGTAAGCAAATGCCAAGCTTTAACAGTAAACACTTTAATTCAATAAGTATTCATATACTGTTATTAAAAATGTTTACTTTATTATTGACCTCAAATCTGTGATGCCTTCAAACCTTGATTTGATATTTAAAGAAAATCCCAATCTTTAGCCTTCTTGTGTGGTTCAGGCTTTTTACACCGAAGTCGAGCGCCTTCACGGTCAGATTATAAAACTGCTTTGAGGAAGTGAAGAGAAGCAAAGCAGTCGTCGCTTTGATTCTGACAGTGACTCGTGTTCCTGTGGACGTCACACTGCGCTGTGATTTCATATCAACATTTAATAATGCCTCAGCACGAGAGGCAGATGCTATCGCTTGGCTAACAGCTTGCAAATTGAAGCCTTGGAAGGAAACCCCATTATTCATGTGACCAAGGGCAAGACCACAACATGTGAGGCCTCTGAGATATTTGTGCCATGTGCTACGTGTCGAAGTTTTATATTTTAGGTGCTTAGCATAAGCAATAGAATGAAACATTCATGAGATGAAGGCATAAGCCCTTTTGCATGTTCTTTGGCTCTTGAGTTTAAAGGAAGGTGGATAATTGAGCTGTGTACAGCTGGAAAGCATTGGATGGAAAGCTTTAATTATTCACTGTCTCTACACACATATTAGCATTAAAGATGCCCCCATACATTCCCCTGGTAGGACAGGATAGCTTCAATAATGTTAAGTATGCCAGATTAATGGTCTAGCTGGAGCTACACAAAGTTCTGCACCAAACGTCTTTCTTCCGGTTCTCGCCGGCAAACAGGAGCAAATGGCTGAAGAAACAAAAGGAGGCAAATGTGGTTGTGTTTCACCATGAGCGCAGCCTCTTGTTCCGACAAATGGTCATTTCATAGGAAGCACAAATGTTATCGATGGAAACAAGGCTTGAACATTACTCAGCCACACAGGTTGATGCCCTTGGCCCTCCTCAGCACAGTATTACAGGTGTCATGAAATGGGACTGGAGGAGATTCCAGAGAGCGGTTTGTTCTCCAGCCACAGCTCGCCGCATCGATGAAGACATTTAGTCTGTGGTTCATTGTCAAGCTCTTAACGGTTCTCTCCGAAATGTTGATCATGTCCCCACATTATGCCCGCTTGCACCTCACATTGTTGTTTGGTTGTGTAATTCTAGTGTGGGGGGTGGTGGTAGTATCACAGAAGTTGAGTCGTGTTGTGATGTTTCACTGGCTTTATGACTTGTCACCCCCACCCCCGCTGCCGTCTGTGCCTCACTCCACTCCGGATTTTATTTGTCGTTCTTTGTTCATCGAACGGCTTATTTTTCCGTCTCCAGCAGTTTGTTCCTTACATCTGTAAACACCTGCAGGGTCGTATCATGAATCCTTTTTTTGTACCAGGCATGAGTTCCTCAGAGGATGTGTGCTCCCTTTTCCTTAATATGATGACCGGGCCGAGTTCTCAGTAGTGCACGCAGGTTGTGGTGGTGATACATAGCCTATACAGGATGTACAGCAGCTAAAGTGAATCTTTACCCCTCCCTTGAAGAGAAGGTGCGACTGAATATCTGTCAAACATCATGAGTGAGAAATAGCCTCAGGTGGATTCCGACCCATCCGCTTGAATGACTTTAAATTGCACAGACAGGTGTGATGGATGTTGCTAACTCCAATCATAATTATCTTGCCACTTACAGTGAAATACAAGTCTTTCAAAACTTTATTTGTGTAGCACTTGAGTTACAATCACAGGTTTTTTTTTTGCCGATGTAGTGAAAGATATAAACTAGGAGATGACGACACATATCCAAAACAACAGTCAAATCCAATCAACACCAGCGAGTTTTAAAAGCACTTGTTATTGAATGCGTCCCACAAAACACAAAGCAACACAGAGAGACGGTACAAATTGTCCTTGGATACTTTCACAAGTTTACAAATTGCTGCTGGGAGAAAACAACCCATCTTCATGAAGCACAACAACACGTCTTCACTGTGAAAAGCAACTGACATTGAGCAGAAATGTCTGAACAAAAACAGCAATGTTTACATTCCCCTGGGTTGACATGCCTTTTGTCCCCTGAACATAGCGATTTCTGGTTATATACAGATTATATACAGGGTTTATGATGGAGTGGAAACAACTCCCCTGCTAACAGTGTAGTTGGCTCCTCATACAACATTAAATATTCCTTCATCTTACATCTCCATCCATCGCCGTGTATATGTTAGCATATTTCTGCACTGATCTTTCCGTTCGTGACCATGACTATAAATATATACATTTTCAACGTCTCTCTGGGAGAGATCAATTTTGGTGAATTGCAGAATTGAAAATTACGTCATTGTTAATTGAATGTACCGTAATTTACGACCTATAGGCACTCGCAACAGACCAGTGGCGTCATTTAACAGTCTTGCAGTTCTGGAACTCTCTCCAGTGAACACCTAACGAAAATGACATTTCCACAGTGTGGTCCAGCCTGCTTGCTGAACTCCACATCAGGCTTGCCATGCACTGCCTCCTACGACTGAAGGGCGTTTCGGTTTGAAATGGGCACTGCAAGAAACATGATGTTGACCTTCAATATGTCATTTGCTGAATTACACATTAAGTTTTCACAGTAACACTAACGCTGCAGTGACATTTACAGCTGATGAGTGTTCCCCACCTGCACTTTCTCCACTCAGTCTGTTCTGTCTATAGCTGATGCACCTGTTTAAAGCAGATGTTGATGCCCGCTGATGGATGCAGTGACTCAGAATAAGAGAGTCCTCCGTCCACTGCACCTCCCTCCCGTGTCCTCTGAGACAAACCGCTTAAGTTGTGAAAGTAGTCTCATCCTTCCCCCTGACTTCCCCATCATCTGCCTCAGCTTCAACAACAACAACTCCATTGCTGAGCGGCCCGTCATTGAGGGTGCTGCGGAGCGTCACCCGGGTCACACTGAGCGAGTATTTCCGTGGTGCGCTGTGATATGGCCGATGGCACATGACCTCCTTGAACATGTCTCTGAAGCGCGTGGACATGAGGTTGTAGAGGATCGGGTTGACGGCTGAGCTGAGGTAGAAAAACACACCGGAGATGATGTGCACGTACTGGAAGATCTCCAGGTAGTTTTCGGTCCAGTCACTGATGAAACTCCACATGAGGCGGTCAGTGTGAAAAGGGGCCCAGCAGATTGCAAAAACCACCACGAGCACGACTGGAAAAAACAGCAAAGGCGAGAGGAAAAGACAATGGGAGACACAGTCAGAGAGGATTTAAAAGGCTATTGATTGATTTCCCGACATGCTCCCTCTCTCTATCAAATTGTGCCTCTGGGGGCTGTGAGTCACTGATGCAGAACACTTCTGCACTTGGCACGGAGCCGTTGATTTAGTCCTAACACATCAGTATTAAATACATTTTTAGACTCATGTTTCAGTCAATCAATCCAGTTTTTTAAAAATATATTTTTTTATAATTGAATATTCTTTGAATCTTTGAAATTTTCTCATTCATCATTTACTAGTTCCTAGCACTTGACATACCACACAAAAACAACATCAGAATAAAAAGTATGACTAAAGATCAAAAGAGGAGATATTATAAAATACCTTTTCACTTTTGCCGTTTTGGTTTGAAAGGCAATAGTTTCATTTTACTTCAGGGCTACATTTCTGTCTGACAACCTGAACAAAAGTAAAATGCCCCGAAAGGACTGCATTTTAAAACAATTTTGTGAAAGACAGGTATGAAAGGCACGGCTACTGCTTGTACGTGCTTTCACTTATTCAACAATAGAAATACAATAGTGAGTTTGACTGGGAAGTTTGAAATGCTTCACAGGGAGCTCTTAATTGGTGCAGCTTGTGAAGGTAAATTGTCAACACCAGCAGTTTAGTTGCATTAAGAATATAAAGGGTTGTAATCCACTGAGGGAGCTGTGCCATTGCTCTGAGTGTTGAAAAGAGGCCGCATCGTTAGCCTATATGACAAGCTGTGACGAGTCCTTGTTTCTGATGAGGGAAATGTGTACGAATTGCTGGTTTTGAGTAACTAAGCAGACAACAAGACTTTCGATTTTATACGTTGGTAGTACAAAGAGAACAAGAGCTTAGACTTAGACTTTGACCAAGGTGAGTTGGGCACACATTCCCCAGTTGGGAAAGATGGTGTCGAGAGTTGAAGACAGTTGGTTACTCACACAACATCTTAGTGACCTGTCGGCGACGTGCCTTCTGCTGCTGGGTCCGGATGCTACAGAAGCTGTCCTGTCCAAAGCCCGACTTGGCCTCTAGCACCTGATGCATCTTCTCTCGCTTGAGCTGCAGCCCGATGAGCATGTAGAGGACACTGATGACGAGCATTGGCAGAACAAAAAACAGCAGAGTGGTCACCTGGATGGTCAGATTGTACATCCACAGTGGTTTCACCAGGGTGCAGATGGCAGAGTCGGGGATTTCCACATTTTCGTTCCCGGCGGAGCCGCTGACGCGACTGTAGAGGATGGCGATCCCGTGCAGACTAGTGTTGGGAACAGCACACAGCACCGACACGCCCCACACCGTGAGGATGACCCGTTTGGCGTGAGTGCGTGTCACGACATACTTGGCTCGCAGCGGGTGGACCACAGCGATGTAGCGCTCCACGCTCAGTGCCGTCACGTTGAGGATGGACGCCAAGCACACTGTCTCGAATAAGAAGGTTTTGAAGTAGCAGCCTCCCTTCCCGAGGAGAAAGGGGTAGTTCTGCCACAGATCATACAGCTCGAAGGGCATGCCGAGCAGCAGCACCAGCAGGTCTGACACTGCCAGGCTGAACAGATAGTAATTTGTTGGGGTCCACATCACTTTGTTGCGTGCAATGACAGTGCAGGTCAGCACGTTCCCCAGCACGCCCACCAGAAAGATCAACAGGTAGATGAGACAGACGGGCAGGAACACTGATGATCGCCGGGGACCCAGATATTTTTCCAGGTAGCCTGCCAGACATGCATCATCAGGATGGATGTGGCTTTCGTTCAGGCCCGGGGTCAGATTGGTACACTTTTCCCCAAGCGGGCAGAGCCACCCGCCTTTCTCAGCCATCAGATCAAAAGAACAGTTGGAAGCTGACATCCTGCTGAATCAGTGGAGTCGCAGTCTGAGGGACAAGATACAGGAGAGGGTTGAAATTGTGTTTAATTGTTGGTTTGTGATCAAATCCACACACAACGAAACAATCAATTACTACAGATGAGGGATTTTGTTCTTATAGTTGAATCAAATGTCTGTGAAGGAGTTTGGGTACCATCATGAAATCAGGAAAAAGTTGCCTCACTGAACTGAAGAAGCTCTGAAGAAGCAATGACCAGTCTGCATCGACAGAAGCTACCATTTAACTCTGTCTGTCATTATTCCAAAACTACTGAGCCAATTCTCATGAAATGTGGAGGGGCGGAGCTTGGCACAATAAACCCACTGGATTGCTGGG
Source organism: Pseudorhombus dupliciocellatus (assembly GCA_016785235.1). Lineage (NCBI taxonomy): Eukaryota > Metazoa > Chordata > Actinopteri > Pleuronectiformes > Paralichthyidae > Pseudorhombus > Pseudorhombus dupliciocellatus. Next base: position 1,476,123 of record JAFBJW010000359.1, on the reverse strand, counting down.
CGCAGAATTACCTCTTGTCCCTTGTCATTTTTATGGTACATGGTAAGAGAGAATGCTAGCGTTGGCGTGCTCCCTCTCTGAGCGGTCGATCATTCGTATCGTCAACAATGAGAAAACAGATGTGCAATTACTGGAAGTGTAATTTCTCTAATAGCTGCTCTTACAAATATATAATGATCACAACCAGTATGACAGGAGTGCGTAATGCTTCTGTGATGCATCTTAACCTTGTTTTGCCCATTGTTTTTTTTCTCTTCTAATGAACAAGAATCATGACTCATACTCATAGGTCCTAACAGCTGGATGAATGACATTCATCCAATGCAAGAATCCAAACTGCGAATGTCGTGGTAGGTGTAATCATGATTGTGAATTTGGAATGACCATAAACAAATACACATTCTGCTACATTCACGGTCACGGTGCCGGAGAGAGACGAGCGACAACAGTTGCTTCAGTTCCAGAGCAAGTTGATCAAACTCTCCAATCAGTGTATTTGTTTCAGTGAATGGACCATGCTGAAATGAGGTCAATACACCCAGACCCATAGCAACGGCGATGAAAGGTCATCACTGCTGCTCTGAGTTTGTCTCACAGGGGGGGGGGCTACTTTATTTGCTGTACTTTACCTTGTACCGCTGACACAATATTAAATCTATCGCTGATGGGGAGGGTCTCACCCTGCAGGGAGCCACACTGTTGGATCAAGTGAGAGCCTCTGGAGTTTCCGTGGACTTTCTCTGCCTGGCCTCCTAATATTAATGTAGGCGAGAGTCAGCTGAAGTCGATGTGAGACCGCAGCAGGGGATGGCGCTGCATGTGAGCGGGGAGCTAAATCATTTTTTTCACATAACACATGCCAATATGAAAAAAGACGAAAATAAAACAGTTTCAGGATGAGAACGCGAAGCAACCCGCTGTGGAAGAGGAGGAGTTGCTGTTCTGGCCAAACCTGTCTGACAACACACTTTTCACAGACACATTAACAATTCCACATTATCTTACTCGTTAAATCCTAACCACCCAGCTCATCATATAGCCCCTGGCAGGTAAAATATTCTTAAAATGCTCAATAGGATAGTACTGCAGTTGGTTTTTAGGTTCACGTCAGCAATGTGCTGGCGCCACAGTTTAACCCCCCAACCTTTAGGCTGCTGCTTGAGTGTTGCAGGTGCAGAGGCAAATCAGCAGATTGAAGTCCAGGCCAGCGGTGTGCCGTATGTCCTTGAAAGGAAAACCGACCGCAGAGCAATGAATCCTTTTTAAATGAGATCTTTGAAGGCTTTTGAAGTTCCGTTTGAGGGAGAGTAATAGTGATGATGATAATGGTATTCCTGGTGGAAATGTTAATCTGCATTTCCGTAATTGAATGTCTCTTTCTGTTACTGCTTTGTAATTTTATGACATGAAATTCATTAAATGAAGTTTGTTTACAGAGGAGCGGATTTTTGAAGCATTCCCAACCAAGTCTTTGCATTTAGTCATTATTCACTTTACCTTCATTCAGCTTATTGCCGCCTTGTGTCAAGGCGCACCTGCAGCAGATGACAATCACTGGCTTCTTAAGCCCCTGCCGCCAGCTCACCAGCGTCAGAACGTTTTGTCAGCCTTAGTGGTAACTTTCAGAGAAGTCTGCTCGGTTTGTGACTTTACTCCTGGATCAAACACCTGCTCATCTGCTCTTCCTCCTGCCTCACGTCTCCTGCCATGTGTGAGAGAAGGAGGAGTCTTTGTATAACCTTAACACCTTGTGACACGGAGGTAAAGTGAGAGGCAGATAATGAGCGAGACAGAGAAAGGGTTTTCCTGCCCGTTACGTACGAATGATTTCTGATGAGCAGCAGTGAAAAACAATCCGATGATCTTCCCATACATTTACATACGTCAGTCAGAGGCCTCGTGTCTGTTTCATCAGGATGCGGCACACGTCTGCTGCCCTGCCCTCTGGATCTAACCCCATCACGTGCGAACCATGTTGGTCGTGTGCTGAAGGGGCCACATCCGCTGCATTAGAACAATCAGCATCCCTGCGACTGTTCCATTGCGGCATTGAGTGCAGCCACCGCTGTGCAATATATTAGTTTACTTGCCAACAGGGGTCTTCACATCACTGTCACTCAGGCCACTTTAGTCAGCTCTGGCCGTCGGTGGCAGCAGCCTTTCACTCGTCAGACAGATGCACAATGTTTCAGTATTCACTGCATTAATGGACGACGCATCCAGAAACCTGCAAGCGATATATCACATATCAGTCACTTTATAATACATATATATATTTTTTGCTGAATAAATACACAAGGAAATTAAATATCCTCCCTTTTTTCGTTTTGCACGTTCCAAAAGTGTTTTGTTTCCACCTCAGAGACATTATTCCCCCACTTCAGAGTCATGACTTGTTTTCACCTAAAATTAATTAATTAGTTGAGTTAGACGTGAATTCTCCTGAAATCACTATATTTGAAGTGTCAGTTTTTGAGACTGTCGTCCCTCTCCTCACCGGTCAGAAATCTCCAAGGTGAGGCGCTTTATTATTCTTGATTTATCCCCACGAGGAGACGCTCCTTCTGCAGCTGAAGCTCCTGCAAGTCAAGCAGTAACCCTGACGTATAACTTTTCCCATACAGAAAACAAACAGTGCAAATCAATGATCCATACAGCTTTTGTTAGGCGCACATCAGCCGCGCAGCGTCGAGCTCATTACGCGCAGCATTCTGCATGGAAGACACTTTCTCACCAACACACAACATAGCCAGCCGTCAGCAGTTCAAATGCCTTGTGTCTGATTCCCTCGCCTTGCTCAGAAGCTGCTGCCCTGCAGCCACTGTCCCTGTCCTGAGAGCCCCGGCATCTCAGTGCCTCTCTTTTCATCCCGATTGGCGTCATGAATAAACCACAAATCAAGCTCAAATGGGCAAAAGTCAACACTGCAAAAGCAGACGCTGCTGCAACAGAGTCACAGTGACTTTGTGGGAAGAAATTGGGTCTGGGCTTCAGAACTGCATCGCAGTGCATCGTCCATCACTTAAAGAACTGATTCCACAGAAACTCCCTGACTCTGCTCTGCTGCAGTTTTCCTGATTTCATGTCAACCTAATTCTCCCTTCTCACAATCAGACTCCGATGTTGGCTTCCTCGTCACTGTTTTTTTTCCTCCCTACATTTTAAATGTCAGATGCAGAAAGAACCTGGACAGATTAATCCCCAAGAAGATAATGTAATCATGCATTAAATATACATTTAATATAGTTTAAGAAGCCACTAGGACTAGAAGTTTTATTTTCAATAATGTTTCAGTGCTTTTGACAGAACCTAATTACTCTGACTTGGTTTTAAACAGGTTGCTCTCCCCACAATCCAGTTTCACTTAACCTGGCACTGCTTGAAAAGAAAACACACCACTTCCATTAATGGAAGTCTCACAACAAATGTGATTATAGCTTTTGTGCAGTGGCCTCAGCAAATCCCTTGTTTGCTGGATAATGGCACGAATGCTGATGTACTGATATTAAATGTGTTTTTTTATTAATTAAAAAAATCAGACAACAACAACCACTTTTGGTTGTGTTTTAAAATGTGAATTTTAATGTGTGAAAAATGTGAAAACTGGTTAATTAAACATCCACCAGGATCCTCTGGTGGTCATCTCTCTAAGAAATGATGGATTAACAGTGAATTAATCCAAAACTCCTAATACCCCAATTTCCAAAGAGCATAAATCTTCTTACCTCTAATGTGTTTCCCTTGTTGTTATTCCCCGGTGTAAACACAGATTAGTGTCTTGAGAGGTGGCTTCACAATGAGCTGCTCTCTTAGTCCACTCTGCTCCCTGTCTGATGCTTCCTCTCCTCTAGCCTCTCTCTCTCTCTCTCTCTCTCTCTCGCTCTCTCTCTCTCCCTCGTCTCCGCCCTCTCTATACCACACGTGTACCTGAAGACATGGCAACCTTCACTGAGAATTCTGCCCACTCTGTCATTACAGTAATGCTAATTGGATAATGACATGCTGCATGGAGTGTTCAGTGTTCCAGTGTATATGTCACTTTTCTCATGTGCTGTATAGGTGGAGCTGTCTTTGTTCCTCAATAGCTCGGCATGTTTATTCCGTGGAAGTGACTCCCACAATGATGCATTCAGTGCAACGGCTGTCACCATTATCTGTTGAGACTTTAGCGATCAGGGGCTGGGAAGCATTACAATGCAACGCAGGGAGCTCCGGCCTTTATACAGATTCATGTGGCTCTTTGAGCAGAAGGAGTATCGATAAGCCTGCAGCAAGTCTCCTGTTGAGACGCGGTCCTTATTCATCAGCTTCTGCATCCAAACTGGCCTGTGCCCCAAAAACTGGCTCATTACTTCAAGGTGTCCCTCAGAGCAAACTCGTGCGCCGCCAGAGGATGCGTTGATTGTGCACCTCCTTCTCCTGCACTCACTGTTTGAGAGCAGTTCTTTGAACACAGGAAGGAACAAGCATCCTCGACCGCAGTCATCTGTCCTCCCCCCTCGTCTAAGGAGTGATGGAGTTGTTCTTCAAACGATCACTGTTCCTGCTGCGCACAGATCAGTCAGACCCCCTTGATTCTAATGCAAAGGTCTCAATAAACTCAGGCAACACTGCCTCACATTAAAAACGTCCTTGGTTTGATTCCTGGGCCGAGCAAAGAGGGCCTTTCTGTGTGGAGTTTGTATGTTTTCTTCCTGCAATGAACTTGCGACTTGTCCATGGTCTGACCCCGCCTCTGGCCCAGCACCCAACCCCTCTCCCCCCCCGATCCAGTGATGGACAAGCGGTTGTAGACGAATGAAAAAAGAGTCTAAACCAGTCCTCCGGCTTTGTTCTCGGTCAGAGGTAAATATTATGTACGCGAGAATGTGAGGGTGGATTGGAATATGTAGACGGTGTCTGCATAAATAGCCTGTGGTCACCTTACGTATTAAATATATCACATTCCCCTAATCATATAATCACAGGCATGGTTTACTTCCACCTGACTCTGGGATGATTCGCTCTGTGTGTTTATGCACGTGTTTGTGTGTGAGTGTGTGTAAGTGAGTGAGCAGGTTACCTTTGCCTGGAGGAACATCGCTACTATAAGTGATTTCCATTTCTCCAGGCATGAAAATCAACCAGACATTTAATCTTCGGAGGAAAAGATTATGAGCAAAACTTATATATGTTTCTTCTACTGCAAATTCCAAACTATGGTTCAGCTGGTTCTGCCTGGGATCATTTTTATATTTCTAGACTTGCACACCTGTTATTTTTTATATGAACCGGTCTGAAAAGTTCACACATATAACCAGCATACATCCTGCTCACCTGAGTGCTGGGAAAATGTCCTTGCCGCTGTGAATGCGTCTGACCCAGAAAATCCTTTTGCTCCTTTCTTCATATGTGTGCATTTATGTTTGCCATCTGAAAATGGCAAATCACACAACAAAAAAGTCTATATTGTAACGTAATGCTCTGACATAAACACTGCTCACTGAGACCAAAAACAATCATATGTTGATGTGACTGAAGACATTTATCTCACGTATCGATTTCATTCCACGGTGAACATGCTTGTCTCTCATCTCCTCCACCTCCCGTCTGTCCTCTGCTCTTCATCTCCTCTCTGCCTCTGCCCTAACACGATGCAGAGGAGCTGTCAGGCTGCCTTAGTGTTGATGCCCTGTGATCTGTAATGGACAGGTTTTATTTAGATTGAATCAGGAATTAATAAAATGACGACTTTTCAGCTGCAGATCTGAAAACAAAACCTTTTTTTTGCCAATTATCATTAATTCTCGTCTCCAGCGGAAGAGATATTTTGACTCAGCGGAAGTGGTGAAATATTTATTTTCCATCCTTCGGGCTTCAGTGGCAGAGGAGCTCATATCACACACTTTGCCAAAGTTAGATTAAATTTAGAAATGCCAAACTACTTGGCTGTCATTTTCCAACCCTCCCTCAGGTTTTTTGCATTAACATAAAACCAATCACTTCAATCTGAACTTGCGATTATTAAAATGTCCTTGTGATTGGTCATTAACGCCTTTCTTTTTCAGAGGCGAACACTAATTGCTCAGGAAATCTCTCAACACTTATAATATTTATCTACATTAGTGCAGCGCTTTTTAAAGTCAACAGGGCAAGTCAGTTCTTTCATTTCCTATCCATGCTGCAAATTAAAATCTGAAAATGAATTACACGCACTGTCTGAAAGATCAGAAGACCGAAGCCGAAGGGAAGATCGCTTCACGCAGACTCTGTCTCCCGAACGTCCTGGTGTGCAGTGAACAGTCTACCTGGGTAAGGAATGTCATCGCCCTGCATTTGCAAATGAACTTTCATGAAGTAACACTGTTTTACAGGTAAAAAACAACAACAAAAAAAAAAAACAGGAGGCTGATAAAAGTGAATAATTAAATAGCGCAGGTATCACGTAGCATTTCTGTTTTTCATGAATACTCAATCTGTGCTGAGCAGATGTTAACCTGACAGGACTGATGCATGTTAATAACTGACCTTTTACTCTCATTCAGCTCTCTCATTGAACTCTCGTTCAGTAAAGATTTGGAACGTTCTGACTTTGTCTTGTGACAATGACACTGCACGGTCCTCATGATCTTGAGAAAGAATATGATTAATATTAATGTGCGACATGACGGAGTGGCGCAGTGCTGCAGTACTTGCTTTTTCTCACAGCTGGAAGGTTCTTGGTTCGATTCTTGAGCCATTTTAGATTTAAATGATGATAATGTCCGCACCCTATTTTGGCTTTGTCTTTCATAAATGAAGAATGCAGCAGGAGATGTAAGTGCTAGACAGGGTCGGCCTCTGGTCACAGCAGATGGCAAGAGTTCGAAACTCAACGTCTGCCCAAGTTGAAGTCTTCCTCTATGTATGACGCCGTCTTTTCTGAACTGAACTCTCCAGATTATTTCAGGAGAAGGTCTGGATTTCAGTCCATGTGTGAAAGCAGCAAATGTGCCTGTGAGTCCTGCAGATTGCTGTTGGGCTGATTCAGGACCCATATGTCTCTCTATATGCTGCAAATAATTGGATGAATTGGCCGCGGTGTACCATGCCTCTTACTGCTGGATAGTAGTAATGATCACTGAGGAAGAAAAAAGCTAATGAAATGTTCATGTTTGGCAGCGGTGCTGTTGCTGCACATCTCTGACCAACTGATGAATATTTAAGCACATAAATCAATCTATATACTGTACATATGTATATTTCTTCTTTATTATTTATCGATCTATTTATATGATAAGAGGGACCAGCCGCAAGCTTGGCTCCGCTTCCAGGATCTAAGAACACTATCCAGCAGACCTGTCAGCATTTCTGACACATGACACTGAAACATCCACATTAAAGTTAGTACGTGCATCAGAAAATGTGCCACACTGAGCTGGCAACGGCTGCTGTGTGACCATGAAACCATAATGGCTTGTCCTTTCAGGGCATTCCATTATCCCTGACACTGTCACATATCAGTGGACTGACCGCAAGAACACGACAGCTGACGTATGTGTTGTGCGTCTTTAAAACTGCACAATGAGGTTGACAAACATCTATGACACCCTAATGCATTTTATCTGTACGACGATTCCAGACATCATTTATTTATGACACTTGCACAGACAATAAACCCCTGATTGCGCCGACGGATGAAAGGGCCGTGCATGAATGGCATGTGATAGAACACGTTGTAGGAACAGGTCATTTAACATTCTAGTATTATCTAGGTAGTGACTTAAATCGAAAGTGGGTATAATTATGAGACGACCTGAGAGCAATCAGTGTGAGATGTCTGCTATTCACTAAATAAAGTGCAATTAGGGAACATTTGAGTTGACAGTTATCAGCTCAGATGCAGTGCATGACTTAATAAGCACTGCTTTGTCTTAAAGGAGAGAAAAAGAATTGCCCCAGTGGGAAATTATGAGGATGAATGGGAGCATTGCAGTGGAACAGAGTTTCTGATGATAACAGACCCTGAGGGCAAATGTTTAGACATCCAGATTTCATGGCGAAGCTTCAAGGTGTGGTTATCAGCGGCTCACAGGGTAAACATACATTTGTAGAAATGATTCATTCTGGACCCAAGCTTTGCTGTGAGCGTGTCTGGAAATAAAAAGACGTGCACGTTATGGCCGGCAGCTCACCAACAAGAAATCCCATCAGGACGCTACAAGGAGTTTACAAAGATAAAGACAGGAGACACAATACAGGATGAGTCCATCACCTGCGCTGGTGTGGACAGACTCCCGCTGCCCAGGATGAGACAAAAGCCCACGATACATTGTTGATGTATTAAATATGCATGGTCGAACCTGTCAAGCAGTCACTGGAAAGTGTGACCACTGATCTCAATTACAGAAGGATAAATATTCAGTTTTCTAATACTGAGAGCCAACAGCGTCTGTCACAGCTGCCGTTTCAGACACATGTTGCTCAGGGGACATTTGAACAAGTCATGAGCGAAGAAGAAAAGCGTGGTGGGGACTGGCCAAGCATAAATATGAGCAGGAAGTCAGACGGAGCCTGCATCCATAAAAAATGTGTGCTTGTCTCTCTCCGTCCCTTCTTGTTTAGATCCATTAAAAGCCTTCTGTGCCATTCTGTGTGTGGCAGGATTAGTATTTCCGATATTGCTTATTCTGTTTTAGTGTTATTGTGTTTTCATCTGTGTTTATTTGTATATTGTGTCAGTATAGTTTGATTCCTATATCTGTTGACGGGGCGGGGGCGGACCAGTATAAAAGTCCGTCTACTGGTTCCCCCTCTGCTTTCGTCATCCTCGTTCCACTTCCGGGTGAGCCGCCGTAAGCCCGAGGGGTAGGTTGCGTTGCCTGTTTCTTTTTTTAGTTTGGTTGTTTATGCATTTGATAATTTTTTTTTTTTTTTAACATGTCCTGACATGTCAAGCAGTCGTGTGAGCTGCTCTGAGCCCCGCCGGGTGACCCGCTGCGACAGGGACAGGTCGCAGGCCAACGAGAGTGGCTGCATCAAGAGTCCTCCCTCCTCCACTGTGTACGCGTTGAGTGCGTGCGTGGCCTAACGGACGGTAAGTAACTCCCGATCCGTGCACCGCTTTACAGTTTTGTGCAAAGACTGTAACTGCTTTCCCCGGATCAGGTGAGATCGAGACCACCTGACGGGGGTCCGCTGCTGCCTTGACGGGGGCCTTCCTTCCCTCTGCTCGCTTGGCGCTCCTGTGTGTGTGTGTGTGTGTGTGTGTGTGATTGCCATTTATCTTTGTATGTTCCGTTTAATATTTTGTCCTAATTTCTGGTTGTTTTTCCCTTCTATATTCATTCATTCATTCCCCTTATATAATGATGTGAATAATACAATAATAAATATACAGTAATGACTTCAAGTTGGAGTGATGAAGCTGGAGCACAGACACCAAGAAATAACTGACGTGTGGTTCGGCTGTGGCGCTGAAAACATGGCAATGGATTGAATACCAAGTTCTTTATTCCTTCCACAATGGGGAAAGTTCCATTAGCCACAGCAGCAACAAGGATCAGGTCATACATAAATCATTTTAACGAAGTGAAGACTGGAGCTAGGGGCTGCTAGATACGGAAAACACAGGCACATTCTCTCTCTGCTGCTGTTGGTGTTGGGCGGATGCTTTGTGACAGGAGGTCTGACATGACTGCATGTTCAATTGCACTGACCCTTGCCATGCATCTAACAAGATGCACACTGGGAGAACATCTATAGAATGCTGAAACATCACAAACACTATCATTGGCCTTCTTTATCCTAAAGCCCCTTCAATGAGTTCTGAACCTGGTTTTAGAATTGCAGCTTCTTCATGATGAGATAGAAATTTTGATAAAAACGTTCACACAACTAATGCATATCTAGGAGTTTGAAAATGTGCGCTAGACTGCAATGAATTGATCACGATAAGCAGAGATAACTTGACATATTAGGTTTTTGCAAGAAGGGTAGGGGCAGCTGAGCTGGTCCGGGCATGTCCTGGCTGTGAGCGTTGCTGCTGCCACTGCGCCACACGGAGACCGCGCCAGTGGAAAGGTGAGTGCTCTAAAGAACCATATTTTTACTGTATATATATATATATATATCTGTTTCCACGCATGGCGGTACGGTGAAGTTAAGTTATAGCTACCATCTTTGTTTGTGGCAACCCAGCTGATGCAGAGAGATTAAAAGTTAGCGTAAGTGTTAGCTAGCGGCGCGCGCCACATGCTAACACTAAGCTAGCTACTCAATGTTGAGTCTTTCAGTCATGTTAAGTAAGGGACAACGTTGCTCATTAAATTATCCGACATGTCATTGTGTCTGTGTGTGTGTGTGTGCGATGTAGTGGTTGGGAAAATTGTTTTACATTCAAAATGGCCAATTACCGGACGCAGGAGATCAGGGTGTCTTGATGTTGCAATCAATGCGGGTAAACGAGGATGACATTCCAGAGAGCCAGAGGCAGCAAACAAGACTATTAAAAAGGCAAAAAAGGGTGAACTGAATTATTTGCCCAACCTTCCCGAGGGGTGTGCTGAGTCAAGTCTTGAGCATGCTCGCACAGACATAGCCATTGTGCAAGTTGTAAAGCAGAAAATGTAACTGACCTTTGCACTGAGAAGGAAAGAGGTGGTGGAACGTGAACCAGAAATAAGCCAGATGCTGGAACGATGGCCTGCCCTTTTTTACTGAGGACCAAGTATGTAAAATTGAGATACAAAACAAATCTTTGTATTTTTCTCATTGCATGCCATGAAGTGCAAAGAAAACTGGTTATCATCCCTATTTAATATTTTCAGGTATACCTGGAATTCAACCTTGAAGAGGAATTGTATAGTGGCATTGATGAGCACAGCGCTCGTCTCAACGAGATATTTAAATCAAAGAGAGGCAAGACTGGGCAACAGTTGGACCAGCTTTTACAGCAGTCAAGGGTGAGCTCAGATCTACAGTAGATTTGCATTGCATTTCACATAGTATAGTCATTAAAAATTCTACTTTATACTCTGGACCATCCCTGTAAAATTTAACTTGTCATTTTATTCACCAAAAGACTGTAGACCCAAGTGATGTAAGGACATTGTTCTTGAGAGGACTCCCTCTTCTCCTCAGAGATGACCCAGAAGGGTTTTACAAGACATGCTGTGTAAGTAATGTTTAATTTCTGAAAATAATCTTGACTGTCATCATAATTTTGCGTCACCTTTCTGTGATTGAATTATATAGCTTATTTCTGCTGATGGTTATTAAATAACAACTGTTACAATTGTTCTCTCATATCAATAGGAATCTGACGATGGTGATGCCATCCACTATGTGGACATTGGGATCATCCTTGTTCAAAGGGAAGGTGACGTACTCCCAACTTCCCCCCTCCTCAGTCCAGCCTCAGTGATATTGATAATCGAGGGACATGGAAGACCTGCTAAAAGCCATGTGCATTTTGTTTGGTCTCAGCTATGCACTGCATCTCAACTATCCTAAGTCGATGATGAACACATTCCTGTTTATCCAACAAGTGGTTCTCTCGTTGGGCCAAGATAACAAACGTTGAAAAACCTTCTTGCAATGTAAAGTATGTGAACATTACAGGAACCATTGCTGTTTTTCCATTACTTTTTTGGCATGTATGATCAGGTGTTGATAATTATTGTTTTGCAGAGAAAGACAGACACACTCATTCACACACACAGACAGGCACATTTACATGCACACACACAAAAACACGGTTTCATCCACACACACATACAGGCTCACTAACTCATAAGGACAGCCATGTGCACTCAAACAAAAATGCACAGACGCACACACAATTACTGACATAGTCAGGCGCACGTGTGTGCACACACATACAGTCACACTCCGTAGGGTATTGCATAGCTTTACCAGTGAAATATCTTGGTTCTGTATTTGTGCACTTTATTTTCAATTGTTTCAAAGTTCAATGTTTTGTTCTAAGATAGCTCAGCTCTGAAGCTAGCACTTGAATCAATGGCAAACACTTTTTTCCATTAGGTTTTATATTGAAGTTCCCGGATGCATATTCTTGTTCTGTTCAATTAATATATTGTTGAATGCTGTGCGTTTGTGTATATTGAACTTCGGGCTTAGAGTGTAGCGGGTGCACCCGCCAGAATCAACGGAAATGAAAAGTTATTTGTGTTGATAATTAAAATTTAAACAAGTGATGTGAGTCAGATGTATTCAGCATCTACAAACCCACGGGTCTGTCTGACCTTTCAGGAAAATGCAGAAGCTTGCAGAATCCAGGCCAGAGGAAATCTAAAAGTGGCTGAGCAAAGGACTAAAAGCAAATGCCAGAAATACTCACTTCAACTGTCTGCAACTTAAAACAAGACATGAAAAATTCAAACCATTCACTGACACTGTTTCAGAAAAGATGGAGGACATGTACGCACAACTGTTAGCTGGGCTCACCTGACTGCAGCCACTCATTCAGTCAATCATACCTTACAAATCATGTTATAGATATATATGCTGGCAAACTCATTAAGTGATCTTATAATACAGAATAGTGGGTATAATGGAATAGTGTTGGTGGAATGTACCACATGCTTTTATTACTACTCCATATCTTCAGGGGAAGAGGAGTGTTCTGTAAATGCTGATGCACCAACCACAGTCAGTTGAATGTGGTCGATATCATGCATGGCAGACTCTGGTAAACACTGTCCATCACTGTCAACAGGAGGGAGCAGCAGGGGTCTGTTCACAAAATTAGTTAATTTCTCTTGGAACTGCTGAGCTTTTCCATTTGTCCAGACACGCTGCTGGAGGGAACGTGGAGGGGTAGTGGTTGATCAGGCTTATCAATTTCAGCCCCTCCTGTGTATTTTTTAAAATAAGAATTCGATGAGATAATTTTTAACATGGAGAGAACGTCAGTTCTCTCTTGCTCTTTTAAGGCGGTGCTTCGAGAAGAGAATCAGCCCATTGACAAAGTGAAACAGGAGATCCGCGCGAGCGCCATCTGATCAGTCATTAATGCTGAATGTGTCAACATTTACATTCAACCCGGTCCTCTCTGGGTCACAAGTTTCTTTGTAAACTGAAACCCGGAACAGCCAACCACCATCACAGAACAAACATATTTGGACATATTTGAGATGTCTGTCTACAAATATTACTATATTGATGTACACTTTTCAAGTATTAGTATATAAACCAAGCATCCAAGATGTTCTTTTAAAAAGCTTTGCAGGGAATTCACTGATTGAAGGAGTCACAGTTCGTGTCATTATTTTGTGCGGACTGTTGACATTTATGGTTTTATCCAAACGCTCACTGACAAACAACATTATGTTGACCTCGTTTGCTCCAACACATCGACAGCGACCTCACGACTACAGGTAATGGGAACCAACAGGAAGTGGACGTGGTGGTCTCTGGTTTTATTTTGAAAATGCCCGGATATAAATATTGCGGCTGCGCCCCTTACACACAGACGGTGTAATATTAATCCGCGATTGCAGTTCCGTCAACCTGCCCTCTGGTGAGTTTTTCCGCAGCCGCAGGTCAGTACACATCGAACATGCTGAATCTAACACTGAGTGTACGTTAGTCTGGATCCACGCAGCCGCGCACCATGAGTTCAGAGAGACGCACGCGCTGCTGAGCTGCATGGCACATGCATGAGCACATGCATGTAACATGCACAGGCTGTTGCATGCATGCAAGTGCACTGTGTGTGTGTGTATAGTCCACGACCTTTCCCCTGGTGTGACCTCCTGTGTTGTTACTGGGACTCAAACCAAAGCTCAAGGACACTAAGGGGCGCTTTGTGCACGTGTGTCCAAAGTTAGATTCACAGTTTTAATATCCAGATTCCACAGTTTTTCCAGAAGGAACATGTCATCTTTGATTTGACTTAATAGATTCAAGAGTCTTTATTGAGAATGTGAAGATACGAAAGTTTGTGAAAGTAAACAAACCGATGGGGAGAACCAACAAGAGTATCAACATATGGAAACAATGTGTGTAAAATACTGAATACAATGACAGAGAAGGTAGCAGCAAAAGAGTTTTTAAATTATGGAACTGCGATGAACTTAGGAAATATAAACACATGTATTAAATTATGAGAAAAAATGTTTTACGCGCGACATGGGTAGCTTGAAAAGAAATGTGAACACAAACATAAATAGACGAGAGCCTGGAGGCGCTGCGTGTAACTGCGCCGCCATCTTGGACAGAAACCCTGAAGGGGATTGAGTATTGCAAGTGTTGCTCAACAGTTTATGAGTTTATGATAGAGGAGATAGAACATTAACATGCAGTCTTCATCAACATCAGCAATAACATGTTGATGCAACAAAAACAATGATTACACAGGTGCACAAAACAGCTAATTAGTGACATGCCCGGCAGTGATGGCTTTTAGGTTATTATAACTGGTTGCCTGATAACATTGTCAGTTTTTTTAATTGAAGACAATTTTCCCTCCAGCACAATGCCAGGGAAACACTGCCAGCCCAGCCTCAGTGAGCCTCAGGTGCGTGAGCTGGTGCAGAGGCTTTTCAGCCTGACTCCATCAGTGGTTCGCCCTCTGCCCAGCTACGATGACCAAAACTTCTACATGGCCATGGCGGAGGGTGGCGAGTATGTCTTGAAGATAATGAACTCGACAGACAGCGAGGACCACAAGCTGCTGGATGTGCAGACGTATGCCATGTCGTTCCTTCACCAGAACGGTCTTCCTGCCCAAACAGCCCTGCCCACTGCTTCGGGACAGCTCATGAGTCTGGAAGAAATAGGTACAGTTAAATGCTTCATCAGGTACATGATAATTAGGGTGCTAATTAGGAGACTAAGGAGATTAAATGAATAATTCAAAGTAGAGATAAGGATGGATTTAAAAGGTTCCCCAGTAATGGGAAGAGATCCATGAGATATTTATAAATGTATATGTAAATATATAAAGACAAGAGAAGGACATGTTTGCTTCAATAGGGTGAATTCCATTTGCTCGCCTTAACGCTGACAGGTGTTCGTCTGACCAAGGCCGCAGCACAGCTTGTAATGTTGATCTAACGTTTGGGTTTTTAACTTTGGCAGACTGTGGCAAGGGCCGTCAGAAGTACATGGTGCGGCTGTTAAGCTATCTGCCCGGAAACACGGTTGCTTCGCTTTCTCCAACGCCACAGTTATTGTTTGAAGTCGGCAAAACTGCAGCCCAAATGGACAACATCCTGAGAGAGGTATAATAGTGATTTACTTTGATTAGCAGTGATGTCGAATGTTGTCTTTAAAATGCCCAATGTTCTGTGGATGCTGACAAACACAATCATTATTTCATGCCTTCTGTGCTCGTGGAAAATGAAACGATAAATCCCTCCACTGACAAACCTTCACTTTGTCTTGCCTTGTACTTTTGTTCACCTCCAGATGACACACCCTCATCTCAGTGTGCTGCAGAGGGAGAACTTCATATGGAGTCTGTCGAATGTTGTCCTCCTGGAAGGATACCTCTATGTGATGGATGGAAACCCTCTTCAGGACCTTATGAAGTCTGTCATCCAACAGTACAAGACCTCTGTGGTTGACAGGTACCCTGATTTCCGCAAGTGTGAGTTTGACCTTTACTCGTTAGAACGGACGAGGGCCACTTTGCTCCTGTGTGTCACTGAATCCAATGGTGGTTAAAGTCAGTTCCCCCGACTCATCTGTTGTGATTTCTCTTCTCTAAGGCATTAACCACGGGGACTTCAATGACCTCAATGTGCTCATGCAACCTGATGAGACTGATCGCTACAGGATCTCTGGGATCCTTGACTTTGGCGACATGAACAGTGGCTACTACATCCATGAGTTAGCCATCACCATCATGTATATGATGATCGAGCACCCTAACCCCATTGAGGTGGGCGGACCTGTCCTAGCAGGCTGGGAGAGCGTCTTCCCCCTCAATGAAGCGGAGAAAGAGTGTCTGTACGTGCTGGTGATGTGTCGCTTCTGTCAGTCTTTGCTCTTAGCTGCTTACTCTGTCACCTTGCATCCAGAAAACGAGGAGTACCTGTTTATCACATCCAGGAAGGGCAAGAAAATCTTCTGTGATTTCTGGGAGCTTGGGAAGAAGCAGGTGGAGAATGCTTGGTTCCAGAGTGCTGCTCAGTTCACTGACAGAAAGTGAGGCGTGTGTGAAGGAAGCCATTCACAAATGTACAAGCACAATAATTGAATAATTAAGACAATTTGTCTTCTACATAAATCAAACTGGAATAATATTCAGTCGAGAGCATGCAGTACCTCTGCCAAGTCATCATGAAAGATGAACATCAACTGCAAATGATGATAATTTTAATGATGTTGATGATGCTCTGGTTTTTTAACGATACCGGTCAGCACTGAGTCCTACTGGACTGGAAACAGTCCTTAGCACTCCCCTGCGCTGCCTTGCTTTTCTGCATCTTTGCTTGTGTTCGTACCCATGGCTTGGGGTAAAAGCGTCTGCTGAATGACTTTGTAGATTTGTAGAAAAGGAAGTGGACAAAACACCCACCACAGGGGGGCGGCAGTGCCAGAGAGGAGTTGGAAATGCTAAAGTACTGTACCAAAGTACAGAAGAAAATAAAATATTGTAGGTGGCAGCAGTGCAACTACAAACAGGATGCCAGCCACCAGTCAGACCCACAACAACAACAAGAACCCATCACGGGGATATGGGGGGGGGGGGGGTGTAAATCTTTCACACTGAATCTTCAAGAATCACAGTGAGTGCTTGAAGACTTATATATATCTTATATATATCTTTATGAACATATATATGTATATTATTATACATCCCGACCTGCTGGGTTCATACATGTCAAAGTTGTGTGACAGGATATTCCTCTGTATGGTGACGGGTCACTTGAATGGACATTGGACTGATTGTTTTCTCTCAGATGCTGTAGATGCTGTAGGTGGGTGCAGACCACTCCCTGTGTGTTGTTGAGGATTGTTTTGATTATCACATCTTCTGCCTTAAATTCATAAAAAGAAACTACATTGACAATCCTGACCGCAGATTTTCCCTTTTCTACTTTATGTGGAGAGAATGAAACTTGTTAATCATGTTAACGCTGACATAAAAATAAATAAATAAATATGAATATGCTGTTGGTTGTTGACGTGTCCTCATTTTGGCTGGTGTGAGTGCCATCCCTTAGATCTACCAGCTGATATTATGGAAAAAATAACTAGGAACCAGAATGGCATCCATGTCTCAAAAACCTGGCGTTGGAAAGCAAATATGTGAAATGTAAATTCACCATTCTAGACCATTCTGCAGGTGAGGGTGTGTTGGTGTATCACAGAGTGTTTCTGAATTACAGCGCTAAACAGCTGCTTACTCTGAGATCACTGGTTTCAATTTTCCGCTTGTGGAATGTGTTTAACTGGACTCCAGCCTCCGGACACCACCAATATGTTGGCCGTGGTTCTAATTCATCATAATCCAAGGACACGTCACCCTCAGCCGATCCAAACCATCATGATGTGCGTATGCTTACACGACGAAACCTCATTCCCCCAAAGCTGCTTGGTGCCTACACTTTTCTTTTGGAAAATATAAAAAAAGACAAACTGAACATGCTCTGACATGTTCAGAACAGATAGTTGTGACAGGTATGTCAGATTCTTTTAAAGTGCAATGTGCCCACTTCCTTTTAAAATGTTGATATCTAATGAAGACCCCATGCAGGACATGCTGGGTGTATATTTAATACAACAACTATCTTCTTTTTACTCGTGCATTCTATACACACTGGATACTCCATCAAGTGTTTTTTACTTTGCACTGACGGTTATGGGTTAAATCAAATGCAACACTCCCCTCTAGTGGTGTTCAGATCCCCCTACTTCCAAAGGAGGCAGCATTGCCTTCACTTCAAGGCTGAAAGCAGATGCAGCCTGTTCTGTGTGATCAGTTCAAGCAGCTCCCCACGCACGATTTACCCAGATGGACGTGTTTGCCTCTCAGTCATGACATTCTACCCTTCGACCGTTACATGGCATGGCATGAAATTCTGGGTTGTGAAGGGGCTACGGCACCTCCCCCTAAGGCTACAAGGCAAAAGAGTTGACTGAGCAGGTAAAAACGTCTGAGGCACAACTGTGACATAAAGACAAAGTTGTCTTAAAGGAGCATTTAGCTAAGTGAAGACCTCGGTGATATGCTAACGACAGAAAAGAAAAGGGAGTAAACGTATCAAAATAATGTATTCATAGATATATTATGGGACAGACCTTTTTCATTGGTGTTGTGAGATGGTCACTCACAAAAAAGGGAAGACAGGCTTTGTTGCCACATGTTGAGTTGCTTGCTGTTGACAAATTGTGCGTTGTGTGTAAACAACTTTTATGCCCTCTGGATATGCTGTTGCTTGTACAAAGGGTTCCTCCACATTAAAAGTCAACAAAGTGAACGTATGGGTTGAGGTAATTTAAGGGAACTATGTGCTAGTTAGCATACAGCATGAAGTCACCTGTTCCAGGTCACCTGGATGCATTCCACGCTCAAGAACTGGGGCTCCTCCCTCCTATAGCAGTCATCGGAGACTCGAGCTGAAGTGTGCATCTGCAGGAAAACCTTCTTCTGTCAGTCTGGATTTTTGATTTAAAAAAAAAACAGAGAAGTATCCCTCTTCCCTATACACCTGAAAGAAAATACTGGTCAGAAGATAATTGACTGTAGCAGTACTTCTGGCAAAAGAGGATGGGTAAGTGCTCTCAGTTTCTATTTAACCATATCGAGCAGTGTTGTAGCTGAGCTACCACATTTCACTATGGGAGGAGCAGCCCTACACGACATAGTTCTAGAAGGTTTTGGAAAAGATTAAATCCCTTTTCACTGTGAAAAAAACTTTCTGCTTTTTTGTAAAAAAAAAAATCACCCTGAAGACACGGAGGAGGTTTATTCTGATTGATGAGACCCTCACTTTTTAACCAGATGTGCAGCCCCTGTAGAAAAAGCTGAGACTCTTGGGTAGGCCAGGCTGCTCGAGTTATATTCAAGCTGATTCTGGGCCTGCTAAGTTATTATCTGTGTCTGGGTGAACATGCATCGGGCTTTACTCATGTGCTATATGTTCTCTGATCCAAATGTCTACACCGAAACTGGAAGTGTGGCTTTTGCTTGTTCTGCCTTGAGGCCGATTGAGGCAGATTATCATATTGTAGCTGGATGGTCATTTCCTTCCTCTCCTGTCTCACTCAGCCTGTCCTTCTTGAATTTCATCTTGCATTTTGGTGAGACTGCTTGTACTCTTTCGCTACTTGTGTAAATTGTGTTGCCTTTATGTGCAATAACCCCACAGCTGCCGATCCAAGGCCGATGTTCACCCCCCGCCAGGCGATCGAGGTGACTCAGCAAATGTATGGAGTGACCGCGAGGAAGCTAACCACCCTGCCGAGTTACATGGACCAGAACTTCCTGGTGGAGGACGGGGAGGGCTGCAAGTATGTCCTGAAGATCATTAACTCTAAAGACAGCCAGGACACGGCCCTGCTTGGGATCCAGACGCTTGCCATGTCCTTCCTACACCAGCATGGACTTCCTGTTCAGACGGTATTTTCCACCACCACTGGGCAGTTGATGAGCATGGTGGAAATAGGTAAAAATATCTCACGTCATTTCACTCATATCCTCATATAACTAAAGCCGCATAGGCCGTCATGTTTATATATATATCAATCTTATCTCAGTTTCTACTACCACACAGATATTTTAACTGAAATGTGTGATACATGAAGTTTCACTTCAATGCTACGATTACACTTTTGGACCATGACCAAGTTATAAGCAGATACAGCAGGTGTAATATACTTAATAGATTGAAAGGCGCGTGTGTTGTACAAAAATTGTACAATATGCGGAAAGAAATCCAGTTAGACCAGAAAACCAGTTAGACAAGAAACAGGCACACCCGTGGAAAGGGAGAGGAACACGCAGTACTTGCATTTAATGACGTACATGTGCATTGTGCAACACTACAATACTGCTCTAGCTGGGGACGTTGATATTCCAGTACTAAAGTGAACATGTTTTTGTATCCACCCTATCATCGTAGACTGCGGACGTGGTGCTCAAACCTACTGTGTGAGGTTGTTGCCCTACCTCCATGGAGAGATGGTTGCAAATTCTCCAGTCTCCACTCAGGACCTTTATGACGTGGGCAAAATGGCTGCAACCTTGAATAAGACATTGCTTCAGGTACAAATCCCTTTCGATGGCTGATTGAAGTGTCAATACCGCATGGGTAAATATTTGTGTTTCTGTGAGAAATGCAAATGTCTATTTTGTTTTATATCTCCTATTTTGCCAGCAGCCCAGTTTCCAAAATAAAACAGATCCACCATGACACAATATGTCTATTGTACTTGTTGAGCTTTGTTCCACTGTTGCAAAGAAAGGTTTTTAAAACTGTTGAATACTAATTGAATTGGATTTTTTTTCAGCTGCCACTTCCAAACCTGGATGTGCTGCAAAGGGACGACGTTCTGTGGCATATGGAAAACGTTCCTATGATGGAGGGTTACCTGTCAGTGATGGATGGAGATCCTCTGCAGGATGTGATCAGCTCCATTATTCAACAGTTTAAATCACATGTGCAGCCCAAAATGAGCAACTTTCGAAAAGGTAAGAAGTCAACATTGACATTTTTCTTTGCTGTGAAATCTTGTTCATAAGTTTTCCTATTTCCTATTTTGGTTAATAGCATGAATGCTAATCCAAGTTAGCGTTAGGTAAAGTTGAGAGCTGCAGGCTAGAGTTCAAGCGAAGAAATAAAGGCAAAGTGGACATTATAAAAAAATACAGAAGAGGCTGCTGCTAATTTCTGAGTAATTTCATTTGAAAGTACTAAGTGTCTTGTCCTTCACAGGGATAATACACGCAGACCTGAGTGACCAGAACATCATTGTCACACCAACAACCAATGGGCATCATGAGGTGTCAGGCATCCTGGACTTTTCGTTGCTTATGATTGGATGCCACGTGTACGATCTCGCCATAATGATCATGTACATGATGCTGGAGAGCGCCAGTCCCATGGATGTAGGTGGCGCTCTGCTAGCGGGCTGGGAGAGCGTCATGCTGCTCAACGATGATGAGCGGGATTGCCTCTTCTTCATGGTTCTCGGTCGGCTCTGCCAGTCTTTGGTTTATGGAAGGCACAATGTCCGCAAATACCCAGAAAACAAGGAATACCTTCTGACTACAGCCAAAAGTGGAACTCGGATTTTACACAAACTCTGGGAACTGGGCAAGAAAGCAGTAGAGACAAAGTGGTTCACAGATGCCACCACGTTCAAATAATGAACACGTGTTCAAATCAATTATTGTGGTGTCAGGATTCAAAAGTCTTTTTTGATTTTTTTTTTTTTTTTTTTTTTTTAATGACCAGTTCTTTAAAGATCAGTGCTGTTTTAAATCTACCTGTGATGACACTTTGTGTGACAACCGCGTCCATCAGGAAACACATCGTTTCATTATGCTGCTTGTTGTTCTTGGTTTTCTTTAACACAATATTTTGACAATGACATGGTTGTGGGTTCTTTACATTACAAATAAAATGAAGGATCTCTACTTTCAGTGAGTCATGGATGTTTAAGCTAACATAAGAAAATTATATAAAATACCAGAGAAATTAAATCAAATACAAAATAATCTAAAAATCAACCTTTGTAAAGCTTTTGCCATGCAGTGACAGTATTTTACCTGGAGAAGCGCTGCAGAGGCAGCATGGTTTTATTCTGTTGTGATATCACCATGACAACTAATACGTTGATTCACAATCCTCAAAATTCATGGTTTGATCCAGACATAGTTTATGAATTGCTGTTTTCTTTGCTTCAGTCTGTATTTGGTGTACCAGGGGGGATATCTCTTGGTTTATTAAATCACCAGGATTGGAAACAGCAGAGAACAAGCAGGTTCTTTTTCTTGGAGGAGTGACAAATCTTTAGTTACTCTCAGGGAAAATATTAACTCCAGCACAGAACCGGGCATTTAATACAGCATGGTCTGTTACATTAGTCTTTACACACACACACACACACACACACACACACAAAAGATTCATGTCAGTTAGAGAGAACGCCTTGTAATTTGTCTTTAAAATGAATAGAAATATAAATAGCATGATGAAGTCACTGTTGAAATGATAAAAAGCATTGTCTTTGCTCTGGAGGACAGCAACAGCAGCAAAAATAAAACTTTCCCTTTGAGTTGATGCAAACATATGGACAGTTTGTAAATGACATTACTGTATTTATTATGATTTATCAGCGTCATGGTAACAAGCAAAAAAACAAAACAAAACGGTCCTTTTCTGAAAATTCCATAGAGAAAGATGGTAAAAAGAAAAAGGAACACTAGATGGAGACATCCATCCACTTATTGCTGCTACATGAAGGACAAACCTTTGAGTCCTGAGAGCTGCTAGAGATGAGTCATTTTCTCTGTTTGTCCTGAGAGGAGCTCCGCGAAAAAAACAAACAAAAAAATGTTGTGTAACATAATGTAGTTTGAAAATGTTCCCATATTCTCCTCCCCCAAAATATGGTGCGAATAGGAAAGTATTTAAAGAGCATTAATGGAATGAAAGAGAAGAAGAATCAATGAAGAAAAATAAAGTTTAATATCGCTGCAGAGAGAATGAAGATGATGCAGAGGAAACTGTCAAAAGGATTACAGGATTCTTTTTTATTTCTTCAGACACCTCAGCCTGAGCTGTTTTAACACACGCGCACACACACGCACACACAGTCTACCTTTGTATATATCCTCCTCCCACCTCAAAGGCACCATCTGCCCTCTGCCCTCCGTGGTAACCTCCAGTCATGCAGAAAAAAATCCCAGTGTGCATCTGCGAGTGTCTGCCTGCGTTCACGTTTGTTCTCCGTCTGTTTCCCTTGAAGTTTGCCGGTGTCTGAGCACAGCGAGCCCAGAGAGGCAGAGAGATCTCAGCCTTTTTTTTCTTCCCCCACTCCTCGCTCTCTTCTACCTTTTCTCAGTTTTTAAGTCTTTGTAATACTTTAAAACCGTGTTCCACACACCGGGGATGAAACACAAATGGCAACACTCGAAAGGGCTTAGCTCGGCCCAGCCACCCCCGCTCATCAGTGCCATTAATCCTCCTGGCATTTGGAAACAGAGCGAAGGGTCTATACTGCACCTTTTTGAAAATAGGATGCAAAAATGTATTCACACTGACCTACAAGTTTTCAAAGTTAGATGTTGCTTTAAAAATAAATGCTGAACATGTTGTTTAGTATTCTTACAGCTCTGTTAAAACAGTAATGACTCAAAGTTTAATAATTCACACCTTTTTGTATTTTAAGACAACGTTGTCGGAGGTCTAAACTTTGCCCGCACGCTAATCAGGTTTCTGCATTAAGGAGCTCTGTGTTCCTCATTTCCATTTAAGTGCACTTCTGTTACTGTGGTTCAGCTCCTCTGGGCCTTTTGTCTGATGATGTTGGACTTTACAACCATGAACGTTTCCAAGCATTACCGCAGTCTTCACCAATCATCGACTGGGTTACTGATGGGGCCAGGCTATAGTTTAACTTTGAAAAAAGGCACACACCTCCTCCAAAGCCATGAATCCACATTTACCAAGTACATTATTTTTTAATCTGCACCAAATTGCAGAAAGCCATAAACCAGTCCCTTGAACATGCTGGATTTTTTTTAATTTTTTTATTACCATGAATTCATTTTTTGTGGAAACATAAATACTGCAGATCGGCTCCTCAACCACTCCACAAAATGTCATGGCAACCAGGAAATGCAGACAACAACATAAGCATACATTTAAAAACAACAACAAAACAAACCCCTGTCATCCCACCTCTTCCTTCGGAGCCCTTTTACTTGATAGAAAACAACTGTTCCTCTCTGTCTCACGGAGGGTTGGTGGCGGTGCCAAGCTCCCCCTGCTGCCAAGCTGAACTGTTCGGACTAATTCACCTCATGGATCCCTGACAGACGCTCGTGTATGCACATTACGCCCGGACCTCGCAGAGTGGCCAAGATGTCAGAGTTTGATACCAGGCTAATGGATCGCCCTCTCTCTCTCTCCCTCTGTTGACAAAGATTTCTCTCATCCATTATGTTAGTCAACAGTTTGCTTTGGCCCTTAACAGGTTTCACACAAACAAATGTGTGTTCATTATTACTTCATTGTGTCGCCGGGCGAGCGTGCAGGCACCCGACCTTTATCTTCGAGCGCTGCTTACACTGAGACTGACTGAGTTACACGAATGCTTCTTCATGCTTCTTATCCACTGGCACCATTTGCATTCCAAAGAAAGAATAATTCAAGGTTGGATTCACCTCCAAAGTGTGACAACTGTCTACGAGAGGCATAATCACAACGGCATCCAGCCGCCAGAGTCTTGCAAAAAAACAAAAGGGACACTCCGCACAGTCAGGAGTAAATCTGGAGACAAGACAGAGGCTCAATTAGTACGTGGCAGCCGTCGCTTGCTGGGTTTTTTGGTCTTATCAGTTTGTTTCAGAGCGTCGGGGCTTTGCAGACGGATGCTGGAATCGGTCGTCTATCTCAAACTGCTCCCATCAGACCCACAAAGCTCACCAACGGGATGGCGTCAGCAGGAATTCATTAAAAACCCTCGCACATCATCACGTGGTGCTTTTTACTTCAGAGGACTTCTCCACATCTGCCTGTGGCAGGCGTCATGGTGGCCTATCTGCAGCGAACAGGTGAGAAGCACAGTGGCCTATCAGAGCTCCAACTTTGGGGAGGCGCACAGAGAGGGCGGCTAATCGATTGGACAGACTGGATTTACTGGGTCGCAGAGAGACTGTGCAGGCGAGGGGAGAAATCTGTGTGTGTGTGTGTGTGTGCGTTCATTTTTGGTACCTCTTAAGGACCTTTCCAGTATAAACACTGGCCCTGTCTGGACGGGTGGACCTCACAGGGACTGGAGCTAATGAGGCTAAACTTTATTTCTGGGACTCTGGTTAAAGTTAAAGGTTAGATGGGGTAAGCGTTAGGTCCTAGGTAATAATCCTGTTCATCAATAAATCAAAAGCAAAATCTAAATGTTCGCGTTCATGATGACTGTGTGTCTGTGAATCCATCAGCAGTTTATTAAAACACAACTGGTAAGAATAGAAAGTGGGGAAAAAAAAAACAGGGCAGAGACCTGAGGCCTGAATAACATTTTGAATAACGATGATCGGGACTGAGAGACTCTGTTAGAGTACATTCTCTGTTTTTATTGGCCAATTTCCATGCACAAGAGATAATCATCCCAAAACACAGTAAAAGCTTTTAACACACTTGAACCGTGCTCACAGCAGGGGGCGGGGGGTTGGGGCAGCGGAGCCTCTTGTCTCATTATATCAGTGCGTTGTTGGCACATGGAGCTCAGCACTGATGCTTCTCACTCATACCAGCTGGATCTGTACCTTTTTATTTCCGCATTAACCTTTGCACCAGCTTTCATCTCAATTACTTCTCTGCGCGCTGGTCGTATTCTGGTTTTGATTCTTCTGGAAGAAGGCGTAAATATTGTCGAGCCTTTCCGCCTAAAATCAAATGAAGGTAAAAAAAAAACATTTACTTTCCCCATATCCTTTTCTTTCCAGTGGCGCGAGTGATATGGTTTTACACTTTTGCAATTTTCTGTTGCTGTGATTCACACGGTGATCCACCCACACAGCGAATGTAGAGCTGAACTCAAAGTAGAAAACATTCACACTGTCTGACTCCTAAAGATAGTTTCAGACACCCACACACACACACACACGCCCGCCAGCCAATAGACACACAACTCCTGTCGATAGCATACGTTACACAAACTTCCACTGTTCCTGCAGCTCTGATAAAAACTTTTATAACGCCATCGAGTGAATCTCCTCACAAAAGAGTCAGAGACAAATAGCTCACGGTGGATGCATCCTGTTTCTGAGGTTTATTGCTTGAAAGACCCAGACGTGGTGTGTAAAATAAGTGTGAGGTTTCTGTGGCGCGACGCTGTGAATGTGAGGCGGTAGATCACCTTCACTTTCAGACACCAATAAGCCCGACAACGCCACCCCGGGAATCTCACCCGGGGAATTGTGAATGTGGTGAAGGCACACAGATCCACCGTTAGAGAAGGGGCCAAGAGACGTGCGTTCAAGATAAGATAACAATTTATTAGGCTAGTATTCAAAAAAGTAAAAACACAAAAGCAAAACCACACACCATAAAAGGGGGAACAAGGGTTCCTTGACAGTGCTGGAGCCTCTGTGGGTGGACTAGAACCAGTGCTGGGGCGGGCTCCACCAGAAGAAATTAATGAAATCAAATCAACCCAAACACAAGCAGTGACAACGCCCCACCACCGGAGACACAGCAACACAGGACAGGAGGAGGCCACCACCGCAACACCAGCCCCACCACCGCCGGCTCCCAAAGGGGGACAAGAAAAAAACTACTAACGGGGGTCCCACTCAACCAACCACATAAGAAAATTGGGGCTTGACCAGTACAAACCAAACATAACATTGCAAATAATCACTGCCCCAAAAAGGAAAATAACACACAAAAAAAGATATCAATATGAAACTCAATAACAATACATTAGAACAGAACACTAAGTTAAACACACACACACACACACTAGTAAAAAAAAAGTCCAACGAACAGGAGCGCCCGAGCAGAGGGAAGGAAGGCCCCCGTCAAGGCGGCAGAGACGCAGTAAAGCAGCGGCGGACCCCCGTGAGGTGGTCACCACTAAACATATGCTACCTGAGATTTAGCTACAGTTCATTTTTGGTTTGATTCAGCCAATGTCAAAATACTGTTGAACACTTTAATGCTGTTCTTAAAACTCCTGGTTGTTTGTCTGGATGAGGTGGCATTAGGTGCCGACTGGAAGTGAGCTGTGCTGAAGACAGAGTCCGCTCACAGTCCCCCTCCTCGGCACAGCTCAAGGTGAGAGACATGTTGAGGGAAGTGACCCAAAAAGCCAACATGTCCAGAAATGTGAGATTGGAGGAGACACACGTTTTGCTTCAAACAGGGCCAACAGGAGGAGGAGGAGGTGGAGAGCGAGGGATGACTGTGCGATCCCCTCCAACTCATTAAACAGCTGCATGGCCGTGTAGGAGGAGGGAAGAATCCTGAGCTCTCAGTTTAGACTCAGATCCTCTGTTAATGCATTCAGAGAGTTGTTCTGCATGTCAGAGGAAGTTGATTTACAGGGTGAGGCTTTCAAAGAACAAAAAAGAAAACGAGCAGGAAGTTGGAATTGGAGGTGGAGTTGGTCCAACCTTCCATTTTCTCCACCACTTGTCCTTTGAGGGTCGCAGGAGCCTGTTCCAGCTGCCGTTGGGGCAAAGATCAATGCACGCTCACGTTTAAACCTACGAACGTTTTAGAGCCTTATTCCCACATTGAACCAAAGATCTTTACTTTATATATCTTAATAAGGCTGAAATAAGTTCGCTCGTCTCAGTGGTGAAGTCAGGTTGGACTATCCTGCTTAGCCAGTCGTATCAGTTCAAATGTATTATGTTAATAACAGAAGTCCTGGATTGTGTTCTCACTCTAATCGAACCTTCACGCTGTGCTCTGCTTTTTGTATTCGGCACGGTCAGTGTATGAAACAGACCTTGGGCCATCTCCCACTCTGTCAAGCTGAAGGAGGGCCTGAACAGAGCTTTCAAATCCGAACAGATCGGCAAAGCAGTTTTGACGTCGGGAAGGTCGCCTGCATCAGCTTCACATGCCAACCGACATCTTTTTTTTTTTTTTTTTTTTTTTATTCCTTCTGTCAAGAAGATTCTGCTCTGAAAGAAAAACGATGTCAGAGTTTTTCATTCGCTGGGTCTTTGTCTGTTATTTCGCAGGCTGATGCAGAAAGTACTTAACGGATGTCAATGACATTTAGTGGCGGGGCGGGGGCAGGACATGTTGGAGCAGATTTATCTATTCATAGATAAATGGTGGAATGTTCAGTTTCTTTAACTTGGCAAGAAATGGGCCATTTGCCTTTCAGGAGGTTTGTGCTCTTTACCCATATCAATATGATTCCATATTGATTATCCTTTATATTGGATGAAGGGCCGGCCGCCAGCATTAACACTGTATGCGGTTGGTTAGGGCCACAACCGCCGAGGTGGGGGGGGGGTCAGTGTGTGTGCACAAACACATATCGTAACAGGTCTCAAATACACAAAGCAGAATAAGAACTGTCCACTGAAGATGAGGAGAAGGATAAAATGAAACACTTAAAATTTAGACTACACGCGCCTCCTCGATTGCAATACTTCAGTCGAGGTGTTCAGTAGCTTTACCCTGAGTTGTGAGCTGGGTGAGTTTGTGTGTGGGCCTGTGGGTAATAACACGCTAAATGCTGCTCTGATTCATTTCCAGTGATTAACTCGCGCTCCATTATGTGGCGTGTTTCTGAAGTCTTATCCTTCAGCCACCTCCAGCCATTGTTTTCTCACTTTTTCATTACGGCCGTTGCTCTGCATCTGTTTCACGTCAGGAGCTAATTGTTGAGGACGCGGAACAGAAACGGCGCAAAGTAACGACATTAGAGGTTCTACAGGAGCAAGCCGTTGGTGAGGACGCGGCTGCGTCACGCGGTCCCCGTCGATCCGGTCCGACACGTTAAAGGTTTTTTACACGACAATTACTCAGTCCATCATCTCGCCGAGGTTTTAGCTGCATCATTAGAGTGAACATAAACACATTTTGTGATTCAGTGGATTCATAATCGACTTTGACACGAGGTGCGGCTCGTTTCATTGGAACAGATTGCACAAGTCAAACACGGTTCATCACGTTGAAAATAATGCATGCGTGTCTGTAGGTACGGTGGGTGGCTGCGTGGGCGGGACAGCATGACCGCGTTTTTGTGTGTGTGTGTGTGTGTCGGTGGCTTATTGAGAATGTTGGTGTCACAGGATGATGGAGTGAGCGTGTGTGTGTGTGTGTGTGTGTGTTAAACACACAAACAGATTGTCATGCTGGACGGCAGCCCACCAGCATCACTGGGAGCCTCGCAGCACAGACACTGGAATCAAGAATCATTATATGAAAACAGAAGAGTAACAACACTAATCCA
Organism: Pseudorhombus dupliciocellatus; assembly: GCA_016785235.1. Classification (NCBI taxonomy): domain Eukaryota; kingdom Metazoa; phylum Chordata; class Actinopteri; order Pleuronectiformes; family Paralichthyidae; genus Pseudorhombus; species Pseudorhombus dupliciocellatus. Next base: position 1,447,038 of record JAFBJW010000359.1, on the reverse strand, counting down.
AAAAGTTCTTCTGGGAGAAAAAAAAAAACTGTCCTCCCTTCCTTAAATCCCCAAACTGAAAGTGTGTTTATCTCTCTCCCTTTTGACAAATGACATCCATTAGAAGCAAAGTAGAGAAATTAAGAAAAAAGCTGCGGGTGGAAAAAGCTATTTTACTGAGACAATAAAGTAATGTAAAATGATGTAGGGTGGCAGGAGGAGTTAAGCCAGCACAGCTTTTTTTCTGCCAGCGGCCCATAATATTTTGTCTCTGTCAAAAAGGCCCAATGTTTATAGATTAAATTGACTTTTAATTCAACATGTAATTTCCAGTAATTCTGCAAAATCTCTTCGCCCTTTGAGGGGGAGAAATTGAGGTGACGCGGGGTTGATTTCCCAGCAGTTGGCGCTTTTGCTTTTTTCTTTTTTTTGCCGTTGTTCTTCCATTAATGTTTCAGCAGTTAATAATAGGGAACATAATATTTTGATTCCTCTCCGCATTCATTTGGGGGATCCAAGGAAGTTGGGTTTCTGTCAAGAGTCCAAGAGTCGTGACTGTGTGTGTGTTTACAGATAGATAGCCCAAGTCTAAATGATGCCGGAGACAGAATCGGTCATGGATGGCAACAGATCAGAAGACAGAGACGCGAGCGAGTGGGATGTGTGAACATTCAAACTTTGAATCACCCGGATCAACGGGGGTCAGCGCGACCTCTGATGGACCCTTCACACCCATCCACATTATGCAAGACCCCTCCGAGGCTTTTGTTGGCCCCCGTGCACTCATCTGTTCGGCCAACATCAGAAATACGCCGCATTACCCATGAGCTTCTCCTGCAAACACTCAGCCCGCATCACTGGGCTTTGGCTGCGCAGCACCTTCTGAACTTCAAGTCATTTCCCTCATAGCGAGGGAGGGAGATGAAATATTGTGCTGGTGTTTTGAGAGTTTTCACTTATGATAAGTGAAAGCACATGGAGGCCGGTCGCCAAGTGTCACTGTTAGGGTCAAGATTTCATTAAATCTACACGTAAGTGGAAGAAAACATCACCAAACAAAGATACCTCACAGATTTATTATTGTTTAAGACTCTGTGAGTGTGTTTGTTCGGAGGAAATCGGATCCTTCCCGATTCAAAAGCCAGTGAGGACGAATTCTCTCCTCCGGTCATCACCAGTGATTATTTCTCTGCTATCAAAAAACCAATGGGGTTGATCCAGCGATACGCTGTGGATTGTGACATCCATTGATTTACTGCGCAGCTTATCCTTTTAGGGTCACTGGAGCCCGTCCCAGCTGACATCGGACACCGAGCGCATCGCTGGACTCGAACCTCCGGGCCACTTGCAGTTTCACCTCCTGTCTCTGGAGTGTGGGAGGACAGAGTCCCGACACCGTGAGCGCTGACCACGGCACCACCTGACCGCTGTTTTTTTATTGACACTTCACTCCTGCCTGGGGTCATCAGACTTCACTTCATTCTTACAACATTTTATTAATTTTTCTCTTTCCCCTGTCTGTTGCCTCGGCCTGTATGTAATCTGATTCTTGGCTGGAGCAACTGTAATGAAACCCGTCTATATATTAAATCTTTCTATATATTATTAGATTGTGTTTAATTCTGATTCTGAAGGTGATGAAATGATTATTTTTAAAAGAAACCACAGCCTCAGTGTGAGGCTGCGTCTACTTCTCATTCAGAACCTGATTCAGTTTCTGAGTTGTTGCGTCCAACAGATTATTCTCTGCTTCAGTTTTCCCACTCTGCTGTTATCTCCTGAGTTGCAATGCAGTGATAACAAAGTGCTTTATCTTTACAGGACAGATGTAATTTACTGCATACGGGGCAATTAAGATTATGTGACAGCTTAGCGGTTTTAAAACACACACATTATAGATGGTCTTACGGGCTCTGGTGGTGTGGCGCTGTGCACAAATCCTGCCCCTCGTGCACCTTGTGAAAAAAAAAAAACTACAACTTCCTCCAAAGTGTTTTTTTGCAAAAGCTGGTTGACTCTGGTCTGCGGCAGCACCACCTATAAAAGATTCACTGCTCAGCGCCTTGTGAGCGACGGGCAGGCAGAGGACTGTGGGAAAAGAGGTCAGCGGCGTTTTGGCCGCACGCTGGAGCCTCGTAATTCAGACTGTGTATAAACTGGACCGACACAGACACTGGGCTGCGTGCTGGATCAGCAGCAGCCAAACAAGTACTGTGTTTATGTATTTGCGTAACGTGTACTCATGCTTGTTTTGTACATATTTATTCTTCATTTCTCCACAGGGGCCGTAAAACCACAGCGTGTGTGATTAGCATGTGTTTTACGAATACATGCAAGTGTCAGTGTTTTTATGTGAATATTTGGAATGAAACGTCTGGATGATCCCCCCCCCCCCCCCCCCCCCCCCCCATTTCTTGTCTGGAATTCTCTGGACTTTCACATGTGGAAATCCTGGGTTTCGGTTCACAGCACGTCGACGCCGGCTTCGACACTCATCACCAAAAGCTTCTGGATCTCAGTGTTTTACAGCTTCTCCGTGAATGGCACCTTTTGGCTCCCTGCCGGTAATTCTTAACATGAGCTCTGTTGAATATTCTGCAGTCATGTCATGTCACCAAATATATTTTCATATATTTGGCAAATTTAACATGAATAGATATACATGCTCCTGTACCTGGTTTAAATGATCAGACTCTTCTTTTCCATGTATTCTTCAAGATGTATTGTCTATTTATTATCTGAGTGGACAGTGAAGATAATAAAAAAGAGAAACTGTTGCACTGAATCTAGAACTGTCCTTCATCTCCGAGGAGGAGGATTTCTATTCATTCTGATGTAAACCTATCAAACACAGAATATTTGTTTGTGTACGAGGTACGACTCGGTGTGTGCTGTCGTGAAGCCTGGAGACAAACAGCTACAAACGCTGGGACGCGCTCACATGGATTTATGATCCTGACGGGCTTGGCTTGTTTCTTTTCCTCCCAGGGAGTGATCAACCAAATTCTGGATCTGATCCGTAGATGGGCCCTGATCTGTGCTTACCGAGCCAAGAAGAAAATGCGAGTGTGACTATTTGACATCTGGAACCAAGCAGGATGATATAACTGTCAAATTCCAGATTAGTACGTGCACAATGTGAATCTGAACATTTTCCCAAAGTCTTTGACATTTATGTGCCATGATGAAGCAACAGCGTTTGATGTTTGGCAGGATATTACGATGCATGAAATCCTGCCTCTTGTTTTTGAAACTTGAACGACACACACCGTACTGTAGAGTGCACACACCTCCACCAAGGCTCCACGGTAAATTTGATCAAACCCCTCACGCTCACAGATATCAGTTCCCCCAACACGCCCGTCTTTTCATGGCTAACAAGAAACTGCACCCGCTGCGGAGAGGCAGAACGGCAGAGACAGAAGGAGCAGTTCCAAAAAGCCAATCGTGTTTATTAACACATTAAAACTCCGAGGGGGGTTCCAGGAGTGGCAGGCAATTAATATGGAGCTGGCTGAAGCAGGGAGCAGAGAGCTCAGCAGGTGACGAGGCTGTCTCCAGGGAGAATCGCAGAGGAGGAGACTGAAAGAGGGCGAACGAGAAGCGCAGGGATCAGGCTTCAGCAAAACATAGCAAGAAGCAACGATGGAAAGGTTAATCAGAGCCCAGATAGGAGCTGGACTGACCTGGAGCCGGGGCCTTTATACTGTGGAGGAGGAGTTGACGGGGTGATTGAAAGCAGGTGAGGTGAGCTCCAGAGGAGGAGGAAGAGGAGGAGGAGCAGAGAGATGGAGCCATGCTCTGGTTCACAGGCAGGAGACAAAGGGCCGGGAGGTTACATGAATTCAATATTGAAATAGAACATGTAGGATGCATGTCAACAGATCGAGATTAATTTCCAATCAAACCGATGGAAAAACAGAGAAATGAATGGGTTTGGAAGAAATAAAAAACAGACCTACTTTAAGAATTCATGTTGACGTTTGACAGACACACACAGTTCCCCTTTAAACTGATGGCAAACGACTTGTTGGGCCAGCGGATGGAAACAATGGCTTCAGAGGAAGAGTCCTGGCGAAGCTGCGAAACTCTGCTCCACTCTCAGTGGCTCCTTTTTCACTCTCTTTGCTGACTAAATATTTTCTTTGTTGTGCTAATGACCTCCTCCGCTAATAAGTCACTGTGGGGACGACCCCTCGCCTTAATCCTGGTCCTCTGGTTCCATTCTCATATGGTTCATATTAAACAGAGAAAAAAAGAAGGTAGGGTTGTTTCTCCGCTCGGGGAAAGTGATGCCGCAGAGCCTGCGGTCGTGTCCTGGAAGAGTGCGACGCTCAGGATGTGACCTCGCAACGAGTGCTGGGCCGACCTGCGGCAGCTTGGAGCTGTCCGCCGTGTCAGAAGCTCTGATGACGTTCATGAAGCAGTGGAGCCCCAGAGACGCCATCAGCGCAGTGTCCGACCTGAGCGGTGAACTCACATTCTGACCCAGAGCGTTTCAGACCTGCCTCCTAAGACCTGATTTGTATCGTCTGATTATTCCTTCAGTTCATCTCGAGCGTCAAAGAAAAACTGTGATTCAAGACGTTCAGCTTGTCAAAACCCAGCAAACTGAATCTCCAGCATCTCAACAGCTCAATTCACGTTCTGAATGACTCTGTGGGATTTCATCAGCCTGTGAGCCAACCTCCTGAAATCAGCTTTACTTCCCAATCTCCAGCTGGTGGCGAGCTGTAGCACAAGTAACTATACTCGGTCCTGAGCACTCACCTACGTTGCCTTTACCTTCTAGATCTTTGCGTGTGTTTGTACTTATTCCTTGTGTGTCGCTTTGGATAAAAGTGTCTGCAAATGACGTTGGAGACTATTATAGCCAATTTTTTATTCTGTAAATGTGTTGATTTATTTCTTTATATTGAATGAATGACCCATCTTGTTTTTGTCTCGTTTTGGTTTCATTTCTAACCAGAGTCATCGACAGAACCACGCACCAGTGACTCGGGTGCCCGGCTCACACCGTTGATTGGGACAGTTTACGTTAAGGTCGTGATATTGTAATTCACAGTTAGAAATAGACATTAGTCGAGTCAGGGGATGACACTGTGACTCGCTTTGGAAAGCAGGCCGGTGCCATTGACAATAAACTCCGGTAGCGGTTGCGTATTATTTAACCAAACCACAAGTATAAACCTCCCACGGCCTCAAACATTAAACACATCACAGCCCTTTGCTTAATCACGCTTTCGCTCTATAAAGTCAGACTCCGACGAAGAAAGCGGTTCTGGAAACCACACGCGACCTCTGCCGCTTCCAGAGCTTGTGCTCTTGCTCACACGACTCTTTGAGAAAGTCTAGGAGCCGTTGGATGCAGCGGCTTTAATGTTCTTGGACATGACGCTGGAATCCATTGGCCTGTGTGTATTTTCACAAGACATTTGTGACATGTGAAAAATGTACTGTCGAAACTCCGGTTGTATTTCTTTGGCACATTATAAAACAAAATATCCTTGAGTGTGCTGACTGCATTGTCTCCCTGCCTCTGCCCCCTCACTGACTGCACTCGGAGCCAATCCAAGCAAATAAGTCAACGTGCCCATGAAGATGATTTTGGAGGCGGTGGGGGTTGAGCCGCGTGACTTTTTAGCACAGAGACGTCGTTTAACCGCTCAGAGACGGGGGTCTGTTGCTCGAATATCATCCTCGTGTCAGCGAGAGGGGCCGATGAGACAGACAGCTGTGGTGCATTCTCCTGCGCTGCTCATCTGGTTTGGATAAACCAGTAAAACACCATCGCTGACGGTCTTTGAGTTATTTCAAAGCAGGACAGATCGACTGATTGATGCACATTGGAAAATAACTATCGACTAATTTTTTTGTCATCCCGAGGAAACAATAAGCAGGACTGCTCACTCTGTTCTCCACGTATCATTACTGCACAAATTTCACAATAATATTTCCACCAGCTGTGATTGTACGAAGCATCCATTTGGCATGAATTAATGGTCATTCATCAACTGTTGTCCTGCGATGCATTCATTTTAACACTGTTTCCGTCTTCTTTGGCAGCTGTAAGGTTGCGGCCAAGAGGTCCTGCAGAGTCAACAGCCGCAGGAAACAGAAAACCTCTTAGTAACAAGAGAAAGGACTTTATTTGTCTTGTAAAATGTCTCGGGGACACGGGCGATGAAACCATTAAATGGTTGCGGGAGATGTAATCCCGCTGACACTGATGCTATCGCGGATAAGTGGGTGGGGAGTCACCGTGATGTGGACCACATGAAACTCAACCCGCCTTGCCGCTCACCTTGCTGTCCGCAAATCAGGGAAATGGAGCCATGAAATTCCACTCATCAGCCCCCCCCCGCCACCCCCCGTCTGATCTCAGCCTTCCCGTTTTCCCCTCAGTCAATCAGGATGGTGTCCAAGTCCGACCCCCCCCCCCCCCCCCCCCCCCCCACCACCACCACCAGCGCCGCTCACTGTTCAAGCTACCATTTCCAACTCCATTCTCCCGCTGACTAATTAGTGTTATGGTTAGTTAGCATTTCTGGCAGGCCGGGGGTTCCCAGTGACACTATGTCTAAAGCACTTGTCAAAACAGAGGTTGGGGGAGCCGCGCCGGCCTGCTGGCTGATGGGGTTGAGGTAACGGCAGGGGTGGTGGTGGTGGTGGAGGGGACAGGGGGAAGCCAGGGAAATTTGCGGGTGGGCGAGAAACGGGGGAGAGAGGCTGGCGTCTCGGCCGAGGCCCTGACAGCTCCAGTCTCCAGGCACTCTGCCCGCAGCGGCACCGGGGCTCTGAAAGACAGGCAGCATTAGCCGAGCTTGGCTGCAGCGAACTACAAACCCACACTCGCTGCCCAGAAACAATCCGCTCCCTTCCCGACACATCAGGTTATATCAGCTCGGCTGCTGTCGTCATCTGACCACGATTTCACCGAGTGCAACTAGAAAACAAAGGACAGCATATTCCAGGGAGCTTTTATCCCTCCTCTTGATATGTTGCCTCCTTTTCTGCTTCCTCACTGCCTCCTACTCCCTTTTTTTCTCTGTCATTCATTTGTCTCCTCCTCTTCACACACTCTTCTCCACTTTCCTGCTTCTATATCGATGAAACTTAGAGCCGGTGTTTTTCCAAGTGTTTTCTGTTTGCACAGCGTTTGAATCTTCTGCCCACCGTCCATTTAACTCTGATCTGAACCGATGCCCCGCCGAGACCGGCTATCAGTCATGCCAATCAGGAAATCCCTTTATAATGTGGCTTGTTATGAACATGTTGGGCTCCAGATATGGGTTGCACATCCCCTCTGCTGCACATGAGTAGCAAAAAGAATACATGAGACATTAAATAAAAAGCACCATAAAACATAAAAGAAAGGCTAAAACAATAAGAACAACAGAACAGTTAGGGTTAGGGTTAGGGTCTCAAGATGGATTAAATTATTCTTGACCACGTTCATTAGCAACCGTGCCGTGCATGCAGGAAGCAGGTTTTCATTTTAGTAACATAAAAAAGTTTGCATGTGAACAAGAGGCTCATGTGCAGAGGAAAACGTTTGTTTTGTAAGATATCCCTGACGGTGTGGACAGGTCCTTTACTCCACTAATTCATGTTAAGTTGTGGTTGCACGCTGAGCTTATAAATCACTTCACTGAAAAGTTGTAAAATTAGGTTATTATATCAATTATGTAAACTTATTAGGCGTTCCAGACTTTGCACATCACTCCTTCAATACTTGATTAAGTTATCAAACGGTCCCCTGTGTCCGTATGATTCAGAGCATTCTGGGTATGGGATGGGAGTTGGCCTGACCAATGCTGACTGATACTGATCCATTTCATTGTTGAAATTGACAAATATAAAATGTTGTTTTAAGAGTTTCATGTCTCCTTTACAAACATTGCCTCTGCCAAACATTTTCCCCCTCTGTCGGTCAGTTAATCACATTATTGTGTGAATTCTGTGAAAAACAACAGGAAAGGAGCAGAGCTCATGTTTGCGTGTGCCAAGAATGTGAAAGTGAAAAGCCTGAGAGGAAAAAAAAAACAACTGAAAAACTATGTGTAAAGACTTTCACAAAGTGAGTCCTGGAGAGAGGAACGGAGGGATTTCAATGTACCCTGAAAAGAGAATAAGTTTATGTTAAGTATATGCAATTGACATAATCTCATCTTTATAAGGTTTCTTGTAATATGGCAGAAAGCCAGAGCTGTAAAAACATCGTAAAACGAATGACAGTACCTGGAAGTACATGCAGTTCCACAGGTTCAAAACCAGTTTTCTACCAGTCAAACATTCGCCATGTTTATTAAACAGCAGTTTAATCCCACACCTCCGGCATGACTTTTACTTCCCTCGCAACCTCGACCCTCTGCCAGCGCTTCACCCCCCAAATATCCCCCCCAGTCCTGCCCCCTCCCTCTCCTGAGAGTGGTATTTATTTGAAAAGTACAGTCTACTCTCATTGATTTATGGCTTTTAAAAGAGAGGCCTTACAGTATCCCTGCCAGTTAAAGGCTCCCAGGGTTGCTCCCAGGTTTTTTTGGCTGGAAGCGAACTTTCTTTCTTAGACAAGACCATTACTCGTCATCTGTCCGCACAGTACCGTGCATTCACGAGTTCACTACCTGCACGCTGCAGAGGAGCCTTCTTTGTTTTTCCATCGGCGGGGTTTGCTCCAGCTGGACGCAGACTTACGCACAAAGCTTAGCTTCCTCAGAAATCCCCTCGGAAGCCTGTTCCTCTTCCCTCTGGGTATTGTGGTGATGCAGAGGCCGCTCGTCAAAGTCCAGATGAGCGGCGTTAGAGAGGGAGGCAGGTTGCTTATCAGCATTTTCCATCCGTGACCCACATGTGTGAATTCACACCACCCGCTGTTCCACTAAACAGGCCTGTGGGGCACGGTGCAGGAGCCAAGAAAGAGCTCATGCACTCTTACCCAGACTCCCCTGTCCGTCCCTCCACACACACACACACACACACACACTCACACATACATACTTCCACTTCGTAAAGTCCAATCCAACTTCTTCTCACTTCAGACTCTGTCAGAGCCGAGGCTGTGAGAGAGAGCTCGACAGGGCAGAGCAGCTCTTTAATAATGCAGCAGGGAGCCGAAGGCTGGCTACGGCGGAGGGGAGCATCTGCCCCCGAGGCTTGGAGGTCCGGTCGGGCCCCACCGGCAGAGTGATTGGCTGGTGCCCTCGGGGCAGCGGGGCCACTGACACCAGAATTGCCTGAGGAAGCGTGGCGAGAAGCCCCTGCTGTTTGGATTAGCCCTCCCATGCTCGTGTGTGTTTTCCTTTGTGTGCGTAAGAGCAGGGAGTTCAGTCAGTAACCATCAGCGCCTCAGATTATTATCGCTGTATTACATGATAAGATGAGATATGAGTACATAAACACACCCACAGACACACACTGATAACTGCAGCATATGAAACCTGGCTGCTCGCTGGGCTCTTTCTGTTTTGCTTTTTTCTTTGCATGACAAGCAACCACTTCCAGCCACCGTGTCACTGCACAGCGTCTCCCAGCACACTGGAAAGCTTGGAAAATTCATCATCGAGTCTTACGGCGCTTGTAATCTCAAAGCGTGTTTCCTTTGATAAAAGCTCTTTAATGATACCCTGGTTATTCTCAGTTCCCCTGTTATGATGCACACACCCCCCCCCCCACCCTCCAATTGCCTGTCAACGCCAAAGACGTTCAAAGTGGCCATAAATCATGCGGAAATATGGGTTTTTGATTTTTTTTTTTTTTTTCCTGTGTCCATTGTGTTGCTCGCTGAAGAGACATCCCCACAAACAGAAACGTGATCTCCACTTGAAAGTTTCCAAAAAGGAAAGCCCCAATTCTTCCAAACAGCAGAACCGTGCTGGCTTATCTTACTGCGGCTCTGTGTTCTGTGACGGCTGCTCGCTGCGATTACCGCCAACACTAACCAGGCGCCGGCTGTCCACAAGATGGCTGTGCGACACCAGCGTGGTTTGGAGCCTTACTGCTCCAAAGCCAAGAAGACTTGGCTGGGAGGAAGCCCCAGCGCCATATATCTCTCCACACTACGGGAATGTGAGTGTCGGGTTTGTGATCTCCACTGTTCGGGAATGGACAGTGGGTTTGATTCAAACCTGCAGGTGGTTACAGAGCACTGGCTGTGGAACACATTATCACCGGGGTGATCCCGCTCCTCGTCCCCCCCCACTCCTCCTCCTCCTCCCACCAGGCGGAATGACATTTATAGGGTCCTGTGCACTGGACCGCGACCGTGAAAACCATTTCAGCTCTTGAACGCACATCCCACCCTTCCCGCTCCACGGCACGTCCGTCATGACATGTCAGTCAGATAGAGGAGAATGGAAAGTCCGCAGGGTCGTGCCCAACGCTCGACTGACTGAGCGCGCTCTGCTCTATCTCAAAATATGGAAATGTGGGCTGTGAGCTGATTTTACACCAGTGACCTGCGGAGACGTGTATGCAAATATCATGCTCTGTTGTGTTCCTCTGTGCTATTTTGTTTTCTCTTCAAGACACATTTAGACTCCCTTATCAGATTAGGATGAACAATTTATTCATTTTATTATCTTTTATTCATAAATCCAGAAAAAAACCTATAATGGGATTTGCATTTTAAAGCTTCTCTGTGTGTTGAACCTGTATAGAACTGTATAAACTTTCTTAATATTCTCATATAACAAGATTTGAATTGTTAAAAATTAAATCATCTTTCTCGATATAATTTTGTTCTGCTTCAGATTCACACAGGGAGGAGAACTCTGACGTTCCACTCTTTACGAGGTTGATTTGGTGACACCTGTGGTCGCTTGTGATAATGGTTTGACCTCCATAGGGATTCATGAATGATTACTTTAAATGTTGACACAACACTGAGGATCACATGTATTTATTTATCGTGTCGGGTCATTAATCCAGATGGTTCTCTGCTGAGTGAATCAAGCTACGTCTTGTGTTGTGTGTGGCAGGGGAACCGCTTTATCTTTGAATGAATGTCTCATTTAAAGTGAAAGGAAATCAAACAAACACAAAACTCTGGCACCGTGCAGGTCCTAATAATTTTGGATTAGTGGTGGCTTTTATTGTGAAGGGAGGACATGCTTCAAGACAATGCACGCATTGGGGAACGTATCAGTCTGATTCACTGACATGAGCAAAATGAAGTCGATACATTTCTCAGTTAATGTCCCAGCCCTACTCTGCTCAAGTTTAAATTGAAGTCATTATTCAATATTTAGATCAAATGAAAATAGTTTCCTGAAAGCATGGAAGTCTGACTCTGGAAAGCCCCAGTGAGGAATTAAAAATATGTTTTTTATATTCCTTTACAAATAGATGTACTTTTTACCAATTTGTCATAAAATAAATATATATATATACCATGCTCTATGTGATTTACTGCACTTGCATTAAAAATGAATTTCTCATGACTCTGGTTCTGAATTAAATGATTTTAATGAGATGGATGTTTTTGTGGGGTTTCTGAGGAAACATGCACTTCAAAGAGCATAAGTAAAGCGGAGCCACTACAGACGGCTTGTAACGTTTCCCATTGGCTTGTAAAAGCACGCGGACAACAAGTTGGTCTGGAATCAGAACAAGTTGCTGTTGCTGGTGAAGGAGAAACCGGAGGAAACATTTGGGGGGGGGGGGGGGGGGGGGGGGTTGGGGCAGGTTCTGGAATGTCGTGCCTTTCATGGAGATTTATACACAACACCAGTCCTCAAAAAACGCCCCAAAGAACCCGCCATCACTTAACCCCCCCCCAACTCCACACCCTGACGAGACACATGGCTGCACGGAGGACAGTCACATGACAGGCTTGTGAATTATATCCATTAAAAACATTCTCAGACACCACTCTCCTCACTTCGGCCCCTCCTGCTCACACATCATGGGGCTGATGAAGTGCTGCTTTATCATTTGCAGATATTTATTTTGCACTGTTTATGGTTCGGAATGTCAAAGTCATCCGACGTGTTGATTTAAGAGAGCATTTACATAGGCTGCACTCGGCCCTCTCGCTTCTCTGTCTCCCCGTTTCCTTTCCTAACCAGAACCACATTGACCCTGCCTTTGAACGCACAGCGCGGCCCCAGAGCGGCTCCGAGCGGGCACACGCGGCGCAGGCCGAGGCCAGGCTAATAACTGCACCATATTAGCAGGTCACATAAAAGCCATGTTTTTACATGTATTGGGCTGAAGTCAAATAAACCGATGGCTGGCCGTGAGCTTTGCCTGGTGTTCTGAATGATTACCTTGTCAAAATGACTCGAGGAGTAAATTCATTCAGTCGCTGATGAAGCTGTAAGAATTCGCCTGACGCGAGGTCTGCACCCTCGTGTTCTGCATGTGAGGTGGCTGCAATTACACAAAGGTTTCCGGTTAATGTGACCGAGCAGACATGTTTCCGATGCACAGGGCAGGTCAGTGGTTTGGGTTGGTGCAAATGTGGTCGGGTAAATCTGAAAATCTGATATATATTATACTAAAATACTAAAATAATATATGCACAAGTTCCATGTAGTTTACTGGTACATGGAGGATATGTCATCTCAGTTTTTAATATTATTCTCAATAATATTAATGACAATCAGTTTGTCCACGTTTCTCTCTTAATTCCCATATCCACATTATGAGCGTTTAATTCCAGATTGTTGGGCCAGATCTGTTGACATCTCTGTGAAAATCAGCTCACGTGCATGATTCAAAAACATAATTCTGGAATTAAAAAGCTAATTGCAAAGCAGAAGAACCAACAGCGCTACACACACTTTGACTCTCACGACGATTCGCTGTCTCACCTCCGCTGTTCCGACGTGTTTACTGTTTGTCGGAGTCAAATATGATCGTCTGCGGGGAGATCCATAAATCCTGTAATTAGTAGTTGCAAATAGACTGAACTAATTAGGTTTTCCCTTCTTGAAGACAGAGAATTACGCTGATGCACAAACAGAAATTAATTCACTTAGAAGCACTTTATGAACAGACAGCTGTCGCGCGTTCAGCCGGGTAGATTTAAGGGGATTTAAATAAAGAAGATTTGGCTTTAAGTCTTATCTATTCCCCATCATCAGTAGGGATCATGGGGGCGGGGCTCAGGGCGGCACTGATATCCTTCATGCCCGGACTGACTGGTCAGACTTTTTGTTCGAGGGTCAGACGCTGTGACCGCTTGATGTTGCCTTTGGGATTTACATTTTATTGTGAGGTCTGGTCTGTTGCAGCGCCGCTTCCTTTTTCACAGGGATAAAAAAAAAAAAAAAAAAGCCAACATACCAAGGAAATGAACACACTCGTGGCATGAGATGTATGAAATAATATGACAGGAATTAAACTTTGAATTCAGCATATAGTGCTTATGTAGATATCTGTATTAAAGTGTTGGTTTGTATCCAAGAATGCAGATAAAAATAAAAGACAATTCTCTTCTTCCTCCCTCTTTCCAAAAAGGACAGATGCTGCCATCTCGTTCCATGGAATATACCATGTATGGCACTTAATTATTTCCTTTCTGAATGCATCAAACAACTTATAAAACCCAAAAGTAGTGGAACAATAGCAACCAGATATACTTCAAAATGTACTCTGACTTCTAACTGTGATCCATGTCCTGTCCACTCACAATGGAGGAGGCGACCTTTAGGGACGAAAGGTGGCGATAGAGACACAGCCTATTATTTGTATTTGTGACTTTTGGTTCACCAAAGTTTACGTGTGTATGTTTGAATTGATAGACTGGATGACGCACACACACACAGACACACACACACACACACACACTGTACTTATTTTGAGTCCCTGAATGTTTATTCCAGTCCTTCTCGACTCTCTGTCAGTGTAATGCATGTTGTCAAGAAACAATAAAAGTTTAAATCGAAACAGAGCCTCCGCTTGGAGGAAGGTAATGGAAGTCATTAGAGGACGCCATTCTTCAATATTTATGCGTGTGTACTTGTCTGTCATTGTGTGTGTGTGTGTGTGTGTGCGTGTGCATCTGTAATAACTCACGTATTATACTGCTATGCATGTGTGGACCTCGGTCACGTTGAGGAGCGCTCGCATGCATCTGCACAATCACTCTGTTTACGGGCTTCAGCCCGCCTCCCTGAGTTCCAGCCATTACTCATAGCGTTAGAACTCTTTAATAGGAAACCTGGGGAGATTTGGGTCGGTGGAGACTCACGCAGAGACAATAGCTCGTTGATGCTAGCGCCGCGTCACTCCTACCTTCTCACTCCCTCTGCGCCTGTAGGTGCTGACAGACTGATAGGCAGCCATTGTTCCACGCCTGAATCGGAGGAAGGCGAGCTGCGGCCTCTCCCCTGCTCTCTTGCTTTACGGCCTTTTTCACCCTCTCTTAATTTCTTGCCTTCTCTCCGTGCACTCTTTTTTTTTTTCCATTTTGATTTGTCGGATCTCCACCGTTCGCTTGCCCACTCATATCCTGCACATTCTCCCCCTTTGTTCTAGTTCCTCCCTCTCATCTGACTGTCTCTTCCTCCCCCCTCCCTGGCTCTTCCCCACTGTGCATCTGTCATTCCCACTCTCCCTCCCTTTTTATCTCCCGACTGTACGTAGCCGTCTATCCGGGCCTGGGGTGCCACAAGCAACTTGGCAGGTCACATTCTTTGCTCCTCCATCTGCTGGCTTGATCTCCAATTTCACTTTATCAACGCTGTCATCTCGTTTTCTGCATTGTTCCCCCTCTCTCTCGCTGTCTCTTGCGCTCTCTCCATCCGTCTGTGTCATCGCCTTCATTTGTCCGCCATTCCGCCCGCTCTCATAACGCTCTCCGTCCCAGAGTATCCCAGGGGGACCAATCTGGGGAGACTTCATGGCGAAAAGCACGTTCGGAGTTCAAAGCAAAGTTTGCTCGGCGGTGGCAGTTTAAATGAAGACGACTGTTATCATCTGAAACTCGCCACAGCCGTGTCACGCTCGGATAATCGCAGCGGCACTTTGTGATAATGGCGGTGTTATCGAAACTCCAGCGCGGTAACGACACCAGATATCCTGTGTCTTAAACGTGTCCTGTCCGGTTTTTTTTTTTCCGCGCTGAAAATTAAAAGAAGTTAAAAGTTAAATGAAATGAACAGTGCTGCCGTGCGCTCTCTTGCAGTCGGATGAGAGGATCAACAGCACCCTCAGGTCTGAGCATTAAACACCAAACTACCCCCAGCAGCTGTTTAGCGGAGCTCAGCGTGAAGACGGGGGTGACGGGGGAAAACATCTCCACTCTGCATTTTCCAAAAAGTAACAGCATCTGCCAACGAACACCTGGAGTCTGCTTCATATTTACCGCACGGACCCGGGGGTGCTATATAGAGCTGCTCCTTTAAGCTAAGCTAATTTAGCAGAGATTAGATGAGCTGAATGAATGAATAGTTTCCAAAGTGTGTTAAAGTTTTAAATACCACTTTCAGGTATAAAGAGTTTTCCATCGAGGGGTTTCCTGTTTCTTTCACATTTATCAATCAGGAACAGGCCGCTCCGCCAGCTCCTCAGAGCTCCTGACGTTTCTTGCTATATACATTACTTAATGCATTTTTAAATTCACAACATGTGGCAGCAGCTGGCTCTGGGTTTATGTGATGGAGGCACAGGGGAGGGAGGCCTCCTCCTCCTCCTCCTCCTCCTCCTCCTCCTTCCATACACTCCTTCTGCATTCTGGCATCCGGCCACTGAGTGGCAGTGTCACGTCACAGCTAATGCTCACACAGGCACCCACACACACACACACACAGGGCCGCAGCCTCTTTACAGGCCAGTCGGGGAGATCTATGGACAGAATGTGGGACACACACCAGCCGTGCACAGACACTCACATGCAGTGAGAGAACAATCTCCTCTGTCTCTGACAGCACCAAGTGACACTTTACAATAACACACACTCTGAGGGGAGGGAGGAAGTTGACTTAACGAAGTGTCTGGGAATGAAAGGTGGCCTGTCTCACTAGCTCACACTAAAGGTCAAAGTGGAGCAGCCAGAACAGGCCGGCCTCCAAGAGACTGGGTCTCACTTTCACTCTCTTCGGGGATGTCACATGCACATTTTAAAGAGTGTCCACTCAACAAATGACATGGCCTGGCCCGAAAATAACGAACAGCACGTAATAAAAACTTTTTTTTTTGGACACACAGTGGATGTTTAAGTCCAGCGCACATTTCAATACGTCTCATTTCTTCCGTCTTTTATTGGATCCTGTGTAACTTTTGTTCACACCTTGCTCATTCTACAACATTTATTTTTATTTTTTTAATATTACCACCATACACCAATACTGAGAGACGGATTACCACGAAACTTGGTGGAAGGACGAGATACTTGGTCAGGAAAGATTCCATTAAAATTCGGCATGGCTCTGGATCAGAAGCAAATCACGGAATCCAAGAAATGTTCCAATGTTTTCATTGATTTCTTTGAGAATAATTCATGGTTCCTCGGTCAGGCATGTTTACTGATATTTATGAGTGTGTGCAATTTGGGGGAGATCCAAATAAAAGTTCAGGTTTAGTGAATTTAAATGTGTTTTGATGAAAGAACTGTTGGGCCTTGGCGGAGAAGTAGGCGGAGGTGTGCACTCTCTGATTGCCCTTGGAGGTTAAAGTCAAATTATTCACCCCAGTGGACAAACTTCTCCACCCTCCAAGTCCCAGATACATAAAATACATCAATCTTCATTGGGAGCTTTGCATTTACGTTAACACGTTGTGAAGAGTGTCTCCTGACAGCAGTGGATTAAAAGTGTCCTCTCGCTGCTGTATGTGCCTGCGTACTTTGATTTTTCTTGTTCCGCACATACTCGTCCCTGACACTGCGTCTGTGTCCACTTGGCTTTCATTTATGAAGAATGGAGGAGTAAGCCTGTTCCTGGCACGCGGACACGCCGCATACTGTATACATTCAGTTCAGACAGAGTCCTGTTAACTCCTTAAAGGTCCAATCTGTAAATATAGCACGGTGTTGAAACGCTGCTATGAGACTACTGGCCGTGTTTACGCCATGATTTATTGCACCGAGGACAATGTTTTCAGGGAAAGTTATTGTCTCAGCTCTGGATACAAGGACTCACAGGGTCTGGCAGCTAGACATGACTTTTACATGTGTCCGGACCCTGAGAAGGTTTCTACAGATCTTTACAAACACAGAGCAGAGCTGCATTATTTAGATATCGGATCAAGATGCTGATATATATCTAGATAATTAACTGCAGGCCATGTAATGCAGTGTGTGCATATTATCAAGTCATAGATAAGATATATGGGTTCAATTTTTCCATTAACGTTGGAGAGAATTTAGTTTTGGTGTCTCTACCAACTGTTAATCCAACAAGCACCTTCGACATAATCCTCCTGAGAATCAAAACAGCTTTCTCAGGAAATGTAAACATGAATCAAATGTTAGTTTTATAAATTGCAATATTCACTGTGAATTCTGGATATTTTAGTTAATGAACCCGTCTCTGCTCATATGATGACCATCAGGAGGTTATGGTTGTAAGCTGATGATTGAAATAGTTGATGATGCTTCTGTAGCAGATGAACTGTGGCCACTTATCCATTGGAAAAAAACAGCCGAACAACAAAAAATACCTTGTGTCTGTGTCCCTCTGTGAATGATCATTCAAAGATTTCAAGTTTCTTAAATGTTCTCCAAATTCTTTCTCTTACAATTCTGGCCTCGTCTAAAACAAGGGCATACATCAATGTCATGTTTAAATACGAGACACAAGTGCAATTTTACAGACTGCCCTCTGAGAATTCCAGTAGATTAATGGGAAAAAAAGCGATTCCTAAATCAAAATGCAAAGACAGTTTATATCCCGGCAATAATTGGTTACAGAGGAGAAAACAAAGGTAGCAAATGTGGAGAAGGTGTATGCTGGGAGAGAGCCTTTGGTTGATTTGTGTGTTGGCGGCTGCAGCCTTTTAGTGCAAGTGTGTGTGTGTGTGTGTGTGTGTCTGTGTGTGGAGATGGCAGGGCTAGAGCTTCCAGATGTGGAATGGGCAACCTGCCTGCCGGGACCCAAACACAGGAACTTCCCCCTGACGGCTGAGATTAATCAAAACCTGGGGAATCTCTGCAGCAAGACGAGGAGGGAGTGTGTGTGTGTGTGTGTGTGTGTGTGCGTGCATGTGTTTATTTGTGGGAGGATGAGCATGTTTTTATACATGTGTTTTTGCGTGTGTGCGTAACTACCAAATTCCTGTACAAAGGGAGAGCTGTGAGTCTTTGCCAAGTTTGTTGATTTGTCGTCCGCTGCCTGCAGAAGGAATTCGACCCTCAGCTTTATTGATGGTGCCCTTTGGGAAGAGACTAATACTAACGCTGTGATGGGAAACACGCAGTCATGCTGGCACGCTCGCACTATTTACAATACAACCAACCAACGCAAAGTCTATTTCCCCCCCGAAAATTTCAATCTGATTATAAATCAGCACATGTGTCCGTACAATAATCAGCCGGTCAAAACACATTCACCGCATCCCTAACGATGGTTTTCAGATTCGCAGTCTCGCTGATGGAAACACATGGGCCTGTGTCAGAGGCAATCAAACTGGGTTTGCAGCCTTTCATGGAAGACTTACAGAGTTTGCCATAATCTCAAGGGCTTGGTGCAATTTAAAACACACTCTTTTGCCCTCCACTATCAGTTGAGGGCTTTGGTAGGTTAATGGCATTTCACTAACTTTCTCTTAATGCATTTTCCAGTCTTTGATTCACGCCCCAGTGCACTCTTTCGCGGCTCTTCCCCACTATCTGACGGGACATCACGTCCTGGCGTTTATCAATTAATTGCACACTGCTCCTGGGTGCCATTGTGAGCCATTCAGATTTTTTTTTTCTTCTTCAGTAAATGAGTGATGCACGTCTTTACAGAGCTTCCCTAGACGGAGGAGAGTAATTACTGACAGGCAAGGCTCTGGCCAGATCTTTGGGTCCTGCTGCAACATCGGTGAAACCCAGGGTTCCTTTACAACACTGAACCATTTGTCTTTGTCCCATTTCACAGTTTTCATGGTGAGGTTTTTTTTTTTGTTGTTGACCTACTGTTGACCTACTAAATCCAGACATGCAATAATTTGGGATACATTTGCTTGCTTTCTCGCTCTCACAATGTCATTCACTGTTTAGTTGGTGTCGCTCTGAATCTGCTGCATGTGAAAGCAACGTTCATGCACGTGCAATCCCTGCACCACCAGAGACTGATTGAATCCTGTGGATAATACACATTTTGGATCCACTTTTTGGAATCTATGCCAAAATGAAAAGGCTTCCTTTTCTGCCGCACACCGCATCCTTCCTCTAAATTGCCTAATCTGTCCGGTTGGTTTCATGTAATCCCATTAATTAACAGAACCATAAGCATAACAGCATTGATGCTAGAAATCTGAGGGGATTAGCCTATCTTAGCAAAAGGACAGGAAGAAGGTTGGAAGTTCTGAGCACCGTCAATCCGTCTCTTCTTAACTCAGACTGGTGGTTGGCAAAGTTGGCCGATGCCGATGTATTCCCTGAAGCAGAGGGTCGTGCCTTTGCGGATAAATACTGCCGAACTTCCACTTCATGCCCACAAAGCCTTACAGTATATCTGCATTCTGAGATTGTGCTGATATAACAAAGCTTTGATCGCCCTATCTTGGAGCATCCTGCAAACGTCTGCCTGCCCTCCAGCTGATATCCCCACCGGATAGGAGCCTGAGCTCATGCTTAATATGAAAATAAAATTCACTGTGGTCCAAGGTGAAGTGCTGCTCAGGAGGAAGAGGAGCAGCAGCTGGAGGCCTGCGGAATGCTCAGTCTGTGTTCGGGATTCTGTGAAGACTTGGTCTGAAGTTAAATGATGCACGTGTTGTGCAGCTGATAGCGATTACAGTTCCCGGTTGAAATTAATTGCTCGCATCCAGCAGCAGAACACACGTGCAACACAATGACTTTGGCCAATGCCTATCAACTGGATTTCTTTTATTCTAAATTCTTGAATAGGTTCAAACCCCCTCTTCTGTTTCTCCTCCGTGGACATGATTCTCTGCCGTGCATCTTCCTGAACCACACGCTCATGACGCAGCCTCTCCATTCAACTCGTGGGGGGAAGCTCGAGATTATTGTAATTACATGGATACGCTCTCCCACTTAAATTAGGAGCATTACATTTGCGACCCCTAAAATGAGGGAGCAACTATCTCTTAGCAACCAATACCAGCAATAAAAAGGAAAAGGGGCTCACGCTGGCATATTAGCCGAGAATGCGCCTTTACTGTAATCCTGCACAATTTGCATTTCGATGGGCCGCTGGAAAATAGGTGAAGGCGCCAGGCAGATGGTTCAAATTGATTCTTCTGTTCATACAGATTTTAAGCCTGAGAAGTTAATCCTGAAATATAACGCGGTGCCAGAGCTCGTCTGCTGCTGCTGGCGCTGCCGCAGCGCCCAGACGCAGAGATGAAGCCATGCGTTCAGTGCAGCAATCACAAGGTCGATTATGATGTAAAATAGAAATGTGAATACGTAGAATAGCCATGTGCGAAGATGCATTTATCAGCAGGTCATTTTCATATAAAAGAAAACAAGTTTATTTTTGTGTTCGCTGAGCATCTTCCAGTAAAACATTAAGCTGACTAAAAAAAACTTTCTGCAGCAAACTTTTTACCCTCACCTCCCAGGACTGCAAATACCCTCTGGGATTAACCTTTCATTCCCGTATGATAACATTTTAGGAGCTCAAAAAAAAAAACAAGGCCACAGAGTTCAAACGGGGCCCGGGACCCCGAGCTGGCTCCCTGAAGGGAACTCAGGGCTCATTGGCTCTGCATTTCCTCAGCTTCCTTGACTGCGTCGGGCCCCGTCACCGGCGTGACACGACGATGAAGCCGGCTCGAGGCCGAGCAGAAGCAGGAGCGCAGCGAGCTGGGGTCCCTGGAGTAAACCGGGAGGGGTCAGAGGTTGTGTGTCTGGGATTAGTTTCACTCTGTGGGTTTGAGGTGTTTACATGTTTATGAAGCCGCGGAGGACAAACGTGGAGCTGTTGACGCCCAACATCTCCAACTTAATGAATAGTCCACAGTGGAGTGGCTCTTAGAGTCCCGCTCAATTATTTACTGTTGGAAATGAGCTGCGTCACAAACAATGCATTGCTATTCTGCATTATTTCACTCTGTTAAACCATTTTCTAGCCGAGAGTGTCGCTTTTTTTGTCCTTGGCTCCGAGCATCTTCTCATTAGTTAACTTTTTCCCACCTTTTCCAATGTTTCTGAGGAGGTTAAATGAGGTCACTTCATTACAAAGATAAAAAGCCCTGGGTTCACGGGCAGACTGCTTTATTTTGCTGCGTTGTTTGTGCTCCGCAGGGTGAGTCCATCAATATTTCCCCGTGTCAGCCTCATTTGCTCTTTGCCGCTCCCTCTGGTGTTCGTCCTGCCTCTTTGACCACCTATTAACAAACACAGTGAGATAATGTAACCAAATACACGCTGCAGCAGGGATTTAGTCAGGACTTGGAGCGAGTCAGGACATCGCTTCCTCCTCCTCTTGGCTTGCATGTTGATTAATGGGTGAAGGAGATTTTATCTACTTGGTTATTAACTTTTCTCCCTCCTTGACTCTTCGGCTCCCTCTCCATCTTCCTCTCGCACATTCCCAGCGTCTTACCTCATCAGAGGGAAGATGGGCTCGTCTTCTCTTGTCTCTCCCAATCAGCCCCCCCGATGATGCGCGTTTCCTAAATAAACCCAATTTTCCAAGATGCTCATATTTCCAATTGACGTCCTGCTGTTTGTCGCACTGCGTCATGGTGTGTTTCTTTCTCTCAGCCCGTAGTCTTGGGATCAAGTTATTGACAAATTCTTGTCCGACTTATCTTAAGCTACCAGATGCAACAAACATTTTTTTTTTTTTTAATGTAGGACAGTAGAGTTCGACAGAATTTAGAGAGTATTACTAGATTGCGTGCCAGTTCAGAATTCACACTTTCCACACCAATTAATTTGCTAGGTTGTCTCACTATGAGCACCAACGACAGAAGCAGCAAACAAACTTTTTTATAACTTCTCGACTCCATGTCTGAGCAGCTCTGAGGGCCCAGCCGGATGCGTTGGAGGATATCCTGATTATTATTTTGATTGGTCATTTATCTCAGTTCAAACCTCATCAGGTCATAGGTCTTTGCCTAAACCTGACCAAGAAGGAAAAATAATAATAAAGAAATGCCAGAATATGAGAAACATGACAATGCTCCATTCTCACCATGTGAGTGTGTTGTCAGATACTGTGCTCCCAGCGGCAGACATGTACCTCAGATGTTGTGTGGTCAGATTTGGGATAAACAACCCCAGTTTGCTTCAGACTTCACACAAGTCCTCTTTTCATGACCGAGGCTGAGCCACTTCAAAAAAATCCCCAAAAACTTTAGAAAAGTGTGCGCTCGCACAGAATGCTATCACTCCTGGAAAAATGAATAAATGTGCCAACACATGTTTCAAGAGTTACTGATGTCATGCAACTCCACTTAAGCTCCCAGATGTCAGTTATAATGTTAATTATTTAATTAATAACCCAATAAATACATTTCATTGATACTGTGGGATGGCATCTAAATCCCGCCCCTCGGCCACCACGGGCCAGCAAATGTTGACAGTTATTTGCAAATAAAAGGATTTGATCCTGGTCCGAACGCTGGGGTGCGGTGTCACTCCGACTACCCCCGGACACACACGCGCTCTCTCTCTCTCTCTCTCTCTCCCTCGCTCTGCGTGAGTCTGCCGGCCTCTCCAGTTTTGTGTCTTGGGTTTCAGGGTAACTGGAGCCGTGTTAGTGTGTGGCGTTCCTCAATCCCCTCGAGGACCTGGGCTCCATGTTATGGTTTCCATCAGTCTTGTGCACAGTCGGAGTGTGTGTGTGTGTGGGTGTAGCCGTGTTATTTCTTAGCTGCTACGATTCAGTTGTTTTACTGTAGCAGTGCGAGTCGGAGGATGTGCTTGACAAATGCCGCGAGTCAACAGCTTGATTTAAACACTGCTGCAGTTTATATCTGCGACGCTTCACATAAACACATGACCTCATTCGTTTTTATTCTACTACACTTATTTCTGACCTCTAACATTTTCCCTCGACCTTCTTTGGATCGGAATAATGGCTCTGGGTTTTGTTAAATTAAATTGTGTGCGAAGTGTCCGACCCGCCCCCGAATGTTTGATGCTGCTGTTGGTGCGTTATAAAGGAAAGTCGCTCATCTCGGCCTTTCTGCGTGATTGTCACACGCTGGAGCTTTTAAACACGAGTAAAACACGAGTTGGCGATGAAACAGCGAACAATCCGGCTACCCTGCTGCAGGGCCGGACTCTGGCCTTGCACATGTGGAGAAATCACCGCACTTCCTGTTGTTTATCGCACAGTTGTAAAAAGGGGAGGGGGTGGGTGGGTCAGGACGAATGCTTCCAGTTTCACTTACAGACCAACCCTTAACCTACTATAAAGATAACAAAGGCTTCATTTTCCACATTTTCTGAGCTCAAGAGTGAGGTCACAAGTATAATGTGCATTTTTTCTTCCTCCCTGGGAGTCTAGCTTACTGTGTGACCGCCCCCCCCCCAACACCTGCCACTTATCATGATGAACCATCTACCTTGAAACAGCACCTCGCCCGAGGTCGAGGGGAACAAACCTATGCGAAGTCGCCACAGGCACTGGAGGAGCAGACAGCAACCGCATGAAATCGGCGATAAAATGCCAATTATCCCTGAGGTGGTTCAGCTCCACTGTTCTTGGGTTCTGCTGTTGACTTCCTGGAGCTGAACGCCTCTCCGCTCACACAGCTCATCGATGCTTCTTAATGGTTTACG
The DNA here is from genome assembly GCA_016785235.1 of Pseudorhombus dupliciocellatus. Taxonomy (NCBI): domain Eukaryota; kingdom Metazoa; phylum Chordata; class Actinopteri; order Pleuronectiformes; family Paralichthyidae; genus Pseudorhombus; species Pseudorhombus dupliciocellatus. Next base: position 1,423,205 of record JAFBJW010000359.1, on the reverse strand, counting down.
CTCCTGAACGTTACTGAACCCCCCCTGTCTGAGATTTGAGATTCAGGCTTGCTGGGAACAGTGACAGTGGGAATCATGTATTGCAGATCACTATTATCCAATCAGGTATTGGAAGAGCATAAAAATGAAATAAATGATAATGTTTTCAAGCAAATTTGTGCAATTTTCTAAAGCCTTAGGTCTTTTCAACAATACGTTTGAGTAATACGGATTTACCTGTGTATTTGGTCTTCAGACTATGAACATGAACAACTGTATTTGATATTATTCCTCCTTTATTGCCATAAGATTTAATCTTATTTTTATCTTATCTGTATTTATAATTATCTTGACTGAATGTGGAGTGAAGCTCGGAGCCGTTTCCTGCAATAAGCACGTAACATATCTTAATCTCCTGCGACCTCCGTGTCATGTGACCCTCGTGACATGTGTAAGACGGCAGCAGAGCCCTGCCCGCCGTCGTCGTCCCGAAGCTTTGTTGTGGTCATCGTTGACAAATCAAAGTTCTCAGTCTGCGGTTTCCAAGGTCAAGGGCTCAACGGAGGTTTTTCTCTCATCGGATTAAGAGAAACAGAACGGCCTGATTTTTCAAAACAAATGGCCTCCTAATCTGCGATGTCCCCCTGTGATCTTGTGGCCACAGTTATAGGGCTGAGCTCATCGGGTCACTGAGTCTCTCCTTGTTAAAATAATTCTAACCTCACAGCCCCGCTGCAACACCCCCCCCCTCTTTGCAGAAAGGTTTCTGAAAAAAGAAAGTTATAATAAGAATAATATTAACATTTTTACACAGAATCCTACAGACACAGAACCTTCAACTTGGAGGGAGAGCCACACCTACACTTTTAATGGTGGGAAATGCATGGAGACAATCACCAGTCACATCTGGAGAAAAATGAACTTAAACAGTGAGGAAGTTTGAGTTTTTTTCCCCCTCACGCGTCATATTTCTGCCACACAAGTGAAAACTGTTAGTTTCGTCATTGCATCAGCACGGCTGACTCGGTGTCCCGTCTCCTGGTCCGCGGCTGATTGGCTGAGATATATGGAATATATTAAAGCTCTTCATGAGGAAGAGGCTGTCATGGTGACGCTAACAAGACTCTGCATCGCCTCCTCGTCTCAGAGACGGACGCAGACCGGGTGGCTGAATATACCCCGGGTGTCGGTGGAGGTCTGGGTGGATGCATCATCCACTGTCACATCGCCATAATTTATGAGTGACAGCGCAGATATGATAAGAGATGTGGCCGAGTAAATCAGATTCCCAAAGGTCACCGGCAAGGTCTAGGGGAGGGGATCATTACAGCAGATTTTATCGATGTCCTTCCATCATGTGTGTGTGTGTGTGTGTGAGAGCAGGGACACCGGGTGTGTAAAGCAGGAGGGACAGAGGAATAAAGAAGAGGACAGACCAAAGTAAGCGGGCGCGGTTTACTGAAACTATCCCCGCGGGGGCTGTGCACGCTGTTCTGTGAGCCTTCTGTGTGCGTGTTTGGTTCTAGGTGTGTTCGTCTGTTTTGTTGCTGCGTGCACATGTGAGACGACCACAACTGTGTGGTTGACAACATGTGCTGCTTGCACATAACTCTTGTGTGTGTGTGTGTGTGTGTTTTCCAGAGGTGGGAATTTGAAAGGATTTGGACCAGTGGTGTAGCGAGGCCTAATTCCTTTTCCCTCTTCTCCTGGCCTTGATTCCCTTCGCTCGCAAGTGTGACTGCAATTTGCACGCTGTCTTCAGGTTAAAATTTACGACCTCTCGTGGATTTGCTGAACAAAAGGAGGGATTGAAGGCGGACGGATCCGTTGGACCCCATCAAGCCCAGTTCCTCTGAACGCCACTTAATTGATGCCAGATCTTCCACAGGGGCCAATTCCAAATGTATCAGGAGGAGGAGGAGGAGGTGGATCACCATGGAGTAACACACTCCATACGCTCACCATGAGGAATTAAGCGTTGGCATGGAAATCCCGGAGCCCATCCTCTGTGCACAGCACTGAGGCTGCGCAGTCTGGGCCCGCTGCACGGAGGCAATCGCACTGCCGAAGCGCGCGTGCGTGTGTACGTGCACGCACAAGCTTGTGCAAGGGCTTTCTCACAAGTGTCAATGCCTCACTGTGGCGTGAGTAAGTAGGGTGCTGACCCCATCTATCCCTGGAGAGCATATGGATGCAATCATGCAGCGTAGGAGAGAGAGAGAGAGAGAGAGAAAGAGAGAAATTATAAGAGGCTGAATCGGAGGAAGGAGAAACAGAGAGAGAGAGAGAGAGAGAATAAGAGAAGAGCAATAAATTGGCGTCTGGCTTGTGTATTTGGAAGACAGAAAATCTCCCTAATTCCTTGTTCGTCCTTTCCTTTATGGATTTGCCAGTGGAGGGTTCTGGTTAAGTCAGGCTGTGATGGTTTCCTCACCCGCCCTTGTTAAGAAGGCGAGAGATGATTGTGGTCGCTTTGATTCGGCACTCTGGACAGGGCCGGTTGTTAATTAGCACAAAAATAGCTCAGTCCGCGTCGTTGTTTCGAATTATAGGAAACAATAACTTATTGTCCTGGTGCGTGATATATACTGCGTGTTTACGAGCGTCTGTTTTCTCACGGAGAACATGAGGATCGGAGCGAGAGGAGCGCGACCGGCTGACACATTTGCAGCGCAGTAAAAAAACACGCACATCCCGAGTTTTAATACATAAATTCATGGCAGCCATCATTCCACATCGGGCCTTTTTCTGGCATGTTGTCACACACAGACACACACCAGGCGGCGTCAGCGGCAGCCGACATCCCTCTGGTGTGATTCTGTTCGTTTAGTCTGATAAACATCTCAGCGCTCTCAGAGTCCATTACTTGCAATTTACTTCTCCCCCCGGCGTGTGGACACTGGCAATTCCTATTGAAGTTCCACCTCACACACTCCGGGCTCCGCAGTTTAACTGGAGAGAGAAGTTGTTAAACTGACTGGCTAAGTAATCACCAGAGGGACACCTTAATTAGTGTATCAGTGTAAACATATTTAAAGCCAGTTATGCTCCGGGATTATTTTTGCTACATTAGCCAATACCCACCAGCCTGAGCGGCGCTGAATGACGGGGTTTGAAAATCCCATTTCGAAAAGGCCTTTTGATTTCGACGATTATCAATCACCACAATTTACTTATTTGCCTTTAAAAAAAAAAAAAAAAAAAAAAAAGACACTGCTCTTCCTCGCTCTTTTTTCTTTGTTGTTGCTGTTTTGGTAGCGCAGATATAAAACAATCAACTGCAGCCTTTCTTTCTACTCGTGGGGACTTGTTTTTGGGGCTATTTGCATTTTCGGAATCTGAGGAGAAAATCAATGATGCTAATTAGCGTTCCAAAGGCAGACTTTGCTGCGCGCTGATTACACTGAACTAAGAGCCAAGGGATTAGGGTGGACTTGCCTCACAGACTCAGGAGGCAGAGGAGCTATTAATTAGAGATCTGTGGAGTGTGTGTGTGTGTGTGCCTCCACATGTGGGCCTTTGAGAATGTACCCTACACCATTATTCCCGCCTTGACTTTTCATTTCTGTTTGAAAGCCTGGACCAAATAAATACAGAGCTCCGCCGCATGCAGCTCCTCCTCCTCCTGTATGTTGATGCATTGCAAACAATTACCTGCCAGGAGCGGCTGGGGGTGAAGCAGGAGGATCTCCAAAGTGCTGCTTGGGGGGGGTAGGTGTTTACACTTGTGATTATCACTTTGACCTCTCACCCCACGCGGGGCCATTGGTAACACAAACAAAAGGAGACTCCCCTTCAGGTTTTCGTGGCACTCGGCGACGCACCTCTCAGGAGCAAAGAGGGGAGCTCTCGACTCCTCTCGAAAACACCTCGCCACTTCGGAGGTCACATGTTTCCCATTGAGAACAGTTTACTTCCATCGAGACATATTTCCGTAAGCCTTTGATTCAAACCAGAGACGGAGCAGAGTCTCTCTCTCTCTCTCTCGCATGTTCCTTTTCAAAAGCCTCCATCCTGAAATGATCTTCCCAGGCAGGAATTTCTGCACTTTTTTTCCGAGTCCACTACCTCCACAGTTCTTCAAAAAGGTGTAGTGAAGGTTATTTTACACTTTATTATAACTAATGGACCCCGAAAGCATGACATGTGGGACAGTGCAGGAAAAGGAATGAGAGTAGGCATGTTCGCTTTACAGAGCAGGTCGGGTTTACGCATTCATTCCCTGCTTGCTCAGAACCAGCCCGCTTTTAAACGGGGCTTGGGTTTCACAGGCCACTTCGCCCAACCATATGTCCCGTCCGTTCCAATTAGACAGGCCCTAATCAGCTCAACAGTTTGACAAATTTGATAAGGTCCCCTCGCTCAGATGTCCTGTGAACGGAACCGATTGTTTCCCCCCGAGCTCTGATCTCAGTCTGGGCTGCGTTACGTGAGAAAGAGACTTTTATTCACCCTCGTGTCAGGGACAGCATCCGTGTTAGACCATGCACATGCGATGTGGATGCTTTAAACCCACGGTTCCCGACCTTTTTTTGTGCCACGGACCGGCCTTTAAGGTGTGGCGATGAAATAAAATAAATAAAACAAAGGAACATGACATGACCGGCAAGAATCTGTGGTATTTTCTGTGCTGAATCCACAGTTTACTCATTTGCAACTTTATTAGCAGCATCCTCTTAACATCGTGACAACAACATAACATGAGAAATGTCCTCTGATCACTATGGTAACATGCCTTCAAAATAAAATCCAAAATCCAAATTCTAAAATCCCTGCTGATGTTTGAAACATATCAAATACACCTCCGTTCACACGCCATCCCCATAATTTGGCTTTAAATGCAGCTACTTTATCTGGCAACTTAAAGACGTGTCATTTTCAAAATAAAACATCATTCAGTTTCTGATACAAAATAAAACAAAGTAATGTAAGTCATTTATTCTTTCAGTGTGGCCCAGTACCAAATGACCACTGCTTTAAACTACATTGCCTTAGGAAACTAATGTGATTTTCTTTACTTCTTGACATGTGAAGTGTGACCCTGAGCTACAGCTGGCATTGGAAACCCACTAATCAGCTTTAATTCTTGACTTATGTGTATTTAAATGAATCTGTTCTTTTCTCATTAACCTTATAACTCAACAGCTTTAGTGATTTAGCCTCGCTCCTGACCAGTAAACTACAACTCTCAGATTTTTTTTTCCTCATGCAAATGCTTCTCCGTCCCTCTCCTGTTCTCTCCACTAATTCCTCATGCATTTAAACCCCCCCATTTTTAGTGGGTCAATAGTTATTCAAATTGCACAGTGCAAGTCTGATGTAAAGTGAAAATGGAATTGAGTTTGTGAAATGTATGAGCTTGCAGAATGCAAATGAGTCCGGGCAAAAAAAACAACTTAGCGGCGGCTGAGAATCTATTTGTTTTTCTGCTCAATTTTGACAGATTACGGAGAGGTAAATAAATTTGATGTAGCAACAAATTATGATTTTATCTGCGCACCTACAAAATGTTCTTTCACAAAGGCTATAAAAATGTTTTTGCTTCACTCTGATGGCATTACATCTATCTTAAAAAAAAAAAAAAAAAAAAAAAAATCTCAGAGTCTAATTTAAAACCTGCATGGCACAAATCAAACAGAATATCTTATCACTAAGTCTTCAATAAGAGCCGGCGGAGTGGCTGCAGCAGCCTTGCACAGGATGGAGCTGCTACTGTAGTGCATCCCTGCGGTGGAGCTACTTTGAATAGGAGTGGATGAACTTCTCTTTGGCTGCGAGTCCACGGTCTTGGGATTTTCATAAACAGATAGATGCGTTTTGATGTCTCTGTGCAGCCGCACCCCGCGGTGGTGTGCAGCAGCTACCAGGGAATGAGCTCCAACAACACCCACTGAGAGACAGCGCACGAGTGCAACACAAAGGAGGAGAGGAAGAGGGAACAACAAACAAAGTGTAATTGTTGTTGAAATGGAGGCTCTTGGATTGCGGCGAACGCCGTCGCCAGGGGTGGAGGGGAATCCGTTTAAAAGTGCTTTCAGTCCTCCGATGTTTTATTAAGGGGGTGAGACAGAAAACTCTTCATCTGATTAAAATCTCTAGTTAATTTGAGCAAAGAAGACCTGAAATAGCATCATAATCAGAAAGTCAACTCTCACAGATGGACTAGAACTTTACACTGGCTGTGATTTAAGTATCAGTCAGTCTGGACACTTTGGGTGTTGATTTTTCGTCACCAAATGCTCTTGAATCTCGTCGTCTTTCAGGTTGACGTCCTTATTGGTGTCTGGCCTTTTTTATCCTGGGATATTTACTCTTTGCATCCTGAACCATCTCCACCACCCTCTCAATCTCTTCAGGTTCTTTCTCCTGACTTTTCATGAAATTCCGAACACTGTATCTGCGCATGTCTTTATCCACATTCATAAACTATCTATTCATCAACTGTGGGCTAATCCCTTCATCCCTTTACATGTTTTGCTTCATATTCGATTATTTGGCATGTTACCGCTGGTTGCACGGTCTCAGGATGGATCCGGGGAGCGTTTGCTATTCTTCCTGTAAGTAAAAGGGAATTAGAGAGCAATTTTGGGGGAGGTTTGGTGCATATTACCTCTAATTGAATTACTCCTCTAATCCCTTTAGGCGTCCCCCCATTTAAACATTAGGCAATACTACTTGTGTCACATTCAGAGGCCCTCTCTCTCTCTCTCTCTCTCTCTCTCTCTCTCTCGGCGGACAGGACTCTTATTCAATAAAGCTTGTATTAAAGACACACAACTCCCACACCCTTAATTGTTTACACCCTGATTTAATAAAAGATGTTATTAAAAGGGGGAAACTTCTCTGAGTTGGCGGCTCCTCTGGAAAGCCTCGCCTGTGTTTGTATTTCACCAAGATGGTGGAGATTACCTCGGAGGGCTCGTTTTAACTGAAGCCTAGAGACAATATTCCAATTACGGAAAACACACAGGAAAGAAAAAAGGGGGCGAGGACAAAGATATGTGTCCTTTTACATTGTTATTATTAAGGCCACCTTGTGACCGAATGGTTCAGGTAGTTGAATGTTCACAGGGATTTCCAAGGGTCTGTCGAGGTTTGTGAGGGTTTGCGTTAACGGCGTTGTGTCTTCTTCAGTTTGAAATCATGCTGAGGTGTTTTTACAGATATCAGTGTGTACAGAAATGTATTCTCTGTTCTATGTGAACATGGGATTCATCCCGTCTCTTGCTGTTAGGGGGGGACGAGTTATCTCCCATTGAAATGCTCTGAATGAATGTGCATCAAAGGCCGTCATGAATATACAGCAGCAAGTCGTGTCCCAGAGGACATAATGTCAACAGAGAGCTCGACCCCGCTGCTAATATGAGTGTGTGTGTGTGTGTGTGTGTGTGTGTGTGTGCAGTGTCTCCCATCAGGTGTGTCTCCACTCAGAGGATGAAGGCAGGGAAAACAAACAGAGAGATGGAGAGAAGAGGAGGGAACACAGAGAACACGAGTGGACAAAGAGGGGAATGATCTTTTTTCTGGATGTTTATTTGAACATGGCACAGAAAAGTGGGAGGTCACAGAGGGATTTAAAAGTTGGAGTAATAAAGTCAAGATGTAGTCAAAGCCCCCCCGCTGGCTCGGGTCACGCTGCCTCCGTCAGGTCGCTGGAACTGAAACAAGAGGACGCTGTTTGTCCGTTCACACAAACGGGAAAAAGCTGCTCTGCCACGACACCAGTCCAGCTTAGTGCCGAGTGTACGTTGTGTGTGTGTGTGTAGATTAGAAGTGTCACCTCCAACTGCTGCCACGTCATTGAAGTTTACAGATTGCCTCATTAACGTTATCAGGTTCCCTTTGGACATTCACGTTACATCCAAAGTATTGCAGAGCAGGCGTTTTTGCTTTTAACGGCGTCACCAAATATTACACGTTGTTTGTCAACTGCTCAGTGCAGACACTTCCAGTTTGTATCAGGTGTCTGATATGTATCGATAACTGTATTTATTTTGTTGTTTAAACTGGAACTGAAAAGAAAATAAACAAAAAGCAAACCAACTGGGCTTCATGGTAATAAAAACATGAATTCAGTGGAGGGGGCTGCTGGCAAAGACGAGTAGCAACAACAACAACTAATGGCAGTGAAGCATCTAAAGTAATATTGTCTAATGCCAACACAACAATAGCCTTCAGTCACCAGTCAGGCTCTGGAACCTGAGAGCAGGCCACTGAATGAGATGGCACCAATGAGACCAATGAAGATGGCCCTTCGCAAATCCTACAGACCAGTAACATCACTGGTGGAGTGATGAAGGGTCCATGGTATAATAACAGTCTCCCTCAGACCAGTGTATTGCTCTCGCATAATTCTCACTCAGGATAGCGTACAATTTAAGATTCATTGTTCGTGTTGGTGTACATGCTAATATTTCACCGTCACCACCCCGAGCTTCAGATTGATAGGTGGATACAACTGCATCCATAATCACCGCTCTTATTAATCCAGTGCTCCGACTGCTGAGACGCTTCATTTGTGTACGGCCATATTTCCTGCTCCATCCAGCATGCAAACCGACCGAGCGGCCGACCGACCATGTGTTCACCTTTTGTCTGGTGCTCATTTCATGTTTTGGTCCCCGGGGGGGCTGGATGCATTATTTATTAGATGTTAAGGGCTCCATTGCAAACTTCCAGTGGCAGGGTGTTGTATTTGCTTAATGAATGGGGTTAGAGGAGATCAAAGCTGAAAATATGACAGAGGAAGGGATGGGGGTAGAAGCGGAGATTTGACTTGTCTGACTTAATTGCTGCCTTGCAAGAAGAACCCTCATCAAGTCAGTTCAAGGAGGAGTTCATGCCAAGTTTCAAACTTGTTTTTGTTCGAACTTCTTAAAATGGATGGTCTGTCCACGGCCATTAGGCGTTCTTTAACGTGGTCGTTTTATCCAGGATTATCTATTCTGCACAGGCCACTGAAACTTTCCTGAGTCTTACAGTGTAATCAACTATAATTATCAACCTTCATCACATCATCCAAACGGACATGGAAAAACCCAGACAAATTTGTAAATGATGTAAATCACAGATAGGATGAAACTACATATGCCCTGTCATCGTCCAATATGCTGATACAGTCCTGGTAGCGATACTAACATTTTTTTTGTGTTGAAGTTACAGGATAGATTTTTGAAACCTGCTCAGAGGTGGTGTGGAGCCAGGAACGTTTTGCCTTTACCTTTATTTGTTATCTTCAGTATGCTGCGCTACATGCATCATCAAATGCCCCTCTGACAGTCACGGAAAGCATGACCTCATTACGGGAACATTCAGTGGCAGTAAAAAAAAAAAAAAAAGTTTTCCAGGGACTTGGTAATGAAAGTCCTTGTCTGCATGGCGCCTGTGAAGCTACCTCACTCGCTCGCCTTTCTCTCTCTCCACAGATCATTAGCAGTCATGCTCCTGCTCTTTGAAGTCTGTGAGGTCTGCTGTGTCTTTCATAGCCATGCAAATCCAGGGGACAACCCCAGCCACCTGTTCTCAGACACATCTGTCCACGGGCTGAGGCTTTACTCCAGGGCCGTTCAGCTGCCTCGCTCCACTCTGATCCTCAAAGGGCCAGAGGACGGCCCAGAGGCTATTTTTAGGGGCCTGCTTGATATGGCAGCGCAGACCTTCTGCTCTCTAATGAACATGAGCTCAAGTGTGAGCAAAGGCTCAGAACCCGAAATTTGTTTCTGAATATGTTCTCGACTTTCTCTTGAGTTCTTACAGCAGTGTGTTTATTGCTATCTGCATCAGGATACGGTGAAAAACTTTAGAAGAAGAAAATGAATCGGCCATTTTTTCCCCCCATTGCAAACACATATTATCATCTCATTCTGATTTAATAATATAAATAATAATTTATCATGATATGCTCTATTCTGATTTCACACCCACATACCCCAATTACATATAGCGCCTCATAATAATTCACTTCAAAGGCAAACTGTGTTCTTTGAAGGAGATTTTCAGCGAAGGAGCGCAGAAGTCTTTGTTTAGAGAGAATAGTTGATGTAAGTTCAGTCGAAGTATTCCTTCAGCACAGATACGCTGGAATGCTTTTAATGAAGTGCTTTATCTGCTTCACGAGCCTCCGCTTGCTCCTCAGTGTTGTGATACTCCTGAAGACCGGCATTTGTCTCGGCTGCAGAGGAATCAGATCAGAAGACTCGGCGTCCTGAGGGAGGTTCAGCCGCAGAATGATGACCACGCTCATTAAACATTTCTAATTATTTATAAGCGCTCAGCATTCTCTGACAGCTGTATATGTGAGTGAGAGACTCAGCCCTCTGCTTATGTGCTTGGTCTTCAACCGACCAAGGCACCTGGCTTTCAACTCATCGTATCCAGGAAGCAGTGACATAAGAGCAGGTCAATGACCAGTCGTTCTTTTACCAAGGGACAGATTGTTTTGATTGACAGCCGTATTGTGGTGGGAGCCCATTGCAAGTTGACCCAGAGGGGATCTGCTCAGGGTTGGCTTTTGATTGGCTGTCAGCAGGATTGCGTGATTGAATACAAAATTGCGAGAAGCCACATGGGAGTTTGCTGTCGGGGTCCTGGTGATTGTCCATTGTGACTCAGGTTGAACCAAACTTGCTGTGAAACACATAAGAAGAGTGCAGTGTTATGATTATTTATGCCGGACTCTCTGGGGGAGCCCAAGGCTAAACTGAAAACACACACCTTGCTGGATCCCGTGCCACATTTGGAATGGAGTGCGCAGTGCAGCAGACTTTATTGTAACGCCAACATCAGGAATATATTATTCAACAAAGGCTTGAGAGGAGTACAAATACCCCACTGATAATTCCTCCATCTTTTATACAGTGTATTTTAAACAGATTACTGGCACAATTAACAAAGCCAGCCTGCTGGGCGGTTTAATACTGACCCAGCAACAACAGCACATCGAGCATCTGTCAACAACCTCAACCTCAATCTGGAGAAACTGAATCCCCAGCAATAAAGTATGTGTTGTCACTCCGCATTAGACAGCATGAGGAGTAAAGTAAAACAACACGAGGCGAATAAAACTCAACCCTAGCCTGTACAGCGCAGAGTCGCTGGGTTGTTGGACGTGGTGAAACGTTGCACCGACTCGGTTACAGTAGCTTCGGCACCGCATGAGAAGTCATGGGAAAGTGTGCAGCTGCGCAGCCTCTCCCTCTGCAGGGGGACGCAGCTCTGTGGAGTGTGGAAGGGTAGATGTGCATGAGGGACAGACCTGCCGATCCAGGTGTTGAGCGCTGCCTGGCGTTCTGACAGCCGAAGGGAAAGAGAAAACATGTGCTCTGATGCACAGATGCATGCGCACGCATCGCCCTCAGGAGAACACACATGCAAGAGTCCAGCACGCACATGCAGGCAGAGGGTTGTGCCATGTTGCCTCCACCGGATGTACTGCTGCATTAGCCTGCCAACCGTTCAGTTGGAAATGCATGAGACAGAAATTCCGTTCGGGTGTTGTTGTTGAGGGTCTGTGGCTCAACGACAACTGTCCTCTATAGGTCTGTGATTTCAGCTGTGATGGTGCTGCATCAAAGCTCAGGCGACACCCATGTGAGGTTGCCCGGCCGCAGCAGACTGGTTTGTTGTGCGTCAATTACAACAACATGCCCGAGCCCATTGTGCATTCTCTCACAGCCCAGATCCGTGTGGGGAAACCACCACCAGACCCCTTCTGTAAAGAATATGACTGCGGCTGTAACTGCAACCAGCTTCACACCCCTTTGTTGTTTTAAAGTTTTTTCATCGCTCTCTGGGACCAAGGGATTGTGAATTTTTGTTTCAGAATGACCCAGTAACTTCTGAGTTCAACATTTAATCAGGACTGCCTTCACGTTTTTGTACCATATGTCATTTTGATTTAGGTTAAACCCATCACAACAAGTTCATCTCATACAGAGCAGGGCGTACCTTTCATTGCAACCTACGTCTGCTGCAGTAATCTTCATTGCTCTATAGATTCGTTCACTATACACTCCTTATCACTTCTCTATACCCACATTTAAAACTAATGTCTCATGTTGGGTGATCAGCACAAAACACATGACTGTCACCAAAATTAATGACATGCTTTTAATGAGGTTGTTTTTATTGTTTAATTAATATTGTAAATATTGTTTAATATTTAATTAATGTTGTTTAATATTTAATTAATATTGTTTAATATATTAACAGGTTTCTATATTTTTCTTAAAAAAATTAAAAAATATACTCTTTGGATTGATTGACGATTCACCTTCAGTTGAGCTGACTAAATGTGGCTCCACACCTTCAGTACTTCAGTTCAAACCTGGACTTGGACTTCCAGTTACTGAATCACATCTTATAAAATGAGCACCTCATTTCAGGAAACAACCTGCTATTTCAAACATCAAGTTAACGTGCATGGCGTACTCCATAATGTGCATGTTTCAACTCGTAAAACTCTGGACCTGAAGTCACGTAATTTACTCTCGACCTTCACAGACGGAATTCAAAAGCTTGACAGTATATTACTCAGTTGGCAGCCATTATGTGAAATTCCATTACAGCCTAGTTAGCAGGCAGTGATTGAATGCAGTCCATTCTCCACACATGTATGACCACAAATGCATTGTTCTGTTTACCCTACCATTTCATTTCCAATTAAACACGGAGTCACAGAGCGGCGCTTTTCACTTCAAATTACTTTCTGACTCCATGTTTGATCTCCAGGTAATGAGTCCGAGGAATGACCTTACGCTCATTACGGACTGCCTCACTGTACATTATGAATAGACTTTAATTTTCCACATCCTCCATATTTCCCCATTACGCTGTCCAGATCTTAGAAGGCGATGGAAGTGTGCGCTGTGATGTTCTCCTGAAGTATCAGGGAACTTTCCGATTGGGAGTCCAGCGGCTCTCAGGCACCCAGTGTGATGAAATCCATCGTAGGCGAGGTCATCTGCTCGGGCTGCAGCGTAATTGCAGACAAACAAAAGGTTTTTGATTTGAATCCTGACACCATCGTGCTGGTATGCCTTTTGAGAAGCCGCCGAGAGTTACGAGTAACGAGAGTTAGGGGAAACATCAGCATTTTTCCAATCAATCCCTCGAGAAAAAGGGCAACAGTGATTTGTCTGCGGACATTTTCCCTGTCAGAGATGTTTAACTTCCTTGCGCATAATGGCTCTTGTACTCTGGGTAAACAGCCATTACTAGCCTGTTTATTTGGAAGGAGGGGCTCATTGTGGATCTGACCCGGTTTTCAAATGACAACCCATACCGGAGCGATGGAGAGAGTGAGGAAGAGCAAAGGAGGGAATAGAGAGGAAGACCCAATTTATTTTGAGTAATTGGCTCCACTTGAGCAAACACCCTTTGCTTGCCCAGTGGTCATCTCAGTCCAAGTCTGTGCCAACAGCAAAAAAAAGAAAGAAAAATATATCCCCTGCTCTGTCAGCTGCATGGACTGAAAGAGCTGAGGTAAACCTCCTCCACATTTATCCATTTTTATAACTATGGCACAGCCCGGAGAGCTCTTCCAGCGCTGCACGGATTTATATTCCAAGAAAATGTTTCATACATTTTACTTTCATAACTTACAAGTGAATGAAACTGGCATCAGGAGGAATTATCCTCATTAAACTTCCTCACCTTCAGGTCTAACTGTTCTAACCATAATCTTGATGGAGGACAACTTACTAATAAACGTACACTCTACATCATTTAGATCAATTTCCCGTTTAAAGAAAGAAGTTTAATGACTAAACAGTCTGGCCGCACACTCACCTTTATCTCCACTGAGGAAGCCCCGACTGTAATGTGAACAGCCTCTTTTGGACTTAAGCAAACAAATAAGGACATGAATCAAAATGTGACAGAGCCAGGGCAGCACTTCCAGCAGCGAGGTGGAAAAGGACAGTTTTCTCGTCATGTGACACGCTTACAAGCAAAGGAAAGTCCGGCTCTTTCATTCGGTCATATAGCCCACACCTTTTATAGTACCAAGTGGCCCCAGGCGGTTTGCCAGCCCCATGGTTGCCCCCCACCCCCCGCTCTTCCAGCAGGACTGTCCTCCACAGGAAAGAGGAAACCCCCTGAAACAATATGGCCTCGCCAATTGATAAGTGAGACATCGCCGGGCCTCCTGACAGATTGCGCTGCGCCGGGCCAGTTGGGGCCATTGCCAGGAGACGCCTCTGTGGCCTGTGGAGCGATGTGGGGGTGTGAGGCGTCAGAGAGGGTGGATCCCCTGAAGGGGTGTCACTGGTGGGTCACTGCGCTGAGTAATGGGTCGATGATAAACATGCTGCTGTAGATGTAAGAGTCAGGCTTTGTGCTACGTGTCACTTCCTGTGTGTTTGTGTGTGTACACACACGTGGCAGCAGCCGCTTTGAAGGCTGTCATGCCACTCATTTCTGCGCCGACCCTGAATTGACAAGCCTTGTGGTTTCTCCTGAGATGTTACACACCATGTGTGACTTTTCTAACTCCACTCCCCTTAAACAGACCATAAACACATACATACATAGAAGTACAACCACAGCCCACTGTCATTATTATTTCTAATAAAGAGCCTCTGATCGTGTTCCTCAGCCTGTTGTTTGAGCAGCCACTGCGTTTACCCGCTCACTTGAATCACTCTGTCTTTCCTTTAGAGTTTCAATAAATGAGCAAATGAAGAAAGCAGCATTTTCTGTGGCTGAGTAAAAGAGTTCCTGGGGTCAAGTGGCCTTCCCAGAGGCATATTTAATAGCCGGAGTGCAAATGAAGACAAACGCTGGCCCTAATTGTTGCCTGGAAACAGTCTCGGGGTGGTAAAACCCTGTCCCGTGGCTGATGATCACCATTTGAGCAAGCCAGCTACTCACCAGACTGTGTCTCTGAACCTTAATGTGTCTATCCTTGTGTGCACACACGCTGTCAGGGAACTGGCTGCAAAAAAGGCATAAGACTGATCATTAAAACAGAAAGAGTCGGCAGGAAAAGTGGGCAGCTCAGGGTTTCTCAGATTCAGAGTTGGGTGTTGTGGTTCAACATGTTCATCTGGATAGTGTTTATATAGTTATTGCAGGATCAGACACGGATTTAAAAACTCAACATGTTGTAAGGAAGAGCGCACAGTGTACATTAATCACTTCAGATGGACTGATCAGACTTGTCAGCAAAGCCTTCAACTCACAGTCGAAATGTTTTCCATTTTCCATTAAATGATAATCTCTTTTGACTTCTCCCCACATCCTTTTCTTTTCCAAGTGGCTGTTGCTAGCGAGGAAACCATCAAAAGGTTTTGACCTCCGAATTTATGTGGTCCATCTATTCCCATGAATATAATAGTCAGAGGAGACATGAGGACCTGATTGAAAGAAACAACCTTTGTAGCTTTGTTGACCAGGGACAGACTTGAGCTTTTTCTCAAAGCCATTGTGATGATTCATATTGCAAAGTAATAGCTTCTACTTCATTTCCCTTTTGACAGACAGTTAGAAGACACTATCTCATATTATTAAATACAAGGCTACAGCTACGGTAACAACATCTGTCCACAGGCGTCTTTATAAGACACAATTATTGTTTTATAATAAGTTTGTTCATTAGTTATATTCAACTTCTGCAGCTTTTGGGGATCTCTGCTCTTTAAATGTTCAGAACCAGGAGATGTTAGTTTTTTGTCAAATTTAAGGCTGTTGTCATACTCATCCAGAATGCCAATGTTCTTTGCTTCTGACATTTGCCACATTTGCCACAATTTGTCCTGCCAGCCCCACAGGGAACTGTCTGGGAAATATCAGAGTGAGCGGCCAGCCATTGTTGAAACCTGGAAGAATACAAATATCTCACTGAAAAAAAGAGATATTTGTAGAATGTAGAAGCAGAATTTTGACATCATCATCCTCCCTCCTGCTGCTCAGGAACTCAGAACTCCTTTCCTGAATGATCCGGAAATATTCCTTTTGTGAATGAGTCCAATTCTGATTTCCCGCTGCATTCTTCTTATGTGAAAGTCAAACTCCAATAACTGACCATCATTTCTGGACATATTCCCCCTGAGGAGCACTGGATATTGAAACTTTTCTAAACCACTTGGAAGATAAAGTTGCGTTCCTTTTACTATTGTTTTGCTGCAGTTTTCTCAATCTCCTTTCCACTAAAAGATTACTACTAGCTTTCAGGTAGTGATATCCGGACGCGATAAACCTTCATCTTGGGCCTCACAGTCAGTTCCTCAGTGCTCCACAAAGCCACATAAACATGGGTCAAACCAGATGTCCTCTGCAGCGCAGCATCCCTCACAGCGCTAAATCATTTCTGCCGAGTATTTTGTCCTTGTTGTCAGTCAAAGCTTCATCCTAAGTGAGGACTCATCACAGCATGAATCCCTCCACAGGTTTTACCCACCTGGCTCTGTGTGTTACTGTTCAAGTTAATGGGCCCACTGCAACGTCGGCTACGGCTCTTTGAAAACATGCTTCTCTTCACTCGACGTGAATGACCAGACCCTCTGTATTTTTCTTGGACATGAAATCGAGTGTCACATTTTTTTCACCCCAATTAAAAGTGGGTTTTGTAAACAGACAGAAATGTTCAATAGTTTCTAGAGGTGCGACGACCCATCTGCAGGATTTTTTAAAACGGATAAAAACATCTACAGGGTGAATTTGTCCGACAGCTCCACACACTGAAGAGGAATGCAGGAATGGAGATGGACTTGAAGCCCACGCATGGTATGGTGCGGTCTAACCTGTTTATAGCTGTTGGTGTCTTTCCACCACATAATTTCTTGATTTCCATAGTTCGGGTTTGTCTGTGCACTGTCACTTTTGAGTGCTTACATGAACCGTTGTGGTCAACCCCGTGCACTTGTGCACATGCACTGCAGTTCCAGCAACTTGGAACTTGTTTCAAAAAAGACACAGAAAAGTGCAGGAAAAATATTTCAAAGGCAACTGAATCAAGGCCACATTTAGAGCAGATGGGGTTGAGAGTGGCCTCAGGATCATCAAATAACATAACAAGTAGACATTTTTGAAAAATGCTTCAGAAATGTTAACATGGCTTGGAACGCGTTTGCAGAATCCAAACTCTTTTTTTCTTGCTCCTCTCGGAATTGGTGCGTCAACACATTTGTCATAAACTGTATGTGTGTGAAGATGAGTGATTGTGTTTGGGCTAGCCGGGCTGTAAAAACCATAGTTCAGTGCTATCACAGCTTTCTGGATCCAGGTCTCCCAATGAGAATGTTGACACAGGCCTACAGCCAGAACACTGTCGGCTCCTTAGGATACCCTTGTCCGTCTCGTCAACCTGCCCCGGGGGCCGAAGTGCGGCCATTTCCTTTTGCACAATAGCTAGTCCGCAGGATGATGTCACCGTGTGGAAATCACGCGCCGTCAGTCAGGGGCAAAGGGGTGTTCGCAGCGTGCTCTGCAGGATGACACCAAACCTCGGCGAAAACCAGGGTCTCTGAAGTTCAGAAAAACAGGTGCTGAGATGTGTACACAACCTGCTGACACAAAATGACAGACAGAGGAACAAGTTTAGCACTGAGCTCTACAGAGAAACAGATATTTCACTCAGGAGGCCGAGGTACGAAAACAAGAGAGAGCACAAGGGAACAAGGATATTGCTCCTTTTAGTTAAAATCAATACGTACAAAAACATGTGGGGAGGGTGTGACTTCCAATGAGTCACACTTGTTGATATTATACTGATAAAATCCCATGTAGGTATTTTGGGAAGATATAAAACCTCATTGCCAGAAATAAACCTGCACTATATTTATTAACAGAATGTGTTTACATGTGTCTGTCAGACTGCTGCTGTGGTATCTTACATTTCAATAAACATTAACATCTATTCATGAAAAATTTACTGTACCCTGTCATCTGCAGGGGACAGTGGCCTCTGAGGTCTCTATCACACAAACAATCACTGCCTTGTTCCCAAAGACATACATTTTAAAACGTTCTCGCTTTTAACTTAAATTTAGCCCGAGGACCCACAGCATTCCTAGATTCATATCACAAACCCTCTCTCTGTTCAACAAGCACTTTCTACTGACACCGTAACCTTCCCTTATGAATTTTATACCCTCAACCTAACCAATCATACCCAGTCATAATACGTATGAGAGAAAAATCGGTGGGCACCAGGGTTCCACCGCGGCCCCTTGGGCCTGATGCAGGTCAGGTCACCTTTCCTCCCATCGCTCTTGCCTTGTCTTCAACCTTCCTGTAGGAGCAGCCTTTCAGTACTTCCTGAATTCAGATCAAAGTGGGATAAACCGCCCATTCTCCTTTCTCCCAAAGCTTGGTTGAGCTTGTTTTTGGAGCCGCACCACCACACACCTCTGATCCCGGCAGTGATCTAACTGGGCTGAAGCTGGCTCTGGGGTCCGTGGTTGGGTTTCAGTGCCAGCGCGTGCTTTGCATGGTTCCCTGGTGAAATCTGCAAGTCAGTGCTGGCTGTGACACACTGAGAGAGGACGTGGGATATTCGCACCCTGCTGATTCCTTTGAGGATGAAAACAAAAGTGTAGTGTCTGAGTGAACGTTTCCCAGCAGCGAAGGATGAACTGGTGGAAATATACATAACCAAACATCCTCAGGTACACAGAAAAATAAGCCAGATGCAAATCGGTGCAGTGACCATCAAAGAGCGGTTCCAGGATGTTGGGGGGGCGGGGGCGAGAGGAAAGAGGGGAGCTGGGTTCTGAACATCTCCATGGTAGCACACAGAGAGAGGTTGACCTGAAAGGCAGTCTTGCCTTTCAAGGATGAAAGCTCACACGTCAATAGTGTCCTCAGGTATTCAAGGTTCTTCCTCCAGTCTAAGAAATGAGTCAGGATGATATTTGCAGCAAAATTCAAAACAGGGGAGGGGGTCTGCCTTCAGCCATGTGTTTTAATTAAAAAAGCTATCTGTGCACGCTTCAGGGGTTTCTATGGCTGCGTCATCCTGCAGGCCACAGCTAGGTGAGTTAGTGCATCTTTGAGTGGGTTGTGCTCTTATCCGGGTCTTGGCCAGCCTCGCACCGGACTTCGCTCTTTGCCAGACTTCAGTGCATTTCCCTTGCGCCCACCTTGAGCGCTGACTGAGAACAAAGAGCAGACAAACAACATCAACTCTCATTTTTCATTTCAAACACGGCAATCTGCAGGAGGATGACAGGTTCCTGGAGCGTGCTGCTCTGTTTTGATATCTCCCAATAAAACAAAATGATATGGTCCCTCCATCTGGATCCAGTTGCCAGTCCACGCCAGAGGTAGACGTGTCAGTTGTTATTATTATTTTCCCCCTGTGATGTTGAGGTCTGGTCGCAGATGAAAGAGGGTCACTTGGCATACCTTGCGTGCTCTCCTGTAATTATGGGAGTCACTTGTTGAAGGTCACCTTATATGGCTTCACAGGGGAACGCGTTGCCTTACTGGGTGAAAACTCACACACACGGGGTGAATATATACATATTTTTTTGTTTGCTGTCATTTTATTTAGCAACTGTATCTGGTAACTGTGAAAATGTGCATCCTTTAGTTCAAAACATTCTTATTTTAAATATTTACTTTATTAACTTTTGAGTGGCCATTAAGGACTTTCAGACAAACAACAGCCATAAAGGACTTTTATGGCAGATTACCACGATGTTTTTTCGAAGTGCATTCATGCATCGCAAGTGATGAAGCCGACATAATTATATTTTGGGTGTCAGCCATTTTTCTTTTTGTCAGAGTTTAAGGCGCACTCAGCAGGAGAGGTATATTCCAGTGACAAGTCTGTCTGCCAGCCTGTTAACTCCGTGATTGTTTCCAGACAAGTGTAGTTGCCCTCTGGACAGCACGTCTCTCAGTTCTAGAGTAATGGCCAATTACCAGGAGGCAGTTTGTTGAAAGGATGCAGCCAGGAACTACATCTGCCTTCAAACAGACCCTCAGATCCAAACATATGCTCTGGAGCAAACTACCTTCAGAGATGAAATGGAGTCAGGAAGAACCAAAGCTGCCTTCAGAGTGTCGTGCGACTGTTGAGAAATTCCTGAGCCAAGACTGACATGAGAACTTTTTTTCAAAGCAGAAATTGTTTGTGAGGGAGAAAAAGACAAGATGGCTGTTGAAAAGTGCTTGATGGAGTTGACATGTGGTGTGTGTGTAATGCAGTGCGTCATTTCTTACTGACTCGTGTCGTCTTGTGCCTGAAATCAGATGTGGCGTTTTATCAGGAAGCATCGTGATGTCGCTCCACACACCGAATGAAACCTCATATAATGGAAACATCCCCTAGGGCCCGATAGTCCTCCGATGATTCAATATTTCCCAATTCTTTGTGCCCACATGCTCATAAATATCAGTCCTCTGAATATTTTTTAAACGTGATCCCTTAATTATTCCCGGGGAAATCAGTTCAAATGTTGAAATACTCCTTGATCCTGATCCAGATCAGCCTTCCCTGACCCATAGGCGCCCTTCCATCAGGTTCTGTGATAATCCGTCCAGTAGAATTTAGATCATGTTTAAAAACAAACAAGCAGAAAGAGGAGAAAATAAAAACTCCTTGGCAACATAGTGGCTCATCGAGGAAGAAACAATGGAAACATGCACAAGGCATCGGGCCACATCAGCCATTTGCACTTTGCATTTTGACGTCACAAATAGACAAGCGCTGGAGCTTACGTGACGTTGCGCACCGCAGTCGCCGCTCCCTCCTGCAGCTCTGTCAACAGCTTTCTGCAAGGCCAAAATGAAATAATTTCCAAAACCCAACGGGTTCCAGCCTGTTTCTTCTGTCACCATGTCAGCACCAGCAGCTCAACATATTGCCCGGCACAGACCCGCTGCTTTTACAGCCGACAGTTTCAGAACCAAAATATTCCAGCAGGATATCTATACGAGGAACAAAAACTCTCTCCTTGGACCTGTTCTTCGGGTTAGTGGTCACTGTTGGGACTCCAAGTGTCTGCCAGATGTTTCCCTGAGCCTTTGATATATTTACTGATCTTTCTGGAAACGATCAAAAAAGAAACCAGCACATGAAATCAGTGTGTAAAGAATATTCCTTTCCAACTGTCCCTGCCACTCACCTGGAAAAAAAAAGAAATCTAATGAAATGGAATGAAAATAATTGTAAAACATTATACTGCTGAAAGATAAAACTAAGAAAACATATGATTTCATTTTATTGATTTTTGTGAGCAGATTTAAATGAAAAATAGCTGAAAAATGAGATATGTTAAAGTCACAGTGAACAATCAGAACATAAAAAATAATACTCAATATATGTGCAATTGGACAGTTGTTTCGCCAAGGAGAGGACAAATGAGTGATTTTTATTGAATAAAAATCGAACTAATTGATGATAAAATATTGTCTTTCTCTCTGGTTTTTATGCTTTATCATAAACGTGAACTCTCTCAGTTTGATTTTGGCAAAACACTCGTGTATCAGAATGATCAGCTGGCTCTTTGACCTTAAACCTGCTCATGATCGAGGCCTGTGTGTTATGAAGCAACTGGAAATGCTATGTTTTGCGTGTCGGCTCGGCCCATGCCGTCACCACAGCTGCTTCCTCTTACCGCTGATACAGAGCAGGTGGAGACACGATTGGCTGGCAGGCAGATATCGATCCATCAATCCCTCTATTGCATCTTTTCAACCCTAATATCGCAAATGTATGGAGAGTTTATTTCCAAATGCACATAGTTTAGATATAAACATTGCTTAACCTTTGTTGTAATAATCTAAAGGATATAAGATTAGATTAGGAACATACACTTGTTTAACCCCTGAAAGCATGTTCACTTTTTCCCAAATTCAACCACCAAGACTGTGGTAGCAATTTGCTCTCATTGCCACCAGAACTTTCAGCCTGGATCCACTCGGGGTCCTTACGTGCATCTGGACGCTGCGGCAAACCTCAACAATATTTTTCCATATTTTTGATGGAACTTATCCACATCTATATTATCTGCAATTTCCTTCTCCTCCGGCCGCCTGCCTGCCATTTTTTTTTTTTTTTTTTTTTACCACAAATTCAGACAAATTAGACGTCTCCTTTAATCTCTTGATTGGGTGCTGTTGTGATAGTGGATATCCGTGGAGGATGAAGATTGATTGACTCCTCTGATGCCGTTGTGAGAATCCAAACAGTCCCGTTGCCGCTGGTGATGTCACGACGTTGGGAACCAGGTGCAGAGGCCACTGAGTGCATCAGAGAGGCCCACTGTAATTCAGCGCACACTTAACAGCTAGTCAACATGGCTCAGTGTGATCCTTTAGTGTTTCTTAACAGCATTAAGTTAAATTCCTTGAGATCATATGTTTCAAATTCAGACAGCTCCCATTTCAATCATCTAATTGTGCCTGCACCTTTCATTGAGGACTTTGGTTCCTCTATTTATGAAAAATAATGGGCCGTCGAGGGTTCAGAATTGTTGAAATGGAGCAGTGGGGCCTGGGGGTGAACTTAAACCTCCACCTTCACATGCACGTGTTGCTGTGGACCTTTGATGATTTTCCACAGCTCTCGCTGCATCCCGACAGGAACTCTGAAAATAAAAACATTAGCTAACAAGGCGGCATCCTGTTCTTCTGCCTCCCCCTCTCTAAGATCATGTTTCTAAGTTCCACGTTGTTGTTTTTGATTCAAATGAAGCTACACAGAACCATATAATCCCAATTCGACAAAACATACATCCGCCTCAATTTGTTAGAAAAGAAACTTCGACCGGTCGTGGGGAAGTCGCGGGTGCAGCGAGGCAGAAGTGATCCCTCACAGGTTTCCACCAGACAACGTTGATATACTGTGTTTTGCCCCAAAATGAGTGTGTTACTTTCCAGAATCCCAAACAAGAGAGTTGTAACAAGAGTTCCTGTTCATTTTCTTCACAGAATATGTTGTGACAGCAACAGGTACAAAACAAAGGCTCCAGTTTGGGACACAACTTGTTCTGAGGAAACGCCAAGCTTCAAGCTTTGTGTACAAAAGAATGTAAGTAAATTAAGAATATACGTTTATTGACAAATCCACATAAATCACAAGGACAAACACAAGTATTTTATGAACACTAATTCAGCTTTGAATTATTTTTGCATGAATAAAAACTATTTTTCACAATTCTCAAGTGCTTTGCAAAATAACTTTAATGAAAAACACTCAACATATTAGGCGTCCATCACATTATTGTTCCATTATTGGGAAACAAAGAAAAAATGCCAGGCCTGCCACTCTGCACTTCCACAGCATTTGTCTTTAACTATCCGCAAAAGTATCTTATATTTTACATGAACATAATGACATCTAATGATTTATCCCTCGTAGAAACCATACACACAGGTAGTTCTATGTTTATGATCAGTATTAATAACTGCAGTAATAATATCCTGGTATTTATCCTGACATACCGTGAGTCCAGATGGGGCAGAGGCGGCGTTTTTTTTGCCGGGAGGGGGGGGGGGGGGGGGGGGGGGGGGGGGGGGGGGGGGGGGGGGGGGGTCTGTAACCAGACTGCAGCCTTGCTGTGTGCAGAACCCACATCCATATAGTCTGTAATCTGCTTTTTAACTGGTGCGTGCATAGAGACGTCTCCTTCCCTGGGTTGCTATCTCTCACTGCTGTCAGGGGAATTGTTTACCTGCACCGCAGCGTTGCTATGTCTGGGCTCTGTGAGACCGCTGAGTTCTGAATTAAAGATGCAGGAGCTCTGGCCCGCGAGGCAGCAGTGTGTAACTGTATACTCCCCCACTGCTCCGGCTCTATCAATCAAACCCCGGACTGGCTGACCCTCTGATGGGATAAATGATTCCAAATCTGACTAAAGCCATTGCTTTGGCACTGGGGTATAAATCTTGGCCTTAAATTTAATAATGGGAGCTCGGAGGGGTGAGGCACCTGAACTGTGATTGGTCATGTGGATGTGAGTCACAAAGGGGAGTCCTTGGGTACTATTTTCTCTCTAGCAGCCCCAGGAAGCCGTCCGTCGACCTGCTACTTCAGAGTGTGCACTCTGGGTGATAAACAGCATTACATTAAATGCAATGCTGTTTTTAAACACTCCTTCAACCCAATTCTCTCTTCTCTGTCTCTATTGTTTCCACTCAATCTGCCGTCCAGTGGAGGTCCAAAGGGTTAGAGGGGTGATTCCTCTGTTTTACAAACTCCTGAATCATCTCCTCTTTAATGTGGAGCGTTGGCGGAGGAGGCAGGGAGAAAACACGAGTGATGGGGTGAGCTGAGGCTTTCATTTGATCCTCCATAATACGTCTCGCAGACTCAGATCTGGTTTCTCCTTGGCTGGTTTCAATTCAGTGGCCAGTAATCGCCATTCCCGAGGAGTTCTCTGTTTATGTCCTCTTGTCCTCTTCTCTCTAGCCAGCAACAGCAGGTAGTCTCACGGAAAGAAAAACTGCAAAGCACTAACTGGTCTGGTTCATTCATGATGGAAGACAAATCACGCTGATGGGAAACAGGACAAACTTTTTTTCATGTCCATGTTTTGAAGCTGGTGTTGCACTTTAGTCTGGATTAAATTGTGAGTTTTAAAGAAGGATAAGTGAAGAATACACAGCTGAAGAGGAAGAATGTCCCTGAAGAGCAGTTCAGTTCCTGTATTGACACACCGACGGTGGTAATCAATGCGCAGAGTCGGAGCTCTAACTGCTCCCATATGGTAGGGGCTTGTACTGAAGTAAGGCACACATGCGGCTTCACAAATAACAGTCTGGAGGAGAACTTCTGTAATGGAAACACATGTAGTTTCCCTCTGATGGTCAGGTGTGGGGCACAGCTCCTTTATTTAGATATGTGGAGAAGGAGCCTTACGATCAAGGGACAGCTCATCTTTGTGGTGTCCCTGGGATTTGTTCGGTGCTGCAACCATGACCATGTGTTGTTACAAATTGCGCGCTTTGACGAAACACAGCGCTGAGACTTGGTGTATTTTGATCAGCGGAAGTTGAGAAGATTGTTGTGAAATCCCCAGGAGTTGAAATCTGGGGTTTTCTGTCTCTTTAGTTTTATAAATGACTGTTTAGTTCTTTGTCACTTAACAAGACCCTCCATCTTATTTCCTTTCATCACTCAGGAATGGTTGAGTGACCATCACGGTGCAATGACCATAAGCGTGTCCTCATGTGCGTCAGATGCACTGGTGGGTGGGGTTAAGTGAGACTTGATGGATCATTGACTCTCTCAGCTGTTGTCCCCTGTTTTATTTGGAAATCAGACAAGGATGACCTCATCTCCCCAGAATTCTTGCCGATCATTAGGCCGTGCAGAGACCCTTCCGTCCTCTCATCTGCTTCCATGCACAGAGGCCCTACACTGTGGGAGGCGTTCAGATGCCTGCAGAGGGACCCCAGACAAGTGGCCAATTAACACGTCACGCGACACTGAAGGAAACGATCTCAGAGAAATGCCTCAGTGGCTCCCTGCGGTGGCAGGACACCAGGGAAATGGAAATAACTGCAACAATTTATTGT
Organism: Pseudorhombus dupliciocellatus; assembly: GCA_016785235.1. Lineage (NCBI taxonomy): Eukaryota > Metazoa > Chordata > Actinopteri > Pleuronectiformes > Paralichthyidae > Pseudorhombus > Pseudorhombus dupliciocellatus. Next base: position 1,397,756 of record JAFBJW010000359.1, on the reverse strand, counting down.
GATTTCACAAATGGGTGAAAGAAGAACAACTCACCATGATGAGCAAAATCAAAGTGTTCAGTGCGGTATAGTCCGAGTCCAGGAACAATTGACTACAATCAACACCTTTGATTTGGTTTGGTCAAAACTGTGCAACCCATATACTGCATTCTTAACAACCTGACAAATCTGAGCCAGGTGGCATCCTGAGGTTGACCCTGATACCTTTGTTAAAGGAAAGCCAGGACACATAGTGAAACCAAACAAAGTACAGGCAAAGCTGTATTCTTCAAAAATATTGCAGACCATGAGAAAGCCTATTCAAGGTCAAACTGTCCCACTGAGCATAGTTTTAGCCAAAGGGGGCATCAGGAATACCTATTAAGATATTCTGCAAGAACAAACAACAAAGCTTTCACATAAGTGAATGTTTTTTTACTAAAAAGTCAAGGTTAGGGTTTCTTTTAAAGCAGGTCAAAATAGGGGCTTGAACTCAAGTTCAGTATATGAGCCTTAGCTCTGCTCGTAAAATCTTAATTCAGGAGCAAGAGCTTGACCAACTCAGGGGGAGTTCAGATATGTCAGTAGAGTTACGATGCAGAGAAATGATTGGAAATCTAAACAGGAAAAAAAAAGGAATGCTGAGGTGTCATTGTTTCGGGGAAGAGTGCAATTTTACAAACACTGTCTGGAATCAAAGGACAGACACAAGCTACAACGCTGAGGGCCAGAACTCACCATGACGCCCATTAGTGACTCAGTCGATATCTGGTGTCTCCTGCCTGAAGATCTCTGTGTGGTTGTTTATGCAAGCTTTCTCAGTGAAGACACAACCAGGCATGTATTTCAAAGACTATCTCCCTGGTGGACGCAATGTCTCCTTGAGTTTCTTGGAGAGAATGTGCAGGTTCTTTGGGGAGAAAGAAATAAGAATATTGTGCATACTTGAAACAGACTAGAGATTAGCTTACCTCTTTGATGACCACAAAGACGAAGAAAAAAGCAACAACTACAGGCAAGAACAGGGCGTCAGCCTGAAGGCTGAGTACAGAGAGGGTTTCTAAACATGTCTGAGAAACCAGGGGAAACTTTTGATTTTAATTGACTTGTAATCCAGCCTTTAAAGGGAAGAATTAAAGGTACATTTGAGGACATGCCTTGCATTTCAGAAGCTGGTTCTTCAATTAAACAACAACAACAGAGAAATTACTGATATGGTAACACTGATTAAAGTTTCATCAAATTCCTTAAGGACGACGCATCGTTGGCTTTACAGTCGCAGTGGACCTCAAAGCAGGAAAAACCCAAATCTGCAACATATAACTAACGCTGAGGCCTTTATTTGGTTTGGACCTGGTTCAACCTCCTAAAGAGACTTAGGGGTCCATCTAATCCCTGGGATGCAGTGCCTCCAACACAGTCATCCGCTCCAGTCCCCCCTACCTCTTCACTGAAGCAAGAGATTAGTGGAAGAGAGACTTTATCCGCCCACCTTTTCCATAGCATATCCAACCGAGACACGCAAGGAATCGCTTAGCAGCTTCCCTCTGCAGGCAACATGTATCCATATATTTCCACACCATACCACCTTAGGCCTTTTTTTTACTTGGGCCGCTCTCAAATTTTGAAAAAGACAGAACTTTGTCCGCACTTGTCCCTGGACAGACTTGGGTTTTGATGGAGACCAGGACTGCTCGGGGTGAAATTTAGCACATTAGCCATGAGGTGAATGGTGTGTGTACACATTTTTGAGACACTGCCCCCCCAGAGAGGGAAACTTGACCTGGGTTTCCCTGACGGACGAATCTGGCCTGAGAACCATGATGCTTGCCTCGGGTCCACATTCTGAGCTCTAACTGAGCCTGGGAATGGTTTCAGCTATACATGAACTGTGCAGGGGAATACAAAGGTTAGCTTTCTCTGAACATTGTGTATCATGAATAAATTATACATGGTGCAAGTCAGAAAGTCAAAATTGTTCTCGCAGTAGAAAATCGTTATCAAAATGTTGGGAGATGTTCTCATTCAGTATACAATCTGACATTCAGACAGAGCACTGATCCACTGCTCGTGCATTTTAAAAATAATAATGACATATATAATATTCTGGCAGCTTTATGTTACTAATCCTGTATGGAAGTGCTGATTGCTATCACTGTTGTCTAGTCTGACTCAGGTTAAACCCCAGGTTAAATCAGAATCAGAACATTTCTAAAATTGAATGTCTTTGAATTGTGTAAATGACTTGTTCCTCAAGTCTTTATTTGAAAGTGTAATTGTTTGATTTATTGAGATTTTCAAGGATAGTCAGTGACAGAGCTGTGTGTGTGTGTGTGAAATAAAGAATCTGATACTCAATACTAAAATAAACTTGTTAGAGAAATAGAAGCCTATATACAGACATGAGAAAATGTCTGTTTTCTGATTGAATCAAGCTAAGGTCTTTTACTCGGGATGATATTTGAAACGAAACGTGTTATTCAGGAAATGGCTAACAGGCATCCCTCCGCTGGTCCTGCTGGGCCTTTGGATTTCATGGAAGTCATTTATCGGGGCTACGATCTCACCTCAAAAACCTCAGCGTATAAGAAACACACACAGCTGGCATTGCATAGGTACACACATAGCAAGAGCTTAGCAAAGATAGACACACTGCAGGCTTTACGCCTGCCGTGAGTAGATAAACACTGTCCATGGGTTAAAGCCTCTCACACTCCCTGGGATTTAGCCACTTTCTGTGTGATTTTTCCCTCCAGTGTCAATGTTTTGAACAAGGCCTCTCACTGAGAAAGAAGAGGGCAGCTGTTCCACACTTTGTCTTCTCGCATTTATGCTTCTCTGTCTCTTATTCAGCCTAAAGAAAAACAACATGAACAGTTTTTAATGGGGTGATTCATGACACAGCAGATATTGTACAAAATAGCGCATTTAAGCTGTTCAGTGGTCTTTATGAACGCAGAGGGACTTTTTTGTCCAGTGTGAAAAAACCTGGGAGGCTAATAAGACATGCATATTTAACATTACACTTGTGTTCCCTGTTGTTGGATTTCTATTTGCTTTTGATTCATATCTGTCTGTGTAATATTGTAATTCAAATGTGCGCTGTGGAGCGTGCCAAACAGTAGGTCTCATGGTGCAGGGCGGGAAAATGCTGTGTGAATGTGTGTGTGTGTGTGTGTGTGTGTGTGTGTGTGTGCCAGCAGCCTGATAATGGAATATGACTTAAAAGGTTAAAGGAGCGTTCTTAACTATTTTTTAAGTTTAATCATGCACGCTAACGTTTGATGGAGTCTCCCCTTCTACTGCAAAGCTTTCCTCTTCATTACCTAAAATGGAACAGCTCACAAATCAAGTGTGGCAGACTCTTTTTTTTTCCTCCTATGAAGGGAAAGGTGCACATTAATTAGCTTGTATTTATTTAGCTGGAAGCCTTTATAATTCCACAGGAGAAAAGAAAAACCTTGGGGGAAGTAAGGCTCACTGTGCTAAAGGTAACAGCCCCTTTCTATTTCTAAGCCTGTATTTTGTTTGACTCTCAGGAGGAAAACGTTCAGCTGAAATAGAAAAGGAGCTTTACATGAAGATCGTGTCAGGCAAATCTTGATAAGGTTCTCATTTTTCAATGTGCTTGTGTTATAAAGCACTATAAAATTATCTCTCTCTCTCTCTCTCTATATATATATATATACACACATGTATATATATACAGATTGAACACTTGAGTTCACGTTTTCAATCATCCACAGTAATCAGTGGGAAATTTTGCAATTTGTGGCTGTGGCTTGATGTCAGAATTTAAAAAAGATGGAGGAAAAATAGGGACAACACTGCTGGAAGTGGCCAGTTGTTTCACCACACAAATCTCCTCCACACAGTGGCTAACAAAGTGATGATGAGTCCGAACGAGAGTGCGCTCCTCTGGAGAAGGATTACTCTGCGGCGTATCGCTGCTTCGCTGTGCATGGACTGAGAAATTATGGTCACCAGGGAACAACCTTTCATCATATTTCAAGCTGAAGGAGAATATTGGTCTGGGACAAAGTGCAGGGTTGGAGGGGGAATGTGGACCGGACTAAAATTAACAAACTGAATTTTAAATAATCTGGATATTTATGAGGTGGGATGTGGTTTGGGAGGAAAGGAGGAATTATTGGTTCAGATTGACTTTGGTCTCGTGTTGAAAGTGGCTGCTCATAACTGACAGGAGGAGGAGCGTGGCGTGTTGTTCTTGGTCGGCCAAACACATACTTGAATGTAATTCATCTCAGAGTTCACGGTAATTCCTTCAAGGACTCACAGATGTATCTTCCAGAGCTGTTTGAATTCCTGCAGACCACCATGCAAATCATCCTCGGTTTAATCCAAATGTCCCAACGCGGGAAAATCCACCGCATCAGATCTGGTGGCTCTGCCAGTCAAAAACAATCCCAGATAACTCAGGCGAAGCACATCATCATCATCATCATCCTCATCATTGCAGTCAGCAGCACTGAGCAGCTGTACCATGGGAGGTAGAAGGTATATGACTGACTGACTTTTTTTTGTGTGATAAAATTGTGATGAAACACAGGAAATTATCCATTATCTATACCTCTCATGTGTTGGAGGTGACAGGAACTGACACTGTGTGAGAGCACAGGCCACCGACATATACAGAGGCAAACAGGGACATGTTAATTAAAGTCGTCACCAAATTAATGACAGGCCTGAATCAAACATCAGTAACAATTTACTGATGTACAGGCGCCATGCAGTTACTGCACAGCGCTCCTTGGGTAACTGACATTGCTGTAATAATATATATAACGGATCAATACGCTGATCAGATCAGGAACAGGTAAGAAATAATTGTTTGTCAGGAGGTGTTATTGTGAAACAGATGGAGAGGAATAAAGGCAGCTATACAGAAGACACCTCATTATAGCAGCAGTTCACCACTTAAAACCAGCTTAGGGATTGTGACAGATGCACAGGAATCTCTCTCTCTCTCTCTCGCTGCCTGTAACCCTGTGGCTGAGTCTAAACAATGCAATCTGCCTCGCTGCCTCGCCAGTGATTTTTTTTCCCACTGATGAATAAGCAGGTGTTCATGGTGTCAGGAAATCAGCAAGGACCTCAACATATTCTGTTTTTAATAAGTTCCTCAGTACCTGCTTTGGCCGCCAGTTGTGTACTGGCAGCTGATGTGGAGAACACCATAGAGCCAGGGCGGTATTTACAGACCAAATATTGACATGCAATACTTCGGCTAGTGTTTGATCTTGCTGGAAAAGGTGTAAACATAAAAATAAATCCCCAAAAGGATTTTAGTGTTCTCGATTGAAAATATTGTTCCCTCCCATTTCCAATCACTGGACTAAGCTAAGCTAACTGGTTACCTGGCTTGGAGGTCTATATAAAATATGTGTGGTTAGTTATTGCTGGCCAACATGGTGTTGGTTCCAAAGTATACTATTTGGGAAAAATGAAGCAAAGTCAAACTGACACTCAGGAAAACACTCAGGAAGGCACTCAGCCGGTGTCTGCCAAGACTCAGCAGTCACACACGTTCAGAAAATGACAGAGATTCCGACATTGTTCCCTGTGAAATGTTAAAAATGTCCTTTCTCACAATGTTAATGAAAGAGATAAAAACCAATCCTGGATACGCCCGTTTGTCCGGCTTCATTCGTGCCAACATTTTAAAAAAATCATTCTTGGGCCACGTCCCATCCTCCCATCAGTTACTGTGGAAACCCCGATCCTGAGTCACAGCCTCCTGCCGACGGACTGACCCAACGGACAGGGGTGAAAACCCACCGGCTGTGCTAACTTTTCCTTTGAGTCTGATGAGGCAGCTTGGTGGGTACACAAAGGCTGTCATAAGACACTGTACTTGTTTCTGCCAGACTCTTCCCTCACTGTTTTTACTGTGAAGCTTAAAAGGATGAGAGCCGGGGCTGTGAGGAAGCACCTGGTACCCATTAGAGTACATTCTATTGTATTTTTGCAGTGCAGCACAGAGCAGGAGGAGGTGGGGAAAGGAGAGCCTGTGTCCACAGCCAGAATTCGAGAATTTGGCCAAAACCTGGTGTCGTGATCAAGTGCTTAAAAGTTCAAAATTAGGTAATTTTGGAACAGAAAGAAGAAATGTAATATAGTAATGCAGGAGGGTTCACTCTGTTAATTTGCCACATGTCTTTGGATTTCTTGCTAGAAGGGTGATCAAGACGATTTCCAAAGATGTTGTCATCCTGGAAACGCACGTACACACACACACAAACAGTCATGAACATTCATTACCCTTGAACTCTCAACTCACATCCCATCCCGGGTAATACAGTTTGGGCCGTGTCCTCTGTGGAGCCGTCTTACTGGAACCAAATCTGCTCGTCTTGTGTATCCAAGGAATCTGCTTATCTGATGCTGACTTCCTGAGCCTGGGCCTGTAAATAGACCTGAGGTTGACTGGTCCGCCTCGAAATCACCATCAGGTCTCGTGGGTGAGCGAAAGAGGAAGTTAAAAGGAAGGAGGGAAGATGCAGAAAAGAGAGGTGAAGTTAGTGTACTTTTGGAGTGGAGGGGAAACGGTGGGATGGTTGTTGTTCGGGTCAGGCTGTTTCCTGAGGCCAGTTTGAGGCCTGATCCACTAAATTACAAGTACCCATAAAAATAAACCTAGTGTATCATGTGTCTAATCTTATCTTCTGTTCTCTTCTCCCCTCTTTTTGTTTTCCACCCCCTCCCAAATCTCTTCCACTGTTTTGATGCGCTACCCCAACTGTAGTTAATTGTATTAAAGCTCCAGCCATGGTTGTCGTTCCAACTAAAATAAAACAACAATGGCTTGCAGGCCAGCGGAGATCCTACAGCTGGACCACGAGTAACTCAAGAGCTCTGTCACTGTTTCCTGCTCCGGACCCTTTGTTTGAGCAGAATGCAGATTTAATACGTCTGAATGAGATAAGACTCTGTGGGAGTGAGATAACTCAGCCCAGAGGAATCATTTGTTCAACCTGAATGGATTTCAAATGAGAATTTGTCATTTCTGGTTATATCCTGGAAAAGGTATCAGTGGGCTATGACTTTCTCCCAGGAACTTCTGGGATGCCTTTTAGCAAGGCACTGTGAAAGTAAGTGACATAAACAACTGCTCAACCATGAAACAGAGTTAAGGAGAGTAGACCGTTTCCAAGAGAGTAGGCCGTGTGGTTTATTTTATTTACTTGCTTACAGTTTATTATACGTGTATATATTTACTATATAGGTTTAAAAAAACAGTAAATCAACACAATTTACGAGATGGTGAAATATTTTATTGTTCTGTAATAATGCAACATTAAACAGCATCTCCTCTCAACTGATCAGGCAGAACCATTGAGTTTTTGATTTGATTTGACAAATATGCTGTTATGTCTACATCATTTCTTTGAATGTATCATAATATATTTGTACTAGCCTTTAAAAACACACCAATGTTATTGAAATATCAGCTTTATTATAGAGTAAGGAATCATTGCCCTATCATCATAATTATAAGACGATCTTCTTGATTGGCGGTTACAGTGAATGGTCATAGTGGAAATAGTCCACTGGCATGTGTTGGCATGAAATGGGATGAGCACAGTGGTGGCAAAATGTCTGAGTCCTTGCCTGTCCCCCTGAAGGCCTTGAGTCTCCAGTCACCTGTGTGTAAGCAGTAATCATGCATGTGCATGCACTGATTCCCACACGGAGGTACGTGCACACACTCGCTCAAACAATGGTGGAGAAAAAGGGAGCCTAGCCTCCACCTATCAGCTGGGCTGCAGCTGTCTGTGTCACTGGATTAGCAGTCACACCTCATCATCGTGTTTGCCCGGCTAATCACAGCATGCCCGGCAGCCCAAGGGCACCGTGGCAGAGTCTGACGCCGCCTGCTCCCCTGCACAGAGCAGGTACGGCCTCGAGCTGCACTTACACCCTCAGCCATGTTTTTATGTACACTGGTTGTGGTTGTATGTACACCTCGAACATGCGTTGCTTACACACCGTCTGCAGTAGCTCAACACGTGCAGGCAAGACCGTCCTCAGCACTTGTCCGGCAAAACTCCAAAAGAGAAACTGAATAGCTCTAATCGTGGGAGAGCGGTGAATGGCCGGTTGATTTCAGCATGTGTGTTCATTTCCTGACCATCAATCCCACAGTCCATTTGGCTCAGCACACACCGCAGACGTTAGCCATGCAATTGGAGGAAACCCAGTATCCTTTTTTTCTAAATAATACAATTACCATTCAATAGAGAATAACAAGGAAAAGCCAATAATTACCTACCATGCTATTTCTAATTCCATGAACACACAGGGAATTGTTCTTCCTAGAAAGTGTTTCAAACATGTTCTTCGTCAAATATCTTTTAAATTAAAACTTCAATGTTAATTAGTTCTAAGCGCTGGCTTCAAACAATGCCAGCAATTAAGGAAACTAAAAACTGGATTTGCCAACTACTTTGTTCCAATTGTGGAAACAAAAACAACTGACAAAGTGTGTACGAATATTAAGAAGTGATTGCCGGGTTTTGTTTTTATTTCACACCATGCACAGCTTCAATTGTCCCCTCTACATAGAAAGTCGTAGAATATACATATTCCTTAAAATGTCCCTTTAAAACACTTTTTTCAATGCAATCTCAAAAGAATTCTGTTTTTATGCAAATGTATTTCATTATCAAGACTCCTCTGAGTCTGTTAACTTGCAGAGAGGCGGAAAAAAACAAGAACAATGCGCATGATATCAACAAACAAGCCATTTAATGACGGACCTTCAGAACCAATTCACCCATTTATGAACGTCTCCAGCACTCCAGTGTTATATTGTCTGGAGGAAAAAGCGTCAGGAGCGGCACATCAATGAACGCTTGTTTTTTTTTTTTTTCATATTATGCATTCACTTGCTGTCCTTGAAGTTTGAATTAATGGGACAACTGGAGGAGGAGAACAGTGAGGCGGGGGGCAGTGTTCTTGAGGGGTATTCTTTTTTTGCGGATGACCCACGAATCTATATTCAAACATCCAAAACTTTCAGGAGGAAGAAAATGGTAAAACTTTTCATCTTCCGAGAGGGTTTCATGTACTCAGAGCTATATAGTATAGGAGTAAAGCCACTAGTACTGTATACAGCAGGTACTGTATAGTGAAGCTATAGCCCACAGGTATCATTTGATTGTAGCTGCAGTACAGTTGTGCTAGTACTTGTAGGAGTTGGAGCAGAGGTACAGTATAAGAGTACAACCACTGTGGATTTAGTTTCTTTCCGTTGTAATCAAGAATGTGTGTATTTGTAGTGGCCTTTGCCCTGTGGAGTGTTCAGGCCTGGCTTTATTAATAGAGAGAACAAGGGGATTGGAAAAAGGTTGGAAAAACTGACATCATGACGGAGCAGGCGTGGGAATTACAGATACGGAAGAAACCAACCTGTTGAACTCAGAGGGTGTATTTGTGTGGTAACTGAAAACCCATTGTTTAACTTCTAAAAACAACAAGAACTGAGGAGTTAAGGATGTGAGAATCTCTGGAGATCAACATCAGGATCTGGATCAGCGCTGTTTTCTGCAGAATCGTAACGTCCTGATACCCACAGCACACAGGCGATGACCCAGTGGCTTTGTGAGGATGAAGTCGATGTCAGCCATCTGTGGAGGTGTCTGCTGTCAGCCAGATGCTTCGCCCACTTAAAGGGTCATTGCAACCATCTTTTCACAGGCATTGAGGAAAAGGTCTCTCCAGGTCTGGGCAGTCATTCACGGTGGTTGTTTGATGCTGATGTTGTTTTTCAGATCAGACTTTTATTTCATATTTCATTAGAGGGCTAATTTATTTTTTGAGTCTTAACTATTTGAACGGACACACGCTCATCAGGCCTGAGTAGCCATGTGGAGAATGTAGCTGAGGTTTGACTGATTGTCTTAAAGACCCTCTTTGGACTGCTTGCATGCGATGACCAGATCTTGCCTCAGACGCCTGATCCATAAGCGCCTTTCCGGCACATTGACCCCCCAGACAACTTTGAGGCAGCAAAACAACAGAAGGTTGTGGGTAATTTGACACGCGAGGCTAAACCCTCTTTTTTAATTCCTGCAATCACAGAAAACACTCGATTAGTGAGCAAAACACTGCAGAGGTTGTTGTGTGCGGGAGATCGACTTGTTCGGGGTTGTAGTGTATTAAGCCCTGCTCCCTTAAGTATTAATCTGCGCTGCTTATCTCACCACTTTGATCGAAGTGGAGCACTTTTCTCGCAGCCTAGACTCAAGAGCTCTTTTCAGAACTTTAATGGGCTGAAAACTTCACTTTTTGGCTTTCATCCTTTCAACCTCATTAGAGCCGTGTTTTTGCAGTCGCCTCTGTTCAGGAACTAATGACAGTAAAGTTTATTGAAGCAAAGCAGAGCAAATAAACAGCGTGAATATTATAGCATGGCCCAATAGGCCAGTTAATGAACTCTGTGGGAACTTTTCTACCCCTCTTATTTGTCAGTTCTGGCTAACCTCTGTGATCTCTGGTCATTTTCTCATCTGCTCTTGAAACCATGTTGCTTCCAAGAGAATTCTGCGTCTGCTATTTATTTCTTCTATCTCATCCACCTGGTATTAACTATGAGCCACTCCGGTCTTATCTGTAATCAGCATAACTCATAGGATGGACTTAATGGTGTGTTTACTCTGTGGCTTTAAGAGCTAAGTTAGGGAAAGTATGTGTAAGACAAGGACTCATCTCTCGCTCTTCATACTCTGGCAGCTCTCCAGACCGATGTTAGCAAGGATGCAAAAATCAAAGCCATCTTTGTTTCTCTGATCAGCCCCACGATAGGCTGAGGTTTTATTGATCACATCAGTTGACAAAGAGATTCACAGCATTGGCAGGAAGTGACATGGAGACAAAAAAGGGGGGACTGAACATAACTTTATTGCAGTTTTCTCTGGGACTCAGCTGAGGAAGTCATTCATTGCTAGACAATGAGGAATACTTAGCATCTTAGGAGCTTAGCATCTGGGGTTTCAAACCGATGACCTGCCTCTTCTGACTTCTTACCTCTCATTGAAGCTGGATGTAAAGCGTATTCCTGCCCCACGCCTTCTCAGCTCCTCCAACTGCTACACTTCATGTGCCTTGAAGCAGCTCAGGTAATCAGCACATCCAAGGTAAACTGGTTATTCACTGTGTAGTATTACTCCCCCCTTCCCCGAAGGCCAAATCTTGAAGCAATGTGACAAGACAGTTCAGATGAGAGGACTACACAAACGTTACTATGCTTTTAAAATGAGATCCAAGACTTTTGGTGAACTCAGGAACAAATCTGCTGCAGCCAAGAGTCATTTTCCACAAAAAGATGCTGAGTTCTCAGGTTTGCCCACAGTGGCAGCTTCCTGTCCCACCAGCCACATAAATACCCTTACGATACCCCTGCTGCAGGCCCTGCCCTTGATTTTTAAAGCTCTTGGTAGCCACAGCTATGGCTTCCAGATGCTGTCTCCAATGTGCTTTTTAGTGGAAAGAAAAAGGAACTAATCTAATAATAAAAGGTGGGCAGCGCTGGAGAAGCCTCGAAGGTGGGGAATAATTTTAGCACATCTTCGTAAATCAGCGCCCTTGCAGCGGTCCTGCAGACTATTTGTCAAGAAGCCCAGACCACCTCTGACACAGGAAAAGACTGAGTGCAAAACTTTCCTCTTGTTTAATAGATAAGTTTAGTGCATGTTAAAATGGAAAACTACACCGGCTCCGATCGTGGTGATTAATAATGATCAGTGGTGAACTTCTGCCTGAGCAAGACACAAGTTTCCCTCTCTCTTGCATCATAACCAAGTTTTTTAAATTTTCAAGTTCCAGCAAACGGAGCAAGTTCTATGTATGTATTCATTTATTTAGGGGAATGAAGTGGAAAATAGTGTTTTCCGTGCTAATTTACCCAGTTCAAAGGATCAATCTGAGGAGAGAAATTCCCAAGAAATAGCATTAAATTGTCTCAATGACCATGATCGTAATCGTGCTGCCTCTGGCACACAATCAGGAAAAATTCTGCATCGCATTTGTGGAAACAAGCAACATCAGGCTCACAAAAGAAGGTCATTCTACTGGCTGTTGTGCACAAACACTAAAGACTTCAAATGGTGTTTAACTGCAGCATGTCCAGGGGAGGATGTGATATTTATGAGTACTTCTACTCTGCATTCCTGCGCTGTTCGCCTGAAGGACTGCCTGGGACCCAACTCAGGGCTCACTGCTGTCAAGACGTTGCGTTTGAGAGAACCAAACAGAATCATTGAGATTCAACAGCCCAACTGAATTTGTCATTTAAATTTTTCTGCTTTCTTCAAAAAGAAAAAGAAAAAAACATCCCAAACTGTCACAGGAGAAGTCTACCTTTCTCTCCATAGGCTGCTGGAGGGGAGGAATTTAGAAAGTCACAGGAGGGAAATGCACGGTCTTCATTCAGGACCCATATGTTGGCCTCGCCGTCAGAAAAGACACAGCTGTCCTCATCCTCTCTCTGGCTGTCACACTCCCTGTTTCTCATCTTCAAGGACTCCTGGCTTTGCCGAATTCCTCTTCCTCTACGTCTCTCACCCTCTCAACCACTTCCCCTTTTAAAAAAAAAATAATAAATAATTTAAAAAAAACTTTTAATTTCCATTTCGCTCCCTTAATTTTTTCTTCTCTCCAATTTCCTTTTCACCTCCTCTCTTTCAAGACTCCAGCTTTCTCCCCCCACGCCTTCTTCGGTTTTGGGTTATGCTGTGACGCGCTGGCAAGATGCTAATTAGCAGGTGGTGCGGAGAGACAGGCATCCATTCACATAAACACAGGGACAGACGTGTTGACACCAAGGCCACATGGACTATCCGTACTGTTTATAGCAATCACCCGAAGGCCTGATTAATGTTTGAGTTAATCAGCGGGACAGGAAGGAATTCGTCAGTGGGCGTGCCGGTGACAGAGTGGTGCGGAGAGCCACCAGTAATATGTGTCTTGATGTATTAAATAACTCCAGTTTCCTGTGATGCGAATGTGTGTGGTGGATAATTAAGCAGATTTGAGAGCATCACAGAAAACTTTGCGTAAACTTTGCTGTATTTATTTTCAGTCCGTGACCTCTGTGACACTTTGGGGTGAAGTAAAAATATATTTTTTTGTAGGAATCCATACATCTGCAACTTTTAATGGCTACATGTGTATTTATGGTCCCTTTTGTTTGATGTTGGGCTCCCTGTGTGGTATCCCTCCTTCCCTTTGGATGGAGTTGGATGCTGACCCAGGTCGTGGTCACCTGAGTCCTCTCATGGTGCTGATGTGCCACACGAGGCCTTCTGATGCCCATCAGGATGATTGTGTTTGAGGGCAGCTCCCTGTAAGTGTTGTCAAGTGTCAGGTCTGATTAAAGCTGAGCTGACAGCGTCTGACACCTGTCATGAGATATGCACGTGTATAGGCCTAAAGATGTAAAGATAAGATACAGCCAGACTTATCTTGTTCCACAGATGCTTATCAACGTCTGGGCTATTTAAAAAAAAAAAAAAAAAAAAAAAAACTAAAAAAAACTTTCCATTACTAGCAGATTTTTAGATTTTGTTTTATTTGGACACGTGTGTATGAAACACCCCGAGCAATTAGAGTCAAGCTGATGAGGTTTGATTAGGACTCATTTTAACTCTGTTATCCGGGTCTAGAATTCAAGACAACTGAAGATATTCAAATGAAAACAGATGAACTTTCTTCAGTGTCTCTAAAGAACGCAGATGGCAAACTGCTGTCATTTTTGTTTGACCACAAAATTAGATTTTTTTTTTTTTTAAAGCACCGCAATCTGCTGTTATAAGCTCTTTGTGAGACAATGGTCGAATGGTGACAGTCAGCTTTGATCAAAGCATTTCGATCCCTCTTTGGTTTGGATAATGGACAGTCATAATGAAGACCATGATTGAGACAGGAATTAAGCTTTATTGTCACTCTGACTGCCAGCGTGACGCAGATACGAGTTCCAACCTCCAAATGTTGGCAGGTTCTAATGTGGTTTCAACAGTTTTGGCTCGGGAGCCTCGACCTGTGGGGTGACTGGATGACGAGCTGATGGCCGTTCAGCCCTCGCACACAAAGGAGGCTTTCTCTGTCAAAACGCTCCATGTATTTCCTCGTTCTGGCCACAGCATGGCACTCTTCAAGATGAAATGTGACCTCTTTCCTGACAGTTCTCCTCTTCGCCTGTGACATTTTGAGTCAATCCTGGGGCACCACGTGAGAGAGCTCGTCGTCTCTTTGCAACCTGTTCCTCGGATTTAGATTTCGTGTTTAATCCAAACAGTCACGTCAGAGAAGGTGCAGCGCTGGAGAGCAGCAGAACTGCAGAGGCGCTCTTTGAAATCAGAACACGACTCGGCTGAAATTAATCCCATTTCTTCTGCCCCTCTCTTCTTCTTCTTCTTTTTTTTTTTTTTTTTTTTTTTACAGGTACCTCTCCTGAAGATCCCCACTGGGTGGACGAGTCTCCTCATCCAACACTGAGACTGACATCAGCATAGCCATCTCATTACATTCCCAGGGATCTGGGAGGTCAGTGCTATCAAGTGGAGTGGTGCTATAAAATAAATTGAATGTTCCACTGAGGCAAATGTTGAAGGTGATGGACAGGGAGCGCCTGGGCTCAGAACCACAGCCCTCTCCCGCTCCCCTGGGTGCTGCAGGCTGGGGTCTGGGCTGAGCTGCTGGATGGGGGGAATAAAGGTTGCAATCAGAATTAAACATGAGAAACCCGACCATTGTGGTATGTTGGCCATCCGTCACTCGGCGCGGCTCGGAGAGGCTACCTGTGCACGTCCAGTGGGCCTGTCAGGTATTGGAAAAGACACACTTGGCTGCACAGAGGAGAAATCAGAATTGCAGATGGGTGAGGAGAGGGGGGGAAAGAAGAATAAAGTAAATGGAAGTGGAGTGAACGGATACAGTATAAAGCCACAGGGAGATGCTCTCCATTTCCCAGTTCCAGTTACATTTGTCATTTCAATGTGTTATTTAAGTTCTGATTTTAAAAATCACAGCTTATGGCAGAAAATGACTTTAATTTTCCATGCATGGGCTGAAAATCCATTTTTATGTATTAATTCAAAGCATAGCTCTGGGTGTTTTGGACTTATACCCCATTAGGGATATTCCAAAGTCCATTTATTTTCAGTGTTTAACCACTTAGTGGCTTGTCTGAAAAAAGAGCCTGTATTTGCAGAATTCTAGGATTTACTCTACACTTCTTCTTAACATTTAAATATTTAATGCTTTAGCTCTCAATGTGATATATAATTACTTGGAGCCAACGCAGTATGGCAGAAAGTTGAGGATCAATCAGATCACATCCCTAAAATTCAACTTGTTGTAAATGTGTTTCCTTGCTTTATTCAGATATAAGCTTAGACAACTGCAGAGAAGACAGAAACATAAACGAAGCCCAGCGTGGTGGTGATGAGACTTTGGTCAGAAGTGTGTTCACATTGTTTGGTGCATTGTGCATCTGCCGAACACCGTACGAACCAAACACCCTGCAGTGAATCAATAATGCAGATAAAGGGAGATAGAAAGCCGGCTTTCAAACTTCAGCCTTGAGAATTTTTCCTACAAAGTTCTTATCCAATGAAAAACACGTTGGAGTTCTTGCAAGCAGTGTAAAACAAGGCCTTCAGTCACTAAGCTTAAAAACTCTTGCACTTCATTTTTGGACACTGTCAGCTTCCACAAATAATTTATCCAAGGTCGTGCCTCGAGGAGAATGTATGACTTTGTCGAAGAATTATTTCGGTGTATTCTTGTATTTGCTTGTAACAGACGAAGGCTTGTCACAGAAATGTTTCCAAATGGAAGCTCAAGTAAACGTGATCATGGCCTCACTAATGAAATATGTTGTTAGTTGTTAGACTAACTAGCTCAAACTGACAAACGAACAGGGCAACAATTTGGCTGAAATCAGACGTTTGAGGTAAAAAACAAATTGATTTTTAAGTGAATTTTAAATCCTTCAGCTGTGAAACTGAATAACCATTCAAGGCTGAGATAAAGCTTCCACATTATGTTTTATTAAAGAAGTATCTGGGTTGCCCATTGATTTCCCAGACACACCAGTAAAGGAATAAGCATGTATTCTCAATGGACGGCAGCGCACTGCGGGAGAAGCAATCTGTTGGAGGGAATAAATCCATTTAGCCCCAACAGAAAAGTGGTGCAGCAGCTTAATTGAGGTCTCGGGCTATATTTAAAAGGAGTAAATAATTTTAGGACACTGCAGGGTATTTTGACGCAGGGGTCAGATGGCTGAATACACATTTCAGTAATGAAAAGACAGCGTGAGTTAAAGTTTGTTCTACAAGTTCCATATTCCCTCGTCAGGACTTGAATGATGTTTCCTTTATTGTCTGAAAATTTGAAAAGTCTTCTGTTGGTGCTGAGACGTCTGTCCTGCCAGAGTAAGCACAGCTCAGTCCTGCACAGCATGGCAGTGCTTAAAACGCTGCAAAGAATGTCTGTGGAAACCAAAAATAAACATTAAATAGCTGTTAATAGCCAAACAGTGAAGTTAGCTTTCATTCTCCTGCTCTTTGAGCACAAGCACAAGTGCTTTGAGGCACACGCACGCTGCCGGACCGACATGCACACACTGCAACACGCACATTATCTGCATAAAACACTCGCCTGGAGGGATAGATTGAGATGGTCCAGAGCCAGAGCGGCGTTTGGCTCGCTGCAGAAAATCACAGTGGAGCACTCCTGACCTGTAAGCCCTGACAAGTGCTACATAATTGTGCCGTCTGGCCTAAATTGTTCCGTGTCTCTAAAAACATGTGATGATTATTCGTCTGTAACTCTCCTCCTGGCCTCTTTCTCCCTCTTATCGGCTCCTTTCTGATTTATATGTCGCCTCGCTGGCATGCCGCGTTAGCCCCGTGTTTCTGATTATGTTTTTGTCAGTGTTTCCCCAATACATCAACTTGTAAACCAATTTACCCACTGGCGCCCTAAAACTATTCTGGCATGAAACAGCTATTGCAGCATTTAGCTGCCCCCCCCACCTTCTTCTCCTCGGCTGCCAGTAAATGTTTAAATATGTTGCCGTTTTGTTTGAAGGACCGTGTCACCACACTCAGCGACTCAGCAGATCCTTTCAAGATAAAAGCACACCTTTTACTCGGTGCTCACGAGCGGACGCCGCTCCAGTGTTGATGTTTGACTGGTTGGTGTTTAAAGACTGGACGCTTATCAAATGCTGCTCTCAATAAATGTCTGACTTGAACTCAGGAAAATTGGGTCCGGGCATTTCTCAGAGTTTGCCTGTCAGAAATAAAGAATGCAGGAGGAACATTCTCCCAGAATTTTCCAAAGTGATTGTGTTTGCTGCAGCCTCATCGCCTGCTTCTGTTCTTATTGCCAAGAGCTCCTCAACCTTTGCATCTTCTCTTTCTTCATCATCCTAAGACATTTGTATTCTTCCAGGTCATTATCCGTTGCACGTTACAGGCGACCTCTACGCGCTTGCTGTCAAATTTTTGGAAAATGTTTCAGTGCATGTTTGCAATGCATACTATGTTTGGGTGCGCAGTAAGATGCTCTCCCCTCTGCACAGCATCTGATCTAATGATTAATTAGCTGCCGTTGTGAGGACGGGAGAGGACAAAGTTTAATCTCCTTAATCCACTTTTTGACCAGCGGACCTTGGATGCTCAGCTGTTCCAAGGCCACTGCTGATGGTGTTGTTGATGAAGAGGATCCACAGCTGGATACACAAACTGGGGCAGGAGGCATCCACCGGGTCACATGATCCATCCAGAGTTTAAATTACTTGATCGCTCGTACCTGGTTGGAGCAGCTTGAGGAGGAAAATAAAAGTGGAGGAAATCAAACTTCTTTTCTGGCTTTAAAATTGTTTCATCCATCAGGTCTTTTGTTTTAAAATAATCCACCTGTGTAGAGACAAAATCCATTATCATATTGTGCTTCAGGCTTCTGTCTCGTCTCGTCTTTATGACACTTATTATCCTAGAAGCAGGAAATGACAAGTGGCGTCTCCCAGTTAAAAGGCCAGCTGTAACTGGAGTCAATCAATACAGTGAGATGGATGATGCTGCTGATCCAGACTCTAAGGGCCTTCCTTTGTTCCGATCATGTAGACCTCCACCTGCAGCCGGCTTCTTTACAAGTCCCAAATGTCGCCCACTTCATCACTGACACGCTTCCATTACCTCGTCCATATTTGTCCTTTATCCTGAGAGCCCCAGCTCTTCAGCAGAGCGTTGTTATTTTGACTGCAGCATGAATTAAATCAATAGTTTGACACCTTGCCTTCACAATGCAGCTCCTTCGAGTCACAGGTGTATCCTGGGTAATGGAGATGGGAGGGGAAACGACCGACAGGTAAGTGGAAGATGGACTTGTCAACTTCCGCGGCTGCGACGTCTATACTCAGAGCCAATTTGTCTGTTCGAAGTTAAGTTTATATATACATTTGTTGTTTTTATTTATTGTATTCCTGTATCTGTGCCATGGTTTCCTGAATTAAAACTGATTTTTTAAAATTCATTAAAAAAAAAAAAAAAAAACTGACTTTGTGGACTTTTGTTTCTGAGTTTCTGCTCTTCCTTTTTCACCATTATTTATTTGAAATAAAGCTTCTGTAGTTTTAATTTAAGACACTTTAAAATGGCTTCAACCTGCAGACACTTTAAATCTGAAATTAATGTGAAAGACGTGTTAAATGTCATTAAAATATGAGTTGATATGCTGACATTGGCCATTTAAATATTTACAATTATTTGATGCTAATGGTTGACCTCAATTAAATAGATTCAGAAATTCATGTACCACTTATAATGTTGTTCCTCTGATAACTCATCACCTCTGCAGGGAGTCAGTATGAATTAAAGTCACTCTCAATGTCTGATTCACCTTCGACTGATGCTTTATAGATTATTTATAATCAAAGAATAACTTTTATATTGTGAATGTTCCTGCATCAGACTCGATGCTCCTTCACTCTGACTCATTGTGGTGATCTGCAGGACCGGGACTTTATAAACATCTAGAATGAATTAATTCAGCTCTAGATTATCAGAAAGTGAGAGAGTCAAGCTCCTGCATTAACAGCGTATCAACACATCTGCAGAAGGTGAACTGAAGTGTCAGATGATTTATTATTGAATGACTTTAGAGCCCTTGTTCCCCTCCCTAAAACACACAGCGGGCTAAGCTGGTGAACATTAGTCAAAATAGAAAAGGATCGGCCGGCATTCTGTGTGTGTTTTTGTTTGCTGTGGGTGCTGAAGCTTCCTCATTATCCGTGGCAAGCAAAGAGCTCCAGGCAAAGCCCCATCCAACAGACGGCTTCCTGAGTAATTACCAGCCGCACGGGCAAAACACAGCCACAGACACGAGAGCAGAGAAAGTGAGAAATGGAGAAAGAGAGCCTCAGAGGAGAGGAGGGAAAATGAGAGAGGCCATGAGGCTGACTGCTTCTAAATGAGCACAGCAGACACACACACACACACACACACCGACGCCTCTCTGTAGTTACACCTTGATCATCCGCTTAAACATCAAGCGAGCACAGAGCTCCTCCAGCAACACGTCTGCAGGAAGTCACCTGAGTTACCCAGGAACACCTGCTTCTCTGGGGCGACTTACAGACGCTGTCCTCACCTGGGCCCAATGTATTACTATTTAATGTAGTGAACCCCACTACATTAAACAGTAAAACACCAAGTATTCATGAAGAGACTTTGTTGTTGCCTTTTTCTAGTAAATTCAATCTCAGTGTTTTGTCTCCTAGAGAAGATAGTGTGTATATATGTGTTTGTATACATAAATAAAGAATGTAAAAAAAAAAAAAAAATGTAAACAGGACTGGTTCTTATTGAAAAAGAAGTTGTATGATAACAAATAAATGATAAGAAATTATTATAAACTATTTATGTGTCTTTGACATGGGCAAGACATATTTTATATTCCTAAACATATGGGAACAAATATCCTTCATCTTAAATGTCTGAGTGTGTGTGTGTGCGTTTGTGTATGTGAGAAAGCGATATGCAAATTAGTTTTGTTCCCTCTTAAAGTTTCCGGATCTCTTTTCTTGCGCGATATCCAGCTTTGGGTGAGGTTGGCAATTTATTGCGTGGGCGAACATCTCTGGTTGATGCTTTGTTCTCAGTGTGAGAGCAGCTCTCATTATTAAATCCTGTTTGGTGAAAGTACCTGATTTGATTTATTTTTTTCCTTGGTGGATTAACTTTTCTGAGGGATTTCTTTCTTGTAGCTGAAGACACTTGCCCGAACAAATCCTCTGGTCATTGTTGTGCCTCTGCTCCAGAGTGATCGGGGATTTCTGTTTGTGCATCTTTCTGATTCTATAACGGATCGCATCAGTTTCCCTGCCGGTCGGGAACACGAGGAGTCGTCTCTGGTTAGTGTCTACTGAACTTTTGTTAACAGCAAATCACTGCTAATCACATTGTGTTTAGTATTGTGAGCATGGCTGCTTTTATTTGGCTGCTCCAGTGTTGAGCTTAGCGTTATCTAATCTCAGGGACATACACATGGACAGTGCTTACAGTAGGGTCATGTGACGTTTGTGTTTCATACCTATCTGCCTGAGTAATTGACTTCCTCGCTACAAACGGGTCAGACTCATTTCTCAACTTCGGGTTTTTCTACAATATCGAAGGATCTGTGTTTTAGGAAACGTCTCCCTCAACCGTGCAGCGAATTCATCAACTGGGATTTTTTTTATTTTTATCTTTGCCCCTTTTCACTTGTGAATTGCAATGAAACCTTACAGCCAGGGCAAAAATAAATACAGCACTTCCAGCCGGAGCGTTGCACTACATCACTCATGTGGTAAGCTGGGATCATGTGTTGTTGAAGGCTACAAATGGATAACTCATCAAAGAGCTGATGCTGCTCGGCAGTGGAGCGTTCTAGAAGCGCACATTTCACCACAATGACTTCAGTCAGACTCGAGGTGGCCTTGGCTGGGCCTATTCCCAAGTGCACTAAAAGAATTCTTTAATGTGGAAGGCATACGCTCCGCTCCGACCTGCCATGCCTTCCCCTGGCTCCCTCTTACACAGGCAGAAAGCATAAAGTGTTTATGACCCCGTGTTCCAGAGGTCACATGCAGACCTTTATATTCGTTACTGTGTCATGTCAAATGCTCCTATCGGCTTTCCCCCCTTCCCGTGCATTTATGTGACTGAGGTGGTTAAACAAAAATGCAACGAGAGGAGCTGAGCCTGACCTTTGACCGCAGAGAAACGTACATACACATGTCAGGCCAATAACTAGCTTCCTTCTCAGAGCGGTCGCTTGCCTAAACAAGAGCGGTCGCTGACAAGTAATTCATTGGCCACATCAGACAAGAGACGAGGAGGAGGGGGGGAGTCGTAAAACAAATGGATTGCTACGTAAATACTTCTAATGAACCCACTGATTGGGTGCATAGACGTTTTATCATTTGGACAATGGCTTTTCCAAAATCCGTGCTTATCCGTCCTTCAACGATTATTTGTTCCAAGTGATCATTTAGTTAGCAACAGAACTGTGTTTGCAGTTCGATGCCATGTATGACTGAATGCTAATGTCATTATTAGCCTGTAGATGTGGGCACAAGCAGGATGTATGATTTTTTTTTTTTTTTTTTTAAATTAACCACTCTATGTATCCTCGATTTTCAATGAACCGTGCCTGTTCCAAAATGATCCGATTTCAAGTCTCTGAGCCATTAAGTGTGAGGTATTGTAGGATTTTAAAGAGGAAAACCGGAGCGCCCTCATGCTCATTCACTCCACCCAGATCTGGCTTTATCATGCACTGTGGGTATAAGTTCATTGAGGCCAAAGCAGGGGATGAGGGGGCACTCACTATTAGTGCCCACAAAAAGCTTTCTCCAGCTGGGAGATTGGACGCTGCACATGCTGCAGGCACGAGGCCTCATAATTGGCCCATTCCTAAGGATTTATAGATTTTCACATTGAATTATATATTGTCTGGTTTGGATTTGGGAGGTGAGAGGTGTTAAAGTTGAACAACTTCACTCTAAAGCAGGGGATGAGGGGGCACTCACTATTAGTGCCCACAAAAAGCTTTCTCCAGCTGGGAGATTGGACGCTGCACATGCTGCAGGCACGAGGCCTCATAATTGGCCCATTCCTAAGGATTTATAGATTTTCACATTGAATTATATATTGTCTGGTTTGGATTTGGGAGGTGAGAGGATAGGCTTACCTTCATGGCTACTTTCTGAAACCTCACAGGAAAAGACTGGTGAGTCCATTGAGGTTGTTTAAAATAATACTGAGGGAGCCCTGATTATAAACGTATCCCTTCTGAAGGCATAATTCTACCACAGGAAACACGTTAAAAATGATTCCTACCTGTATCACCTGAAGGACGCTGCATCTCACGGAAAAGTACAGTGTTGGTTTAGGTGTTTCTAATGTAGCCAATTTAAGTGATAATTTATTACTCAATACCCAAAAGGGGATTAAAATAATTATATGAATATATTACCACGTTTCAAGAAGAAATTTTAAATATAGCCAAAATGAACAGAAGGCACAAGGTATATACTATATGCTTGGATACACTTTATGTTATAACTTATAAATCTTGAATACACCTCTGAGCCGTTGGTCCAGGGCATGAGCAGAATGAGGCCACGCAAGAGACAATTACACCTCGCGCCACCCACGCTACGTCGACACAAATTATTTTGTTCCAATAAATTATACATACAGACTTTGTTTTTTTTGCGGCTTACAGACAGTGCTGGGCTTTTTCAATATTTCATGCAGCCTTGCTGAAATAAAACTTAAACTTTAAAGCCCAGATATTGAACTAATAAGCAATTCCTTCTCGGTAAACAGACGCGAGCTGAAGAATAGCGGCATTAACCCGATGTGTCGACTCATGCAGACTGATACAAGGCAAAGTAATAAATCGTGTTTTTTGTTTTTGTCTCTCAATTTGTGGGATAAACAAGATATAAATGGAAAATTGTGAACCTTGAGATAATTATCTTTGGGCAGCCAGAACAACAACCATTTCATAGAGCCTCACAATCCATGAGATTCAGGTTTTTAAAATATGAAACATCCTATGGTGTAATACTGCTGCTCATGAAAGAGCAAGACGATCATCTGCCTTTAATTAATTAGAACAAGATAAAGAGTTGACAGGTCGTTTGCTGTGGGGCTGAAAGATGAACTGTATCAGAAATGCGTTCTCGATTCACACCCTCAATTCAATCTTGTTTCTAAATGACAACAATCCCCCTGGATTTTTACATTAGCAACATCAGCTCGGTGTTAAAACCATGTGATGCAAGGCTGCAGCAATCGGCAGAAAGGGAAATAAACTAAGAGACACCAGCAACTGTGTGTGAGAGAAAGGTTGTGTGAGGACAAAAAAAAAAAAAAAAAAAAAACAGAAATCCAGATGAAAGCTGAGCTGTTTATATTTCACTGTTTACATTGAGGTGCACTTAAATACTAAAACATTTGTTCAAAAGGTTGTGGACACAAAGAAGCAAATCAGCATATTAAAGAAACACTGCTTCATATAATTAGGGAAACACACTCCAATAAAATAGTTTCCAATAATGTCGCTATGAGCAGATTCAGTAATGCAGCAGTGTTTTGTCTCAAACTAATGTCCATGAGTGGTTAAAGCTGTCACTAAAATAAAGGCAGAGTGGTGAGGAGTTACACATCCATATCATTTCAAACATCAGCGGCCTGCTCTGGCTTTTGACAATTTGTCTGCTGTGACTCAGAAACCTGGGGCCCACAGTGTGCTGAGAACCATGCTCAGATCCATGTGTGCCTGCTCAGGCTTTCATCTGTGCATGTGTTTGTGGAGCTATAGGATCACATTGTCATACATTAGCACCTAAAAAAAAAATCCTCTGGCTCTGCAAAGTGATGACATTTGGATCACTCCTCTCTTTTGTTTCTTATCTTCATTCTGAACCTCAAATAAATGTGAAGAGCTGAAAAATAAACACCTGAAATGGAATCCCTTTGATCCCGTGTTTTGGCCTTTTGCTAATGTGTCCTCTGGTCCCCCGGCTGTATCACGTCTTCTCTCCGAGCCACCGCTGTTGTGTGGCCTTGCGGTATTGAGTAACGTCTTGTACTGTCTGCTAAGAACATGACCCAACCCGAGAGTGCCGCAGGTTGGCTCCGTGGGGGGAAGATTGAGACATGGCCACCATTCAGCTGCTTCCCCTCCACAACAGACCCCGTCCTGGGTATGAGAGTCAGTAAAAGGGACAGTAAATGACTCTTGGCCTGTTTACCCGCAGGTAAGTGCAGCTATAAAACAATGGGGACGTGGCTTAAGTACGGTGGGTGAGTGAAACCCTGAGGTTTTATGTGAGAGAATGAATGCACTCATGGTCCTTGTGAGGCCCCTCGGATAAAGGGCTCTACTAAATGGCTCGTGTTTGTTCTACAAAGAGAAATGAGGTGCTATCATGCTACTGCATCTACAAGTCTAATTAAGTGTTTCACTCAAAGTCATTTGACTTGTAAATAGATAAATACGATGGAGGCACTTTCCTTTTTAACTTGTGCGATGCTCTGGGAAAGGGAATTGTATTACGAGTGACAAAATGGCTTTGTAAATAACTTTGGATGAGCGCTCGCTAACCCATTATTTTTGCTCTCTCGCGCCGTTTTGAAAAATGTGTGAATATTTATAATGATTTGCAGCTAGCGCAGTTTCACTGAAATCTTGTTAATGCAGCCCGTAGGCAACTAACATGTCTGGAGCCGAGTAATAAATACACAGAGTCAGGAAACCTCACCTGGATTTACAGTTTTATGAAAATACATTAGGAAGAGCAAACTACACAGATAAAGCAGACGTAATGACTTAAAAGCTGGAGGGCATCAGAAGTTCACTGCAACACTTCAGTTCAGCTCCCATCAACCATCTGCTCGGGTTTTTCTGGTCGTCTATTTGAAGCCTCGTCCTCCTCTTTGTCTGTATCATTTGAGGGATCCTCTTATTATCTTGCAGAGCATTTGAAATATTCCTCCGCCTGCAACAAACCCTTTCTGATGTAACTATAGCTTCTGACTCGGGGTCTCTGGTTCAACTCAAACGCTGCATTCCATAAATAACTGCCTTCAAGTCAGAATTGGCAAACAAGTAGCGTATCTGCAGCGCTTCCTGCTGTATATCACAGGACTTCCAGTCACGTCTCACTCAGCTGCTTCGCAGATGGACCCAGCTCTGCCTTTCCAAATCTGATAAAAGCTTGAAGACAAAAACCTGCTGAAGAACGACAGAACAAAGAACCCTGCTGCCCTTGGTGGGATCCCTGTGGTGCATGGTTCATTTGCAGGCCCATCTAGAGCCGCATGTGTTTGGACTCCTCCTCCAACACCCGCAAGCGCTGGCGCTGCACTTCCAGCCCGAGCTGCCGGGACTTCATGTGGCCAGGCGTCACAGTTGTGCCAACCTCGAGAGCATTCTCTCTCACTCCAAATGACCGGTGCGGTGGCCGTCAGACGCCACAGAGGCTTCAGCGTGGCCTGCTATCAGCGTGCCGCCTCATTATCGTACGCCTCTGTTTAGAGTGACAGGCTTTAGGGCGGGACTCGGCGTGCCTATTGTCACAGTAAATGCTTGCAGTGTTTACAAATGAGCGGTAATGCCCCATACCCTTAGTACTACTGTATAATTGACTAATTTATTGGAGGAGCGTGAGAGCCAATCTAACTGAGAGCTTATGAAGGAAAAAAAACTGGGGGCGAATGATTGCTTTAATCCTCTCTCACAGAGCAAGTTCCAAACTTTGCTTGGTGTTGGTTTATTTTCAAAATGCTTTTTAACCCAACATTCAAAGCCGGGTGACTCCATTCCATTTCATGACAGCAATGAAGGCAATTTCTACAGGCCCAGTCTGTGCGCCATTGAAGATTTATCTGAGTGCCGCCACGCTCTGTTCTCTGGACCAAAGGGAAAGCAGAAAGGACTGTGGGCGAAAAAGTCTAGCGGCTGTTTAATTGCTCTGAAAAAGACATGACATCTTTAAATTTCCCTCTATTAACCTCGGCTGCACCATTAAACCATGTTTAATTTAGTTCATTCAGTTAAAAGGTAACTTTTCTATGAACTTAGCTGTTACGTTTGCAGCTCTTTGATAACCTCTTAGCTCCCATTGGACGCTCTCTCCACTCTCCTGCACTTGAGGAAATATTGATTGGGCAGCCATGACTGGTTGTTTTCTTCTTTTTGCAGATTTCCACAGAAATGTCCCACTCTCTCGATGTCCCTTCCATTTGTTTGTCCCGCTCCTCCTCCAGAAGCCAGATAATTAGCTCTCATCGGCGCTGGAAGCTCATTAATACCTCGTCACCATCCAGAGAGAGAGAAAGAGCATATCATTGATTTGATTCTCACCCAGAGTTACCACGGAGACCCCCAGACTCTCTGTTTGTTTCCATCTCCCCGCTCGACGTTAATGAGACAGCAGAAGGCGACGAGATTTTGCTGACTCCATCCGCGCTCAGAAGATTTCAACCATCCTTATAATTGCTAATTTACCCTTCCACACAAGCAGCAGGCTTCCTAGATGCTGTCGAGACGCACCACTAGGAATAGCCATGCCCCTAATTTCTCTTCAAAGTAACAGAGAGAGAGAGAGAGAGAGAGAGAGAGAGAGACCGAAGGGAGGAAGATGACATTTCGCTATATGAGAAAAATTAAGATCCACGCGTTAGATCAAACAAAGTAAATATCACAGATGGAACTCCCAAAAGCAGAGAGAGTACAGAGTGTTTATTTTGTTTTCATCAAATAGTCTTTTGCAGTTTTAAAATGTAGTACAGCAGACAGGCAAACAGGAGTAAATGGTTTCCCCCTGAATGACAGTCAAATGGGCATATGGTAAATAGAATTGCATTTGTGAAACACTTTTCTCGTCTTAACAACCACTCAAAGCACTCCATAGTGCAGGTGACAATCACCCACGTACACGTTTACACATTTGCTCTATCAGTCGTTCATCTCCTTCATACGACGCCGGCACAGCCGTCAATATGGCGTTAACTGTCACCCTGGATAGGTCACCAGTGGATCACAGAGCCATCATCCAATAATATATTTACTTCCTGTTTACGTTTTTGTGGCTGTGATGTTCATTCAATCAACCCAATCCCAACCTGCATGTCTCTGAGCTCTGAACCCATGCAGACATGTTGAGAACGTGCAAACGGTCGACGCTCGCAACTTTTAACCCCTACATTTTTGCCTGTAGGTAGGAAGTCAGTAGAAGGAGTTTCCTTCTTTTTTAATCTTTTTCTTTCATCTTTCATATCTTTCATGTGAACTGCCGCTGAGGGCAGGGCAGAGCTCCACTGCTCTCAAACAGGAAATAAGGCATCATTCAGCCAAGTTAGCAGAATGATCCTCATCAGGAATGCTCGACAAGTGGTGGAATGACTGCGCACACACACACACACATACTGGAGCTGTGTTCGCAAAATGCTGGAAAATCCAGGTGAAGCATTTAAACATGCTTCATTTAAGGGCACATGTATGAATGTTGCAATTCTGAGGAAAACCCTGCAGATTACTTTGACTGGTTGCTGGAATATCCGATTGTGATCTTTCTTTTCTACTCCAGCTCTCTCTCTCTCTCTCTCTCACACGCACACACACACACACACACACACACATAGATCTGTGTACACACTGTGCCCTGCAGTCACATTGTTTCATCTTGCCCTTTCTTAACCCAGCCTGACAGGAAAGGATCAGCATCTTCCCCCTCTCCGCCTCACCCCCTCTCTCCTTCTCCTTCTTCCTCTCCTCTCCCCACCACCACCTCCTCCCCCATCTGCATTTTTATGCCTATGTCTTATTTATCCATTCCTCTCAGATAAGGTCTCGGGAGATGAGAGACATCTGCTATGCGCACTTTGAAGATGCATCGCGTTGCTCAATTACGTGCGGGGCCAAGGTCTCGTTTGCATTCTGTGGCATGGAGAGTGCATCGCTAACAGGTGGTGGGAGAGCACGCTCGCATGGCAGGACGTTTGATAAATAAAATATATAATGGTAATGCCACTGAGGAGGGGGAGTGATGTGACTATTACTGGTCTGGAATGCCTAGCATTCACTGGAGATGTGCGCACACACACACACACACACACACGCACAAGTCTAAACAGTGTGAAACATTCCCCTGTGTACACTGTATATGTTAATGCTGCCACACTCGAGTGCATCAAACATGGCGGTGAAAATGAATGCTAATGAACTGAAATGTTGATTGATTAGCAGCTACCGGTTTGACCGTTGGTTGCCAAGCGTTAATTCTGTGGATGATACGTGTCTTGAACTCAAGGCTCTAGAAGTTGGACAGAGGCTGACCCAGTGGTGAGTGCACATGTCATGAGGAGGGAAGTGGGGGCAGGGATTAAAACGCCCCTCTTCAAATCTGTTGCGCTTGCAGCCAGGAAGACATGCAGAGAACCTCAAACAGGGTCTGAGACGAGGGCAGGGACGATTTCATTCAAAGGTTACAAATCCATTTAATAAACACAACCTTGACGGATGTCTGCTCACTTGTTTGCAAGCATGAGCGTCCACATACATCGGCTTGAGTCTCAGGTTTGATTCCGACCCGGCTTTTTGCTATGTGTCTTCCACACTCTCTTCCCATTTCATTCTCGCCCACAAACTAGTATTTTTAATGATGTAGACTCTTGGTAAAATTGCTGCAAATATGTTTGTACAAAATAATTCACTACACAGCCGAGCCTCGGCACAGGCTCGCTCTGGTAGGTGATAGAATAAACAATAAACAGGATAACTTTACTTCACTGGCAGAAAATTAAAATAATTTGGCTCAAAAAGTCAAACTAAATTCAAGCCTTATTCTTTTTACTACTTATTCCTTATTCCTTTTATTTACTGATTATAATCAGTAAATAAAATATATTTTTTTAAAATTCCTATTCCTTGTGTAGCCAGTGCAGTTATTCTTTGCTCATCCATTGTATTTGTCATTTTGACCTGTCAATCACAGCTCTGATGAGCAGGGCGGTGAGGTTGGGGTGAGGTTAATAAATAACAAACAAACAAGAGAGAAGGAGGCCCTCTGTTCTGCCATGATGCCCGCCTGCAAGGGGATATCAGGCCCAGATGTGTTATGGGTAACTCCTGGTGGAAGTGGTGACTTTTGGGGTCACACTGGGGCGTCTCTGTGTGCTCCTCATTGCACACAGCTGTGCTCGCCATCCAGAAACCCCTCACCTTTGACCCTGCGGCCTCCCGGTACACCTTGACGAAGAATGCCGGGTGATTGGCTACTTTGCTCCCCGTTTTCATTTCCTGTGGTCTTGGTTTACACTTACAGCTTCACGACTCTCCCGATGCTCCCCTGCTCGTGCATGAAAGGGATTTTCCCGGTTATCAAAGAAGAGCCCGCAGCTTAAAAATGGATTTGAGACTGACAGTAAATCAACGATGTCTGCTCAGGAAGGCAGTGCAATGTCTCTATATTCAATGAGCAATAATGATGCTGCAACTCCTTCCAGGAAGGTTAACGCGTTAGAAGATAGTTAACCAGCCTGACAACACCTTGAATGGGAGATGAAAGGTTGCACGTGGTTCAAAATCATACCACAGAGAATGAAAAGACACAACATCGGCAGGATTCACTTGAAGGAGAGTTCCAGGATGGCCACCTCAGACATCTTGTCAGCACGGAACAAGTGTCACAGCTCGTAGAAGGAATCCAAATCACTATATCTGTTGTCCTTTGAGGCATTCATTCGTCATCTTTACAGTGTACACTTACACTCCAGAGAACCTGGCGTAATAACTAAAGAACTGCAGTGACTCAAGGCAAGAGGTGGATTTTTATGGCGTTTAGGACAAAGAGCTGGTCCAGTCGTGTGTTTGTTAAACCCTCATACTTTCCTGATTTTATGAGCTCTACTTTTTTTTTTTTTGGTCTTTGTAAAGAGAGTAGAAATCATAGCTGGGCATCTGGTTTAAAGTGCGACAGTTCCCCCAGAGTGCCCAGGTCTTAGCTCTGTGTCTGCTTCCATTGAGTCCAGTTATTTTGCAACAATAATGATATCATATGGTAAAACTGTTTTGGGGTTTTTGTTTTGCGAGCTGCCCTTCTGGTACCACATGTTTTCTTTTCCTCCATCTCCGGCTTTGAAATCTGAGGTCTGAGTTCATGTGTCGTTCTCCATGTTTTTAGAAATCCCAACACATGAGCTGGGCTCATACGTGAAGCAGCAGTTGGGTGGATGTGAGTGAAAGGGAACACATGGCTATGTGTTCAAAGAAGGCTGGAGATTTTCTAGAAAAAAAATTGGATAACTTATGTAATTCAGATGGAATGTAGCAAGTCGCCTTTAAGCTTTTCCCTCAGAGACGAAATAAAAATACGTTTTTTTTTCCCTTAACAAGCCCCTCCTCATTACAAACTCCGACCCTCCTGATGGGAATGAAAGGATGGGGATTTAGCCTGCCACTGATGATGGATGGATGCTGCGGTGTAGATGAGGTGAGACGTGAGACGTTGCTCGCTCACTTTTCTTCTGTCTCTTCTGAGGCCAAATGAAGATGAAGGAGGGAGGCATTTCAACTCTTTGTCTTTGCATTTCATCCCCTCCAAGGCCGGGCTCTTGTCTCTCAGATGACTGGGACAAATCCATTAGCTCTGCCACATCTCGGCTACTGCAGGCGTCACCTGAGCCGCTGTCACTCTGGAGGCGGGTGAGGGAGGTAGAACGGTGGCAGGACACTGGAAGAACAAACACAGAGAACACGACCACTGGAAATAAATTCACAAAATCCATGATCAGTCATGTTCACGTTCACGTGACGCTGAGACAGAGAGATAAAATGACAGGCTTCCATTGCATGTGCATGTTAAAGTACCAGATGTTTTGTCACCAAACTTCTTCAATCTACCAGCAGGTTTAGTTTGGCGCTTTGCGACAAGTCTATACTTACCACAAAACCTCAGGTAAGCGACTCATGGGAAATAATATCCATTTGTAATAGCTCTTATAACCAGACAGGTATGGTATAGTTCAGGGACCACGGATTGGGTAGCAAGGCACTGGATATATATGCTATGCTACAAAAGCACCATACCTATAGAGTTCTTCCCTACTTTTCCTGCTGGTGTAGCTGCAGGAGACCACTGCAAATTCAACCCCCTTTCACCCACAGCCTTTCATAATACTATGGTATTATTAATTCCTTTTAGAGGTCTTAAAAAATCTTACAGGCTGTTACATTTGGACTAAAAAAAAAATGCAGATTTATTGATGATTGAAAAAAGTAACTTTGGTTTTATTGACTTTGTTGTCTGACCCTGCTGACCCATATTTTTTACATGGTAACACGGTTTACTGTCTTAATTTACCATGACCCCTAATGTGTTGTTTGTTTAAATGCATGGCTGAGTTTGATGAAACCACTTCCACAGACATACACTCACTGAAATAACATTTTCATACCTTAAAATTACATCTCAGTGAAATTTTATACCTTCCTTTGGTGGAAGTCTCTGAAATTTGATTCAAACCATGACTGACATTTATGATTCTTTTCAAACAAACGGCTAAATAATATGAGACGCTATCAGTCCACACAATAGCAGCTAAAGCTAACAGATGTTAGATGAGACTTTTCCAAGACAATGAAAGTTAAAATGAACACACGAAGAGCGTTTCATTAGTTAGGGAGTTGACATTTACAGAGGACCTGGGGACTGTGGTAGAATTCCTAGGTGTTACATTATGCTATTAGAGTTAATGTAGCCTGCACTTGTCTTGTAAATCCACAGCTGTACAAAGAGAGATGTTGGACAACAGCAACACTCTCCACTTAGAGAGGGGAAATGTGCCCGTACAGCAGGGAACGTATTGTGTCATAGAGTTTAAACAAACCTAACCTTCTTTCCCCTCGGCTGCCAATAAGACATCGACACAGGTCATTTCAGCTCGTCGTGGGAGTTCTCCGCTCCCACAGTAATGGGCGAGTAACGGATGCGTTGTGTCATTCCAGGGAAATATTGAAAGACATCAACAGGAAATTCTCACCATTGCTGTTCATCTTCTCCCCCTCCCTCTGCAGCGTCTGGCAGAAGGAGGAAGTCGGTGACAGTGAAGCGTTGAAAGGCTCGGAGGGAACGCGTGACGGAGATGAGGGAGAGACAGCGACGTGTTGATGACTTTGTGGGTGCCAGTGCATACTACTACTACATCATACATACATACATATTCAGACATACTTCCCCAGTACAGCACTGAGAGCCGCCAATAACACTTTTGTCGTTGGATGCTCATGGTTATTGACTCACCTTGTTTTTGTTTGAAGCTTTCAATAGTACACAATTAGTCAGAAAATATAGAAGAATATTTTCATGTAAAACCGTGTGTGAACCATGAATCACCTCAATCTGTTTTAACTAGTTAAAACTAGTTTTAAATCAATTTTTTTTGTTTACAAACAGTATACTCGACAGTAAACTACATCCAATGATTCCACAAAAGAAAACAAGCAGAACTTGAGGTGGAAATATATTACAAACTACACATCAGCATCAGTGAGGGGAGGAGGGGGAGGGAGCAGCAGTTGCTCCTCTCTGAGTTCATTTCTTCAGCGTCGCTCTGTGACAGTTTCAGACAGATACCAGGATAATATTTGAACTACATAATAGCTTTGTAGTTGGCAGCAGGAATATTGTCTTTGCACATGTAACCGCTGCTGTTCACGGAGGAACATCGAACACGCTAGAGAGTAATTTAGAATAAAAATGAACAATGGTTTGAGCCACCTTCAATTACAACTTGGTAAAACAAGTCGAGTTAAACAAGCTCCGGGGGGAATCGACATCATGGGAACGTAGGGTAGAAAAATAATTCTTGATGAACAGTTAATTTGTCAAATGAACCCCCCCTCCCCCCCGGGCGCCCTGTTAGAACGAACTGTGGGTGAGCTGTACCACAGTTGTTCAGTAGGGATGGAGGAACTTTCCAAGCCAATATTTTCTTCTCAATTATCGAGCTGCATATATATATATATATATATTTGTTTTTTTGTTTTTTTTTTCAGAAATTCCAGTATCCTGTGAGAAATCCATAGTATTCCTGAAGATGGTGGAGTTTTTTCACACATCCACACACAGGAACTACAACAATATACAGACAAGAATAACTTTCTCCGATTGTCATCTCGGTTGTGATCCTTTGAGCCGAGGGTCAGAGGTCACACTCTGGTTGTGGACACAATAAGAACTTTTTTCTTTTTTCTCACACACTTTCAAAGCGTTGTGTTTTGCCTGAAATCTAATCAGGCTGACCGGAGAAAGACCTCGCGGTTTTATGCTGAATAAATCTGCTGCATAAACGACAGAAACAGAGTTTAAAAAAAAAAAAAAAGAGGAATATGTGATGAACTTAAATTGCCGGCAATGGAGAGTTAGCAACATGTCTTGATGGGGCCGGATTGATTGCATACTTTTCTGCAATTCATTTTAATTCATTGTGCATACATGCCATTGGCAGCGTGGGAGAGCGCGGGGAGCGTTCCCTTTCTGTCATCTGTGTAATGGAAGCAGTCCGATGGAGTTAACAGAGTCAGCAAATCAGGGAGAAATTCAATTATTTCACATCTGTCATCAAAACGCTCTGCTCTGAGCACTTGAGCAGACTGAAATTGTAACATGAAATTAACGGTATGATTTGTCAGAGACCTTTATTGTCCTTCCAACTCCTTACATCTTACAACATGAAACAGCTTTTGAGAAATGTGTGATTGGCCGCAGCGTTTCTCATAATCGTTTTCGCGATCTGCTCGCCCCTAAAGGCTCTTTCCCCCTGTCGCTAATGAGGAAAAAAGTAGAGAGGTCATTGTGCAGTGCAGTAACACTGTCTCAATCGGAGAACAATAAGATTCCTCTCTCCAAACCAGTGATTTCACTCTCCCACACTATCGCCGGCTGATTCATACACTGACAGTGTTTCCACTGTGTGCTTCCTCTGACAAAAAGGCTCATGTTTCATTCAGAGACACCATATCTGCCGACATGGTCCTCTGCATTACCCTCGGTCATCCATCCCCAGCGCTCGCCGCGTCGGATGTACTATAGCTGCACAAATGTTTGCTCTCCATCCTGTCACAGATAAGGTTTTCTAGTTTGAGTTGCGCAACACGTGCGTTATCTCTGGCGCCATAACTCCGGAGAGCGCTGTTTTCCTTTTTAGAGAGCAGGTCTGATACGGTGCGTTGAGGCAATCACAATACAACCATTCCAGTGATTGATACTTCCCCGCAAAGCCTTCTGGGATGCCATGTTTTTACAGAAGGAAAAGGGTGAACAGTTTTGTTTCTCCAAATGAAAAACAAATGGAGCTGGGTGGAAAATTGTAGAGGGGTGGAAAGCGATCGCTGCTTTTGCGGTTCCGTGTCAACCACAAGGTCGCATACCAGAAATTGGGATCCCCCACAGTGGGACGTGCATTTTGTTTCGACGGCAGCACATTTCACTGCTGTCAGTGTTGCCATAATTGTGGAAATTGGCCAGTTTAGGAAACGCTTCGGTGGCTCCCACTGGCAAACGCGGTGCCACAATCTCGGTTTTTGCCAGATTTCTTTGTGGAGCTTTGGTTTTTAATTCATAGGGAAGAACAAAAAAAAGCAGCGTGTGACAAGCTCAGAACCAGTGACACCCGACAGTGCCTCGCAGCTCACTGTGACTTTGGGCAGAAAGTTAAAGCACGAGCATGCTATGCTGTGGCGTTCTTCATTGTACCCAGGAGACATTAGACCAATTACCTCATTAAGTAATGTGTCTCCTTAACTGATTGGTCTGGTGGGAGTGAGAGAGCCAGGATAAAAGCCGGTCGGACGGACCGAAAGGGGCGGCAGAGGGCGAGAGAGTGAGGGAACATGTCTGTTGTCTTGTATAATGACTAAGCTATGGGCCCATTTTTCAAAGAATCCAAAACAGCGTTCAATAGCTACCAGATGGCTGAGGGAAGAAATTGTGAGGGAACTTTATTACCTCTAAGCATTTTCTCTTAATTTTACTGAGGCTGTGATGTCCTTAATACCACACAGGCTGTACTCCCTCCCCACACTTTGTGAGGTGGGAGTACAAGAGCCGTAAAGAGAGCCATCAGGTATATGAGAGAGGAGATTAATTTAAAGAAATAACAGATATTCCCACGCACGAGCTTGTAGCCTTTATGAAATCGGACCAATGATGTCCTTTGAATAATAGCAACGTCTCCACTGATGACTTAATTCCATTGTTCTGCTGCTAAATGTGTTAAGATTTTAATACACTGCATAATTCCAGAGTTAGGTGCTCCATCGGGTGAGGTAAAACCCTCTGCCTCCACCTTCTCTGTCCTCTCGATGCGCAGAGTAACGGATGTGAGGCTGTCATCACGGCACTCAGTGTAGGCGCTGAAGCATTGACAGTATGAAGAGGTCATTTCCACTTCCTCTCAGCGTATGCCAGGCTGCAGGGGTCGAGGGGCCGCACTGAGCCAGTGACAGGACTCAGAGGGATGAGGTCACGAGTCAGAAAAGGCTGGAGGATCTCTGGGGCGTCCTAAACATGTCATCGGGGGTCCCGTAAACCCAAACACTTTGCTGATAGATTGTCACTCTGGCGCTGCCACGTGGCTGAGGCACAGTCTCAACGTGGGCCCCCGAGTTTTTGTTTGTTTGTTTTTTCCTCAAATCAAGTTTCAACACAAACATACTCCCACGGCTGTGACAGATTTCGTCAGACCGCCTAAACTGTGTTTAATTACCCAGAGTGCTCGCCTCGTTGTCTCGTCACAGTGGCTGCGATGTGGCGCTCCGATCGCTCCTGGCTGCCAGGCTGGCGGTGTCAAGGAGTCTGCCTTCTACCTTGTGTTGCAAACACAAGCCAATTACCCCAATTAATCTGGCAGGAGAATGCAGCGGAGATGGAGATTGTTTTGCTTGAGTCAAAATAAACCCAGAACCGCTCACTTGTCTTTGCACCGCACACATTACAGCTAATGGCTCCAGGCCGCTGTGTTTCTGACCGTTTTAGCCCGACGAATGTGCACATTTAGCAGATGGAGATCATGTCACGCATTACGTGCTGGCAAGATATGTACCAAGTTTGTTTGGACTCTCTTTTCTGGCATTATCAACTGCAGACAAAGTGAACGGGTGAGGACAGACTTTAACAAAGACTCGGTCACAGATGGAGAGGATCATATCTTCAAAGGGACAGAAACACAGTTTGGTTTGATGCAGAGCACTTCTTACGAGGTTGGCGTGTTTCAAATAATCTTCCAAGAGGAACAAAATAATCTAGCCCTGCAGAAAATAGACATTAAAATATAATATATCTATCTATCTATCTATCTATCTATCTATCTATATATATATATCAAGCATTGTGAAACACTTGACAGGACCTGCCGCTCAGGTGCTGCATTTCTTCTGTGCCGTACAACGTCCCAGTCAAACCCTGAGTCCCATTAGGGCAGTTTGGTGTTCGCCTGTGTCAGCCATTGTAAGGTGACCAGCTGCTGCTTTATTAGCCGGGGCCTTCTGCTGACCACTCTCGTTAAACTCCTGAACCTCATAGACCCAAACCAAAAATCTGCAGATGACAAAATCAGCAGATGGATCTGGGGGGGGGGTCGGGTCGCTCCAGACGTCAGAATAATTTTAATATGCGTTATTCAACATATGACGTCTGTACATGTGAATAACTGCGGCAGCAGAGCTGAACTCTGACATCAATAAAATATTTACTTTATTGTACTTGGCTTTTTAGAGGGGTTAGCCATCCCATAAGCCATTGCTCATGTGTTATAGAACACATTTGTCAGCAAGTTAAAACTTGATATTCTTGTTTTACTGTTTGCTCAGATTTTCTAAGTAGTTTGACAGAATCTAAGCCATCTTTTGTGTTTCCTGTACTTATAAAAACACCTACGTTGTCAAAGTCTGGTAAAAGTGAGACATTACAGGCGTCCTTGGAAACACTCTGTGCTGATTAATCATAATGCAGCCCAAATTTCAAGAGTACATCACTCTGTCTAAAAATTATTCTAATCCGCCTCGCTCCGCCAGCGTGGCTTGAAAAATTGAAAAGATACCTGATGAAGAGATCTGTGCAGCAAAATTAAAATTCATGACCTCTGCTCTCCCTCTCTGCGCTGAACTCTCTCCACTTCTGTGGAAAGTGGCGCCACAGTTTCCTCAGCTGTTCCTGGGTTTCTGGCCGTCTGATAAGCTGATCCGAGCGGCTCACCGCTGCCTCCCCACACTCCGTGACCTTCCACCCTCAGTGTAATTGCCTCAGAGTTTGATGGACCAGCGTCTCTGAAGCAGATGATGTCTCACTGCCGCTTGTGATAACAGCGAGAAGGCCTCCTCTTCCTCCTCCTCCTCTTCCTCTCAGAGCAGAACAGAACCTCTTTCTCAAGTGACACTGCTGGTGAAGGAAGAGGCCATCTGTTAAGGAAATACTCTCTGTTAAACTCAGTTGCACCAACTCTGGTTTCTATTTAAACTTTCGGGGATAACTTTCCATCATGCACCTTTTAGCAGCGCTCGTGGTGCAGGGCTGCAGTATGCGGCCTGTTGTATGCTGATTTCCCTTTAATAAAGATGTCAAAGCCATTGTCCTTGTTGTTTGTGATCAAAACCATAAGAAACTCTGCCATCCATTTTTTTTTCAGAGCATGGTTTTGTTTTAGGTCGATGGAAGCGTTGCCAAGCCGGAGGATTCCTCCCAGGCCTCCGCGCCGAACGCATTTTCATTGAAAGACATAACGTGATGCCTGTAATTATATTTAAGTGACAAGATTGAGGTAATTAGCAAACCAGATAACAGGACAAAGTACAGGCTTATGAATTGGATCACATGCATTGTGATAAAAAGCATATGCTGGCAGAGAAGCAAAAAAAAAAAAAAGCCCAAAAATGTCCACAAAGATGGAAACACATGTTTACAGGGGGAGGAATTCTGTCCAACCTAAAAGCCAGAACCCCTCTTCATGCCTTTATCTCTTGTTGTGGAGGTTAAATAAAAATGTTTCATTCAGCATCAGTATCAAATGTGACGTCTGAGGTTTCATCGGTTTCATCTGCAGCATTTCTCCACAGAGCGGGAAGTCACACTGGGAGGCGGCTGAGAGCAGAGAGACAGTTTGATGGATGCACAGGCACTGAGGTCATGAGAGACACGTGCAGAAAGGGACTGTGGCCCGTCCGGCTCCAGGGCTGCCCCCGGGCCATGGAGGTGATGGACAGGAGGGGTGGATGATAGATGGAGATGTGCAGCTGCAGATAACCCATCAGTTTAGTAGACTGTGATATCTGACGTTGGGCTGTAATCACTCCAATTCATCCCCTCACTTGACAAACCGCTATCCCTGAATGTCCAGCACACAGGCAGCGTCATATTCCCTCTTTCCATCTTCGGTTTAACTCTGTTCTTCCTCCGTGCAGTAATGGAAGACAGGCTTCAAGGTTTCGCTGCTTCATCGCACATCTTTCGGTGATTATTTCCCTCTTTCAGGCTATTTAAAGGCTTCACTTATCACCGGCTTGCTCTTAAGTCTTGCCAGCTCGGTTATTGCCCTTGTTTAGATGAGCTGGTTGCTAATGCTACACTTATAATAACAGCATTTGGATTTAAAAGAATAAAATGTGCGAGGCACATGTTGAGAGAATTCTGGAGCCAGGCTCGGAAAACAGCTGCAGCCACCAAATCCCATTCCTCCCCACGATTCAACATGGCTGCAGAGGCTCAGCACTGCGCGGCGTAAACACCCAGCTCGACACAAAATTAATTAAACTCTCACAGAGAGGCTTAAGTGTCTGGGTTTTTAAACTTCTCTGTCACTTGACGAGTTTCTTGTGAGAGAAACGACAACAACACCACATCTTCTCTGAGAAAGTTCTTTGAGTGCGGCTCATAAATCTCCATGTGGCTAACTGCTCTTGTTACTTGTAGGTTTTCTTTTTTTTTAATCCTCCAAAATCGATGCATGTGTGCATTCATATTTAAGTTGTTTTCACAATGTTAACAAATTGAAACCCAGAAGTGTGTTCGCCATTCCTGCAGGAAGT
The DNA here is from genome assembly GCA_016785235.1 of Pseudorhombus dupliciocellatus. Taxonomy (NCBI): domain Eukaryota; kingdom Metazoa; phylum Chordata; class Actinopteri; order Pleuronectiformes; family Paralichthyidae; genus Pseudorhombus; species Pseudorhombus dupliciocellatus. Next base: position 1,358,606 of record JAFBJW010000359.1, on the reverse strand, counting down.
GATGAAGAGCACCGAGCCAAATCCCCCGGGATTGTTGTCCTCATCCATAAAATTCCCTCTGTCAACATTTGAAATACTCAAAGGCTGACAAAGTCATGTTTTTCTCAGGATACCGTCTCTGCCGCCTTCCCACAGACGTGAGAAATCCAGCCCTAAAAAAAACACAGTGTAGTGAGCTAAGCCAATTAGGGGCTGTTTTCCAGAGTCACCGCTGTGCCTGCGACTTTGTTGTCAGAGTTGTATTTGCAGAGTGCTACATCTGGCAGCCATGGCAGGTAAAAGAAGAATAAAGCTCTATTCCACTAACGGCACTAATGGGAATAAATGGCTTACCTGAGCCGGCTAACAGCAAACCACATCCTCCGAAGAGCACGCAAAGGTTCCCCTGTCAATCCCTAAATACGCCTTTCAAGTGATGAGAAGAACGTCCTGGAGGAAAATGAAATGTTGTGAAAAGAAGTTTCTTTGCTAAGTTTTGCAGCAGTTGGAGGCACCTACGCTCAAGCGAGGGCAACTTACTCGAAGATGTGAGCCATTCTTTCCTGGAATCACTTCTGTGGAATTTGGTCAAAGCGGGCAACATCTTTGGCTTCAATCACTCGAATTACTCCGAGCGAGATTAGCACGAGCACCACTGCTAATTAATGTCACATGGACTAGAAAAATTCAGTCATTGGGGTTTTGGAGTGCCATCCCTAGGTGATGACAATGTGAAACATCTTGCAGTATTTTTGTGGTGTGGGAAAAACTCCCTGCAAACAATTCTGCTCATGACCCAAACCAAATGATTATTCTCCTCCCCCGTTTTGGAAAAATGTTCCAGTGGAGCACAACAGTTAAAAAAGAGGGAGTCGTAATAAGGGAATCGGAAGAGGGATCCGCTCCTGCGGTGCTTGTTCATTTCTCTGCTCCTCATTTATCTTCTGCAGCAAATGTTTCACCTCTGATCAACTCTAAACTTTTGTTCCCTTTATTTCCTTTCATTCCAGTTCTTTTTATTGAAGTCTTATGAGATGATGGTTCGAGCATGTACACGCCGGAGGATCTGTCTGTGGAAAATAAAGTATGTCTCCTCAATTCAAATGCTTGTTTTACTTAATAATGAGGATATGTGTTCTTTATGAATAAATCAGCTGAGTGTAATTCCAGCAAAGTGAACAAAACATTACTTCCAACTTTAATTTCATACCTAATTGAATCCAGACATTCTGTTCAAACACACTCGGTTGCCTGTTCCCGCTCCCTTCAGAAATACCACAGGGATCCCTCTCTTTCAGTTAGTGGAGCGCATGATTCTCTCATACTTATTAATTTTTCCCCAAAAATGGTTTACTCATTAAATGACCAGTGCGGGCTTGGAGCCTCAAAGCTATCGGCTGCCTAATCATTTCTGGGGACACATATATAGAATGAGCTCAGTTTTATAATAAAGAATAAATAGGAAAAAGCAATAGGATTTTTTTTTCTTAGAGTATTCAGCATTTTAATCACTCGACCCTACAGATGGTGTAGACACATTGACATTAGGCTAATGGAACACTTTAAAACTATTCAATTATAGTAAAAGAAAAATACTAGCTGAATTTACTCAAGTACTGTGAGTAGTACTATACTTGAGTATCCATGTTCTGCAGTGTTATAGGTCCCCTACTTCTCTGAAAGGAGAGCTGTACTTTTTGAATGAACAAATTTACACCTTCTGTATTGAAATCACATTTTGTTTAAACAAATTAAGACAAAACTTCTTTGCCTCCTTTCAAGATTCCCACAATCACTTTAAAGCACCGTCACCTAATACATCGGAACATTGAGATGAATCTGAAGTAGAGGTCCAGGCTCGTTAATTTAAGCATAGCGGCTTGTTTGTCTCCGCGTATCGGTGCTGTGACACGCTGGCGGCCTGTTCAGGGTGTGCCACGCCTCCAACATCTGGGATTGGCTCCAGCCCCTGCAACCCTCAAAGGATGGAAAACCAGCATCAACGGTACAACACTGAATAATTACTATAATAAACCATTAATATGTTGTAAAAATACCCTGAAAAGGACCATTCTATAAACTCTACTTCTATTAAAGTGAAATGTTTAGTGCAGGGAGTTTTCACAGTGTTCTGGAGTCGGGACACACCACTTCTTTTTTAATGTCAGGAGTTGATCTATAGCAAAGATCCCCCTGACTGGGTTTCCCTTCACATAAACAACACATTATTTGACTATTATACGAGTTTCTCTTCTTCCCAGACACTTGTTTGACAGAAAAGTTTATCACAGAAACTGATTAACTCAACCTCAGGGTATTTTTGATGAAGTCAAACTTTTGACTATCCCAGCGTATTCACAATATACATATTTAATGAAGAAGAAGAAGAACAGAATAGGAACTGGTGTTGTAGGAGGGAGATAGCGATGGGAGCAGAGTGGCTCCTTTTTGTTTTAACCAAATGATTCTGAGAAAATGAGTTGGCGCGAGGGATTTATACCCAACAAACCCCCACACCCCACCCTCCAGCATTCAGGCGTATGTGCTGCGTTAGCTTCAGTAATCAAATGCACATGTGAGAGCTTTGAGAGAGGTAAAGAGAGGATAGAAAAGAAGGAGGGCGGGGGGCTGGAGATCAGTGAGGGAGGGGAAGAGGGGCCGATAAAGAGATAGTCTGGTTTTAGAGAGATAGATACTGGTGCATGAGTGTGTCTCATTAGCGACGTAGGTGGGTGGAGTGCAGAGAGAGGGGGTGGATGTGGGAGCTGAGGAGGAAAAGTGCGGCGGCGGACGAGAGGGGAGAGAAGTGGGCGAGTGCGAGAGAGAGGCTGACAGGAGAGAGGGGGAGCTGGAGGACTACGACTGAGATGTTCTTCACACTGCGGCCCCCGCTGCCCCACTTCTGCGCCCCCTTTCCTCCGCATCACAGACAGAGCTGATGTTTGTTATGAGCTGAGACAGAGGAACCGACGCTGACGCACGCAGACGTTCGCTTGCGGCCGACAACCCGGAGATAACATTGGAACAGTTTGAGACATTTCTCTGTTCGCGCACAGCCTGACTACACACCTTCATTTGGATCAATCAAAAGAAAAATCATCTGAATTTTGTCACTCATCTTCCAATCAAGAGAATCCACCACACACTGGTGTCAGCTTTACTTTTCCCTTGAAGACCAGTTGAGTGTCTCTTGACAGTTTGTCAGATGAAACCAGGGAGTGTCTATAAAGATGGACGACGTGACAATTCCGCCAATATGAAGCCAAAACATCTCCACCTGGTGCCTCACTGTGATGTCATGGGACAGACTGGTTTCAAAGATGGGAGCACTGGGATGACAGGTCGATAGTGGGAGGACGTTATATACAGTCTATGGAGAAAACATGAAACTGAAACCGTGGGACAAAAAGACTTTTTTCATCGGGGTTAAACCGTTGCCAAGAGAAATCGGAACGGACTCTTGGGTGTCCAATTCAAAGAATGCATCACTTTTACAGATCCATGTTTTATCTAAGATTTAATAAATAAGTAGAAATAATAACATATGACATATATGTATACAGTTGTGACAGAATGGAACATTAAGCGAACGCAGTGCGAGCGGCAACGAAAAGGTTGCGTCCGCTGAGAGAACCTTGCTCAACGTGGCTGAGTGGTTTCAATTAGTCTTTCTTCACCGTGGGCCGACGTACTCTTAAGAATGGCAATAACTTGTTTTTCTTTCAAAGTCCTGTGTAACCGTATAATGCTCCAGCGTCTCTATAAAAGCCACTTGGTTTTATTACCGAGAGGTGAGCGCTAATCAGTGTGAACAGCTCTAAGTTACAGTGCAGAGCTTTCTTTTCTTTTTCTTTTTCTCAGCCCCACCAGCATGGTGTGTGGTTTTAAAAAGAAACAGGCACGCGGCTCACGGTTTACACACGACTTGTATCTGACCACCGGAGACATTGTAGTGGTTACTGGCAGACACGGTTCACCGAAACACAAAGGTGCTCTGGGTAATCAAAGTGTGGTGGGAATAAACTGCAGACAAACACATGTCATGTTCGAAGAATCTTTCAATCTTCAGTCTGTTGCATTCACTCGTTTACAACCATAAATGTAGCGCAGAGACGCAGCAGTGGTTGGACAACACTGGTTGTCCTGCAGGTCACTGCTGTGCCGTCTTGACCACAGCCGCGGTTTCAGGAGAGATCTGAGCTGATGTACGTACCCAGGAGGCCGCAAAAGAGGAAACTATTCATACAGATTGTGTTCATGAATAATAGATTAGGGTCTATTCTTCCAGAAATCTAACTTTAGGACCTATTCTATTGTTGAATGGCTCAGGACAGGAATATTCTCTGAAGACCAAGCAACCCATCGTCATCACTGCAGACTGTCTGGGTACGACCACATCCATTATTTTACATATGCTGCCTTCGTCGTTCAGTTTATACTCCTCTTTATTTTGTGGTTTGTGTTTTGTGCTTTGTATGCTTCGTGTAGTGCTTTCTTAAAATCTATCATGTATCATGTATAATGACAGGAAAGACTCTTGAATCTTGAATTCAGTCAAGAGTGAAGAGGCCGTAGAGAGAAGGGGCCCAACGCAGAGCCCTGTGGTGCTGAGTAAGTAAGTGTTTCTCATGCAGTTTATAATCATATTCACATTTAAATGTTTATCACATGAATATGAAAGAAGGCTGTGTTCCTCCATTGCTCCCAGTCTAAGTGGTCTGAGTGAAAGTGCTGCATCAGGATCCACTCACACGAATGCTTCAGAGAACATGGGCAATAGTGATGCACTGTCCTGTCCTAAAATGTGAGCAGAGTAGGAACGAGAGAGTGTTATAACTAATAGAGCCAGGATGGTGTGAGCAGAGGAAGATATCAAACACACTGAGAGATTCAGCCAGGAAACTGATGTCACGAACACTCCACAGCACTTTATTCTAATAAGACAGCAGATATCAGAGTCATCCGTTACAGCGAGAGGTGGGTTCGACCACCTTGAACCAGATCCAGCTCTGGATCTGAAAGTTTTGCATTGGCCGAGTAATTTTTTTGAAAGATAGAATTGAGCCATGTTTGGTTTTTGATAAGGGGCCCCTCTCCTTATCGTGTCCCTCTTCCTGGAAGACTGAGATACACTGGAGATGATGAATCACACTTAATTTCAGTGGAAGTGTCTTAAGCCGCCCGGCTCCATTTTCACATGTGCTCAAGATTGATGATAGCTCGCCCACCTCTGCGTGAGGATTTGTAATTTGTCAGAGTTTACGCTTCACTAATTTACTGATAATGTTATCCAGCAGCCGTCGCCCAGCATCTCACAGTGACAGTCATAATAATGCAAACTATTCATGGGAGGTTTTCACAAATAAAACAACAATGGATCAGACGTTACTCGGCAGACCGTGGAGGAAACTAGAGGAAGACAGACTCTCTCTTTGTCATATTATTTTCAAATAAGATGTCGCTAAGCAGACTGATCTTAAGTGTTTCCCGATCGAGGTCCCTAGGTGTTGGGGCTGCGTGGGAGAGTCTGGATCACTTAGTACTAATCCATCTGAGAGTCATCTGTGCTTTTCTCTCGCTCACCTCTGACCTTTCTCAAGCTGCCTGGTCCCAGATCTGCTGCCGGTGAGGAGGAGCGGCAGGCGAGGAGGGGAAGGGTCGGTTGGAGAGAGGGAGAGGGGGAACGCTTTCCTCTGGAAGTTTCCTGTGGCTCGGAGTGTTTGTAAACGTTTCCAAGCCTCAAGGTCTCGCAGGGGCTTTTTTCGGCAAACACTGGGGGCCGCGGGCGTTATTTGTCTCCGACTGACCACAAAAAGAGAAATCGGCCAACCCTTAACCAAACTAATAGCTGCCAGAGCGGCTGACAGACAGAGAGAGTCGAAGAGCTCTGACATCAAAGCAGGGGGGTGGGCTTTGCTTAAGCCGTCACAAATACGATCCCTCCCTCCTTGAAATAATCTCAAATTGACATCTCTTGTCATGTGTTTGCTATGCTGGAAATTGGTCTTGAAGGACAAGGGCACTGGGAAACTGAAGCCGAGGTTGACCCACCACAAAGCGCTCTAAAATGTTTTCAGGGGGGTTCCAGTGCGGAAGAAAGGGACAGGAAGATAACCGAGCGGGTCCGCTGCGGACTATTCAGTCTGCAACTGGCCCAGGGGCTTTTTAAATTAAGACCCGCTTTGACACTTTAGAGGGAAGCCGGCCCAGCAGTGTGAGGTGAGATCCTGTCTAGGGCCACATCAGGCAGGAAGGGGGAGAGGGCCGGTCGGCCTGTGGGGGAGACAGAGAGTGGCTGATGATGGCTTTACTTTAGAAGGCTGCCTCCCCCCGCCGCCCCTCCACACACTCACACCCCAATCGCCGGCATCTCCGTCCCTCCTCTGTGCCATGGGGAGGATACGGAGGGGGGTGAGAACCCAAAGCGCAGAGCGACACAGGACAACGTCTCCATTTAGTGCAGCCAAAAAAACAGCTGCTTCTAAATGTTTCCCCACAGAAAGCCCTGGAGACGGTGCCTCATGTAGCCCGTACAGGCCCGGCTGCTCAACACCCCCCCCCCCAACGTGCAGAGAAATACCTCTGGAGTCGTAGAGCTGCTAGTTAATGGCTAATAGATGCTGATTCCTCCTTTAACAGATCACGATCAACCCAGAGGAAAGACATTCTGAGCCAATCTTGGATTCCAGAGATCAGCCACAGAGAACAATTCTTCTCTGCTCTCCTCCTGAGCAAAACATACTTAATGACAACAGGCTTCAAGGTCACTACCAAACACAGGTACATGTACATGTGTGGTTATATGTGTTTGTGATGTGATAATTAATTATATTCATGGTTGTAATGAAGTATTTTGTAGTTTTCAGGTGGAATTTCTATTAAAAATAACCAGTTTAGACAACACCAACTAGACCTGTGCACATTTTAATTTTTCATAATGCAGGGTGTAGATTATTTTTAGCTGTGAGAGAGAGATGGAGAAGCTGCAGTGGCTCATTTCAGACTCCCTTTTTTACTCGACTCCACCAGCTGTTTATCTTCAGGACCAGTTTACAGTCCAGGGAGGACTGAGGTCTTCTAACATAAACCAGGGACTGTAATAAAGATGGATGCTTGCTTTTATATCCCTCAACACTGATGATTTTTCTTGTTGATTCTTCGCTCATCCCTTGGGAACATGTACAGCGTATATTTCAGCACATCTCTGAGACGAGCACTCGCTGCACGGCACAGCGGAATCACTGACCTACTCCAAACTGTTTACACGACTTAATCATCACCCAGGCTGATGTGACATGTAGTGTTTGCGCTGCCTGGACTGAGCCGAGCTGGACTGTTGTTCCAGAGCTGGGCACGTTAGAAAGAGGTTTCATTCATACCGATGGTAATCCCACTAACGCTGCTCCTGTATTTTCAGTCCACACCGCGGTCGTCTGCAGCGATCGTTCCCCAGACAATACATGCATTATTCACCGTGCACTAAATTTGCAATTCTCATCCATTTTTGAATCGTAAATGTAATCAGCATCTCTAAATACCAAACGTAGCAGCCCATTTCCTAAGGTTAGAGATGATGTTTCAAATTCCAAACTCCAAGTGTGTTTTGCACAATGGTAAACAGATGTTGCTCGCGTGGATTTTTCTGAATGCTGTTCAGCTCTATGCAAATGTGACACGGAAATCAGCATATTCATAAAAAAAAAAAAAAAGAAAGAAAGAAAGAAAAAACCCACAGTGCTTTTGACCCAATTCCAACGGATCACAGGTAATACAATAATTATGCCAAAGCAGATGTGGGCTAAAGTTCTGAGCTCACATTTAGAAGCATTTAAGGTATTTCCCTCCTTCCCAGTCCCCCCAGTTAAACGTCCACTTCTCAGGTGCCGCCTTAAGTGATGCTTGTGCATTATTTAACTCCCCAAACCACATATCAATACGGTAAGTGCATGTTTATGTCAGAAGCGATTAGCTTTGAAATTGCTCGGGTGGAGGTGGGGGGGGCTGACAGAAGCGGAGCGTGTAATCAAAGCGCAGGGACGGGTGATTTACGCTGGTCAAGACGACCTCAACCCCAAACAGGAAGTGAATACTGTTTTGAGGTCAGCAAGCCATGAGGCACCTACTAGGCTTACCTTATGAAATACATGTGAGTGGCTGGTGTGTGTGTGTGTGTGTAAAGGGAGGGCCAATTACATCCAATCATGGCGCCCACAACAGCAGGAGTTCACCATGGTGTGAGCTTAGCTGGTGGTCTTCAAATACTGTGAGTTTTCATCACCTTCACGGAGGACTGCAGCGAGGTGCTTTATTACATCTGTGCTATTCCCTGATCTCAATGTGTGATGAAGGGCGAGGGCCTTTGCTGTGGAGTAGAGTCAGACTGACAACAACCAAAATATTCTGTATATATACAGAATACTTCACCTGGAGAAAAAACATGGAAAAAAAAACAACAAGTTCATCACGCAGGAGTTAATAAAAAGAAGTTATACTAAAAAAATAAAATAAAACACCAATATTCATAAAAAAAGTTTTTTTTTGCATTTATCATGTTATTATGATTGGAACTGTGAGATTTTCAAAATACTTTAATTTCTTCATCAGCACAAATCCTATATGATTAAATATATAGGGTTAATAATTTATTATTGATATCAATAAAGTAAAGTTTTATATCAGGGGATTGCTTTGACATATACAGTATTTACAGACACTCACAAAGGGGCACCGAGAGTTTTGGATTTCTTTTGGATCGAGATCCAAGAGAAGTCCACTTCCTTCAGCTGAGAGGAAAGCAGTGACATGATTTTATGGGTATTTAACACAGAAATATTGATGTAATAAATTAGGTTTCTGTGATATTGTATGACGCTTTTTTTCTAAAAGAAAAACACTTGCTCTACTCAGTAAAATAACATCAAATGTTAGTGTGGTGAAGCAATCGGGGGTCACGCAGCTGTAGCGTCTGAACTTGTATTTTCCCTTCAGCTTCAACCTCATTACACATGTATTCTTTGCTGTCTGAGACCGTTTCAGGGCAGAGCAGCGCCGTGCGCACACGTCGTCAACGCTGGTGGTGAGTCATGATGCTTTCCAGACTCTGACGGACTGACACACACACAGGCAGGCAGACGCTCGCACATAATCATACAGCCACAAACTCCGGCCTTTCTCTGTCACACATGTACACTAATCTTTACGCACATTCCCCAGCCCACATCGGCACACACCCAGAAACGCATGTCAAACTGTACCAGCAGCAGTGGAAACGTGGAGTATATTTTCCCTTGAGCGGCTCACTGCGTCCTCGAGGAGAAATCCATTTCAAAAGCTCCTGAACTCATTGAGTTGGAAAGATGAGCCGAGCAATGACGCGCCAGCAGTTGCGTTCGGTTTATCAGTGAGCGTTATGATCACAACTAATGCTAACGGAGGCCGTCAGACACGGGCCGAGGGGGCGGGGCTGCGCTTGAATACAATCATTGTGTTATTATTGCAAGGGGATAGATAGCACTAGCCTTGCACTTCAGTAATTGAATCCAAGAGGGAAGCTAATTGGTTTCCAAATGAAGCATTAAGAAACAGAACCAAGGACTTAATGATAACAAAAGAATGTGTGTCCAGTCTGTCGGGGAAGAACGATTCAAAAGGACACGACTGGGAGAAAACTGCCAAACTGAAAAGACACTGACATAAAAGCGGAAACGCTGATAATCATATGCGCTGCAGCTCTGATACGGCTGATAAAGTGAATCAGGGAAACCACGATGAGCCAGATCCTGAGCTCATTCTGACCGTGGACACGGGGCCAAGTGAAACACACTGACCCTCCACAGTATTTACAGCACGCACGACAGAAAGAGAGAAGCCCATGTGCACAGCAGTCGCCAGCAGAGCAGCTATTGTAAGCTGCCCCTCACTAATCAGCTATGTCTGTGGATAGCCAGGCTTTTGATCCTGACACAGGCATTCACAAAGTCAGCAGCGTGTGTGGCCCACACACACGCACACACTCACACTCACACACACACACACACACACACACACACACACACACTGGCCAGTCTGCAGCCACCAGTGCAACTTCCCACAGTAATTTGGCACATGTTGTTGGCTCGATCAAGGGGCTGTTGGATGTTTAAATTCTATGTCAAGTCTCCAAGTAAGCACTAGCACGGGTATATGACCTCTTCTTCATCTTTTCTCGTCCACCTTTGGCATATCAAAATCAGTCCACTAAGTTTAAGAGTCATCTGAGGTTCTTCCAATTATGGTGTTCTTGACTGTGGGTCCTGATTTTTTTTTAAAACACCACAAGTGACAAATGTCCTAAACCATGAAACACAAGATTATTATGGAAACACAAGATTATTACTGCATTATTTGTCCAGATGAATTCACAACAATGTCACTGTAATATCTATAAAAGGTTAGGAAAATAATAATAAGGCCGATCATCAAGTTTAGCTTTGACTTACTATTTATTTTTAACTCTCAATACCTGCTAGTGATCTAGCACATGATCATTCTTAAAATATTTCGATATTTTGTCAGGATATCACCTCACAACCAAAGGCAACTGAATGAGGACAACAGTCAAAAACCTTCGAGCTGTTTTTGATCTTTAACTCAGCATTTCTACAAATGGAAAATGGAGTTTATGGCCTCTCAGTCAGTGCAGATCCATCAGAGTTTAAGAGGTCATCTGAGACAGAAAACATTTTCCAACTGGAGGGGGGAGGGGGGGTTATCTTTAAACATGTGGTGGCAGTAACTTTTCCTTTTCATCTTTATGTGTGGTATTACTCGTTGATTTATCAACCAGGTCAGAGAGAACTGCAGATTTTTAGAAAACAAATAATTTAAAATCCGTTTGGTGTCCTTGGATGAGTGAGTAAAGGTCGTCTTGACTCAGTTAATGTGCTCCTCACATCTAATGATCCAAATCATGTCGTGGACAAAGTTTCCCGACTGACAGCGACTTCAAACCCTGAGCACGATACGTACTGTACCACTGTGCACACGAAAACCCTGTGGCTCCTCTGCAAAGCCTGGTGGAGGAGCTGTCAGCCGGCTCCTCTGGGACTCTGAGGGATTGGGCGAGAGGGCCACGGTCCACTAGGTGTGACTGGCTGGAGACGCGGGGGGCTGCCCCTGTAGCCATCATCCTGCCCATCCTTCATCGGAGAACGGCAAGGAAAAGATGTATACGTCCCGGCTGACTCAACGGCTCATGCCGCCCTTCTGACAGTTGTCATGGCCCACGCCGCCTCGCTGCCATTTCCCTGCACCTGTGATTGACCGCACTAAGCAGTTCACTCTGGTTTCAATAAAACATGGAGCGTACCTGAGCCGAGGGGACGTGGGCTCTGAGTGTTGGCTTGAATTGTTGGGTGATACTGTCTGTTGTCTCCCTTCTAATTTCACCCCTGCCTGTTTCTGGGCATTTGCACCTTGCTCTATTCATCAAAGTCAATTCTCAGAAACTAATAAAGGCTCCCTGGCAGTGGAACCTAGTTTCGGTGAGCTTGTTATCTCATGTTGCCAGTAATGTGACAGATAATAAAGTAGAAATCCTGGTATTTCATTCCTTTAGTTTCTTCCTCTCAGCTAGTGTTTCTTTTGTGAGGCCTGAATTATCTTTACCCCATGATAGTTTTCATGAATGATAGCATCATTATGAAGCTTCTCTTTCTCGCCTTCTTTGTGTGGATGCACAATGTACGCAACTGCGCTGCATTTAAAGTAACACATTTAATTCTCATGCCTCGGATTATTTTTCTACTGACCGCTCAAGGTCCCTGTTACGCTCATTCAGCCCAGCTTCAGCGCATTGTTTGTTCCCTGTGACGTTATTTATTCCCAGGACATGCCAGTAATGCTTCCAGGCTCATTTTACTCACGTCACATAGTGCATCTTTTACATTCCAGCTGCGTCTATTTGTCTCCCCTTGAGTGGAGCACCCCAAAGCTCATTGAAGTCTCAGAGAAAGGCCCGGGAAAAATCCGTGGAAACCCGACATGCGAACCCTGTGTGACGCAGTGCGCCCCAACACTCTGGAGAATCTGTGCACCGCATTTTCATGGATAATCATTTTGAAGTGCAGATGCTGGCTCCCAATGAGCAACGGTGAATTCTACATACTATTACACTCGTGAGCTCCCGCAGAATGTGGCCGAGCTGTCTGGCAGCTTTTCCAAAGGAATATCAATCAGAGTTGCTACAATATGATGACAAGTCCAGCTAGAGCAACACGGTGGGGATGATTCAAGGGCTGAGTGATTTTATAGTCCATTGAGGGAATCTTGCCTTGCTGCCTGGTTTTGGTTAAACACGTGCGCTGTCCACATTCCTGTTCACTACATTTGAAAATCTGTGAAGACAATGCACGATCGATTTTCAGAAAGTCTCAAAGGTTGTTTTCTGTCACATCAGGATGTTTTAATTGTGAGAGGCTCCAACTCTTGTGCACAGCACCGTCTAAATCTTACATGAAACTCAAAATCTTTTCAGATGTATTTAAAGAACGCTGCAGCGCTCACTGACAAGATATACAAACAAAAAAAAAAAAGAAGAAGAAAAGAAAGGAGAGACAGGAGGGGCCTGCTGCAGTTCTGTCTTCCGTGCATCCGAAGCTCCTGTCTGTTTGAAGCGCTTCCTTTGCCGGGTTCACTTGACAAGCAGCATCAAGAGCCTGTGTACTCCAGTCAGCATCTCATGGACATCTTTCTCCCATTAGCACTGTCGAACATGTCGGCTGGAAGAGAACATTTCTCTCCTTTTCATTCCAGGCTCAGAAACAGCACAGGTACAGTAGACACATAAACACACAGGCTCGGGGCACAGGCACAAATGCAAAAGCAGTTAACAGACCATTTCCTTTTGGGTTAACTCTGCTCTCATTTCCCTATTTCTTGATTTATTTTGTGTGTTCCCCTCCGTCTAAGCCACATCCAGTGGCGAATGGACACAAGGTGGGACGGCGGGAGAGAAAGGAAAACCAAGGAAATGGACATCAATTATGATCAGAATTGGGTAAAAAAAACAATGTCAGGAACAAAAAGAACTGCACAAAGCATGAAAGGTTGTGCACAGTCCTTTCTAGATGATATACTATTGTTTGGATGTGGGCAGAGCTGGGTTGTTTTTTTTTTTGGGTGTGTGTGTCAACACCACATGGGAAATTGCAGGACCAGGCAAAACCCAAGAGGAAACGAAAAGAGACGGGGAACAAACAAAGATTAGGATGTCTGTCCATCACGAAAAAGAAAAAGAAGAACATACAGGTTCCCAGGCGCTGTTCGAGGTGATTTCATAACGCCACTGTATGTGTCAATCTATTATGCTGTGTAGCTGGAAGATGCTAAAAGCAACGATGATTAATGAATGTGATTTTAAATTCCGTTTAGTGTGTTTATTGCAAATTGCAAATGTTAGAAAGCAGTTAGCATCAAAACGACAGTCCAGTTTGCTAGCTAGCTAGGCAGACGCCCCTGGATGTCAGAATGATGAAGATCTGATGACAACTGTCGTTTAACAAACTTTCCTGGGAAACAACTGCAATTCGTGGACAACCTGCTGCTCCTGGTCTCGTCGGCCTGCCGCCGCTTGCGTTGGTATCTCCCGAGTAATGACTTGATATTTTAGGCAGTTGATTAATAAAACATTGATCCTTTGGCATATCAAACTCAGAACACGTTTATTACCACTTTACACAGTCTTTAATAGTTTTACCATAATCCCCAAGTTTGCTCATAAATTGTGGTGCTCAGTGAATAACTTCTACCCACTTTACCCAGTGTGGTCGTTTAGAAACTAATAGAAGGCAAAAGCACTAAGCTGTGCTTAAGTCAGAGTTCTACTACACTCAATCTCTGCGTTCAATAATACCATATCTCATTTCCCTCAGCACTGCCTGCTGCCAGTCTCTATAATTCAGAGCCTGTCATAGCCTGGATTACTCCCCGGCCGTCTCAGACAACACCTGCTAGACTAGACACACTCTGCAGCAACGAATGGAAATATCCCACAAGAACAGAAGAACTTGGATAGTATACCGATATGTTGCCCTAGCACACCTTGCAGATGTGGCACAGGCCTTGTCCATCAGAAAGCTTGGCAACCAAACGTCCTAAAGGAGAAGTCTGAACCCCTGGTAAGGCTTTTGTCGGCGTGATACCCTTCACAGGCCGGCTGTAAGGCCCTGGGTGGAGTCCTGCTGGGAAAACTACAGCAGACTTTTAAATACCTACTGCAAGTTTAAATTCACCAGGAGGCCGGGGCGATTCATCAGAAGCAGCTGAGAAGCCTTACGCATTACGAGCTCCAATCATCTCATGTCTGCATGCATGTTTCACCAAATAAAAGCAAAGGCTGCTTCTGGCCAAGCACATTTGGAGGAGCAAGGAGACGCTCTCAGGTTTCAGCTGTTTGCCAGGAGCCCCCAGGGCCTCAGCGGAGCGAACGTGAGGGGAAGGCCAAAATGTGAGACGCCCTCACACACACTGTGCACATGAGAGCCAGGGGGTTAATCCTGTTTCAAATAAGCCAGGTTTAACCCTCGTCAACCCTACCACCAACGCTGTTAACTCCACCACCCAAAATGATGCGTGAGGACTTCTTTCAAGCACACAAGTGCGCAGGCTATTGATCCGACATGGCAACACACATACGGCCGCACAACACCAATATATTTAGTCTGCACACGGCACAGAGCACGTCAGTTTGTCATTTGTTTAGTGTTTCCTACATTCAAGCAGCTGTGTCCATGGACAGGCTGCGCTGTTGACAGCTGAAGGCCTGTTGTTCCATAAAACCTTACCTCCCACCTTTCACAGTTTAATGATATATATAACTAATATGTTCCAAAATACACACACACACACACACACAGCAGGTGACCTGCGTGCTTGCAAGGACAAAAGATGTCCACATTTCTTTCATGCATGTCTGCAAACACATAAACATGACCAGGCCGGTCATCTGGCCTTTCTCGTAGCCAAGACTGCCAAGAATGTAAACCCAACCCCCACTACGCTCACCTCCTTTATTCCATAAACTCATAACCTCTTAAAAGGTTCTGACTACTCAAGAAAATAAAAAAAGATGCCTTGTTAGGATATTAAAAAAAAAAAAAAAAAAAACATGCTGAGTTGCTGGACCCATAACTCTACGTTCTCTTTTTTTATTTAACACCATTTTCTGGTAAATTTCAAGCATGTCAAAAGGTTCCCTCTCGTAACCTGGTGAATGTATTGAGTTTCACGATTCCACTGGAGCTGCTGAATCAAACAAATTGCACACTGCAGACTGGTGAACAGAGAAAGTCGCCCCGCCTGGTTCTGTGTGAATGTGTTATGGCAGAAATGATTTCTAGATGTTGGTGGTCCCATCTTCAGTTTTGGTGTCTCTCTCCGTTAACACCTCAAACCTCTCACACTCGACATTAACTCAGGTTGGGCCTGTGAATAATGCAGTACTTCTGATTCTGCCCTGAGATGGTAGATTTACATGAATACGCCTTATGTTAGTATGTCATATGAAAAATATAATGACTTGTGTGTTTGATCTTTATGTGGCAGCAAACCTCTGGCTTGTACATTTTGTCAAAGCCATACGCCGTCACATCCTTGGAGAAATGTGTCACGGAGTTCGACACTTAAAAGTTTAAAGATGACATTTGAAATACGTTTTGAAAAGGTTCACAAAGCATTTCATACCTCAACCACTTCCACTCAAGCCAGACTGGCTGTTCAGATGCTGCACCTTCCCAGTTGAACGTCTGTAAGTTTTGCTTATGAAAAAAAAAAGTATAAGAGAACATATCAGTTAATAGACTCTTTACAGCACATCCTTAATGCCTCATTTAAAAAGCTTTTAACTCAATAACTGTCCTCCCGGGAGGCCTGACTGCATATATAGATAATTAACAGACACCCTGCCATATTAGCTTGGATTGAGAAGGATCATTCTTTTATCCTGAACTCGGTGTTTGCAAACCACTGTCACACAGTGAAGTCACACTTGTTTTCAGTTTCTTCCTGTTTCACACCCACTGTGGGCATGGAATTGGTTTTGTGTGCGTAACGTCTTTATAAGGCTATATAGAGATGAAGTCAAACAAGCCTTGATAAGTGGAACTGGTAATACTTTATGTCATCATGAAAACCATGTGTCAAAAAAGCGAAAGAAAGACAGAAAAGCTCATCTTCTCAGCTCTTCCAACACAATGTTGCTGGCATGTTTTCCATTGTCAAATAAAATAAGAAAATACTGAAAGAGTACTTCAAGCAGCAAGGAAGGAAGTATGAACCATGTACAAAGTTAAAAGGCCTATTTTATCAAATAATAATAATTTGTGGGAATAAAAGTAATGTTAAGCTACCCTCATAGCTAGCTAATTAGCTTTGAAACATGTGCGATGAATCCGGAGATAATTTGGGTGAAAGAGGATCCATCCATTCGACCCCTCTGTGCTCTGAAGGAGACCTTTGAGGCAGCTTTCAAAATGGGAGAGCTAAGACGTGCTCCTCGGCACTTTTCAACATGGGGGCAGACAGTGTTCAAACGCAGCTGTCAAAGGATGCGATCCTTGACTTGGGACAGAGATCGATAGATAAATCAGAGATGGTACTCTAATGGCTAACGTCTGCCCCGAGAACAATAGAATAAATCAAACCCATTTTGCAGGTGTTTGGATATTTATATTTATCAATGCCAGTGCAATGCCGGTGGGGGGGCTGTGACCCTGGGGAACATGCTTTTTGCGCCATACAAGAATAAAGTGGAATTTCACATCCACTACAGTAGTAAGCAGTGGCGCTCTCGTCAGATTGTGCGCAGGGAGTATTAGCTCCCTGGTATAGGGCAGGGGTGGCGAGTACAGTCGATTGCGTGACATTAAAAAAAAATTTAAAAAAATGACTTCTGCCTGTCATCCATCGTCACTATCGCTGCTGATCTTTTGTGACACCACCGAGCCAGCGTCAGCAAAACAATACCACGTTGCATTTTATAGACAAATTATACTATTTATAGTCACAGTGAAGGGGGGGGGGGGCGCAAATTGTTTTCTTCTTCCTGGGGGGGGCGTGACAGAAAATAATTGAGAAGCACTGATATAGACCAACTAGGTACATGAGTGAGAACAAACAAAGCGTCCATCACAATGCAGATGTGCAGCACCACCCTGAGCAGAGCAGACAAAACTTTACTTTTTGGGGGGAAGAGCGAGGGGAGGTACGGGAGCAGTGGGCGAGTTGGATGTAATTAACCTGTGCTCATCCAGACAACAGTGTTGGACAAGGGGGAATTGGGAAGATGAGCTATGCAGTCTCTCAACTGAAGCTGGTAGTTTGGAGGCTAATTAGCACCGTGTTGTGGTACAGTGTGAAAGGGTTCCCATGTGAGTTGCTCATTCGTTGGCTGTGTGCACATCCAGACTGCTCATTTGTGGTGAGGAATGACAGCGTGAGATCCGAGGAGTCGATGAGGGGACTTGCAGGATTAGAGAGAAGTAAGAGAAGTATGTTGGCATCTGAATTGGATTGAAAAATAAATGAAGTAAATTAAATAGTAAAATCAAGGGGAGGTGGAAGGATACAGGGGAGGGGAGTGAGCAGCCGAGGAGACAGACATGCAGAGAGTGATGTGCTGGGAGGTCTGGGAGGTTAATCTACTTCTCCTCATAGTCTCATCTTCATCTGTCAAGCGGTGCAGCTCCTATAAACAAAACTCCTCCTTGGAGATTCAGTTGCGAAGGAAACAAAAACACAAGAAGGAGATGGAAATCGCAGACCTGGAAATACACAGCACCGACATAGTAAACCGCCACATGGCGACATCGACATAATACTTAATGACCTATAATGACTCGTAATTCTATAATTACATGCATCTTATGATTCAGTAGTCAATGACGCAGACTGTACAAAACATGCAACTGTATGTGCCACACCTTGCTGGATTCACAATATATATGCCGTAAATAAACATTATCGTGTGAAACGATGTTTAAAACCAAAAAAATCCCATATTTTATCAGTTTTATGCGTCATATTAATTTGATCAGCTCTATTAAATTGGGTCATATCCATTCTGCCTAAGGCCTTTCTACATTTCTTTGATACAAACAATATATGAAAGAAAAAACAAATTTCAGTATTCAATTTATGTACATTCCATAACTCAATGATCTTCTTTGTAGTATAGGTCTCGACATGTTGCTCCCCCCGCATTCAAAGAGTCTCACTTCATGAGCTGTCGCGGCTGTGTGAGGATGCAACAGAAATGTCCTTGTGCGATAAATTCCTGAACTGTACATCAGCCAGACTTTGATGGTTATGTCATAGAATAAAATCAAATTTGCTATAATAGTTTGAAGTTTTAAGAGCTGTTAGAGGATGCATGGACGTTTTATGGCACCGTCATTACAGGGCAGGCTGCATGGAACCTGCAATTCTGCTCTATATGCGTCCTGCACTTGACTGGTAACAATGCACAGCAGCCCATGTTCATATCCTCTTCTGGGCTTTGATCTCTTTTTACAACCTCAAAGTAATCTCACGTGAACAAAATGAAAGTCTTACTAATGTCAGCAGATGGAGGAAGTGCCATCCGAGTGAATCATGCAGGACTCTCTTGCATGCATATTATACCAACACAGAGAAGAGATGAAGAGCCCTTCAAATTCACTTTCCTGCAAAGGCAGCAAGTCAGGTTGATGTGTGGGAGCTGGCTGCGAGCAGGAGAGCGAACCAGCAGAGCACTTTTCAGTTTTATGTGTTTTCATGTTGCAGTGGCTGCTCTGTACTGGGGCTTCTATTTAACAGTCAACACAAGTGCAGTCTGAAGGAGGCGGAGAACGGTTAAAGATCTCTTTACCTTTTTTTATTTTTTATTTATTTTATTTTTTTTTTTACACAAAAACACATTTGTGCACAGCTGCTGCCTGTTCCTGACAGAGCTGGAGGATAATAATTACTTGTCTATTTCCTCCTTTGGCTTTCCAACCTGAACTGAGTCAGCACTGTAAGGTCAATGATGATGTCATGATGATTTTCAGGTCTATTACATGTGGAGGTTGCACAGTCCTGTTGAATTTGTAATTAAGGAAAAACATTGACTAATTTGCTCCGTGGGACTTAATCCCCTCGTACGGCCTGGATGTATTTATTGGACTGATGCAAAGGCAGTACTGTGCACTTCATTCGAATGTGAACGTCACCGTCACTGAGCAGAGCCACTGCTGCGTAGTTTCCCTCACATCTGTTTTAACCGGGCTAAGGTGAGCATTGATTAAAGAGCTTATATTTTATGCAGGAGAGTGCAGTCGTGTTCAGTCTTTGTTGTGGAATGCCAGGTGGAAGGAAGTCACAAGTAAGTTTCCTTTTGCTCTAGTGTTTTCATTTCCATTAAGTTTATATATAGACTGTCACTTCTCCTGTGTGACTGATTTGGCCCAGTGTTATCATAAAATAGTGAGCGCTTTTATTGCTGTGTTTTTCTCCTTTTCCCTCTCTCTGCCGTTGGATTGTTTTTTTTTTTTTCCAGTGTAGAATAAATGTCATTTCCTCCCTCGACTCTGGCACAGCCGACCGCGGGCACAAATGAAGGGAGATAAGGGAACAATAATGAAAAACAGTTCAATGGTCATTTGGCAAATTTAACATGTCGAGTTCATGGAGCAAACAATTCCACTGCTCTGTGCTTTTCAACGCGTTTCTTGTGAAAACAGTCAATTCACCATGATATTACAAAGGTAATAAAATTCTATTTTGACACTTGAGCCAGGACCCAGGTCGTTTTTTTTTTCAGTCATTACCATACAGGCTAAAACATTAAGCCTTTGTACTGCACAGACCTCCTCTTCGGATCATACTGTCGGTTGGTAGCTTTTACCAACATGCACCAAACCCTTTTTGCTTCTCTTGCCTCATCCATACGAGCCTCCAAAGCTGGATCTTAGCCGGAGCTTATTACACCGCTGTACCATCAACCCACCGACCGCTGTTCTGATTGCACAGTCAACAGCGGCAATTTCGGGATTTCTGAGCAATTGATTGAGCACTCCTGAACCAGATGTTTTGCGTGTGTCACGTCGCTCGCTGAAAGCAAAACTTCCTCTTGTGAAAAGATCTGAAAATCCAAACTTGTAGGTCATATTAGCATTTTGATAGCCTGCTGTAGCCCTGAGCAGTCTCCACCTCTTCTCACTTTGGCTTTGCAGGGTGAGTTAACACACAAGGGGGCTGGTGGGAGGAGTCGGTTGTCTCCGGTGGCGTTTCACAGTCAAATATGTGGAAAATTCATATTTTCAAAGTGTAACTTAGGGACTCCCGATAAGAAGCCCATCTGAAAACCAGTAAGAGTATTGAAATACTGACCGCTGTGTGATTACTGCAGCCATGATTCGGATCTGGTGTCCTCAAGTAAAACGCATACTGTAAAGTTCTCCCTTTACAAAGGTCCTTTTGTTCCAGCGGCTGGGGGGTCTGTGCACCCCTGAACCCGCAGCTCCCTCCCGCCCTCCCCCCACCACCACCCCTCCCCTGTCTATTAAGCACACTGATTCCCAGTTCAAATTGGCCCCCTGTTATTAATCCCAATCACCCGGAACACGTCGACCACAGCGCACCACGAAAACACATGTGCCGCCGCTCCCACCCCCCAGCTCGGCGCACTGATTCTAATTAATTAATTACATCCCAGGTGATTTTACTTTGCGATGGAGAGAAGAAAAATAGAAGAGGGAAAAAACTGCGTCCCACAGGCACCACCAAATTGGCAACAAAAGCTCCCCAGCAAAAAGGGAAAAAAAGACCCAGTTCATTACTTCAGGGAGACTCGGCTTCTTGGAGCTGCTCTCTAAATACTGCTCTGCTTTCCAAGACCAAAATACTCCCCCCCCACCCACTCACTCACACACACACACACACACACACACACACACACACACACACACACACACACACACACACACACACACACACTTTTCTCTAACTTCTCTGTCTGCCACCCCCAAAACCCGTTGCCAAAAACACACACTGGAACTAACCCGCAACAAATTGATAGCATATTTAAGTATTCAGGATTATATTCTTTAGGAGAATGGGTATAGAATATTTTGAGAAAATCAAATTTCTGGCCAGAGCTAGATAGCAAGGAGACCATTTAGCACAGGGCTGGTAGTCGGTTAAATAAAGCAGGACTCCATGTTTGATTCATCTCATTGGGAGTTGAAAGTCAAAGGGATTTGCAGCATCTTTCATGTTCTTCCAGTTGGGATCCTGCCCTTTAGGATCCACATATCTCTCAGCGTGCCTCCCCTCACATTATCAGTAAGTAATCTGCTGACGCCAAACTGTTTGACGATGCACTTTTGTAGTGAAGCATGTTTAAATAATGATCTCTATCAATAATCTTAGACAGCATTTTCATTTGCGAAGTTCCATTTCAGCTGAATTCGATGTTCCAGAAGTTGGCAAAGAGCGGCGCAGGATTCCTCAGAGGAGAGTTTTAAATCTTAAATGAGATATGCACTGAGGAAAATGGTTGACATCTGCATCAGCAATGCAATTAACTGTATGCCAGTAGTTCTGAGTCATTTTTCATAAATGTTTAGTGAAAATGACTTCCTTAAGTAATGTGACATCACTGGTCCAAGAAACTCAGGATGTTTAGAGAAGAGACGAAATCTTGTCATTTTAAATGTATTTAACTTAAAGTGTAAATTATTACTGTATATACACCGAACAGTGGCCGACAAACAAGCAACAACCGACGTTTAAAAATCAATCAAAGTCCTCCCACTGACTAAACTGTCATTTCAATCATGTAAGGGGAAAAAAATGGAACTTTAATCCAAGGTAGTATTTCATACAGCTAAATAAATGTTTCCTTTAGAAACTCAAACATTATGAAATGGACTTTAAAAGCCCATTCAAATATACATTTCTCATTGAGGGGGTCTCTGGCTGCAAAATATCTTTTTAACGCGGGGATCTATGTTATGGATATCCTCCTCAATTTCTTGCTTTCTCTTCCATTAAGTTAACTGCTCAGAGCTTTCACCGGTTTATTTGATCTGCTGTTCTTCATTTTTTCAGGTGTGGGGATCTCTTCATGAATATGGCTCACTGACAGGTGCCCTATAGCCAATGCCTTCTTCTTTTTGGCCAAGAATGCAAAGAGAACGACTTCTCAGGAAGTTGATATGCCATCGAAATTCTTGCAAAGTAGTCAGAACTTGAGGTGGTGTGTTCTTTGCACCGAACACATATTTGTTAGACAGACTTCAGCGATGTCTGAGTTTTCATTCGGATGTAGCCAGACCACTGCAGCGGCCCGTGTCGGCAGGTTTTCTCTCGCTTCATTCCTCCCCTCGTGGACAGATGCCACCCACTTTTATCACCTCTCTGTGAATCTGCAATGCGCTTGAGATGAACCGATAATCTCTTGGCGGGTTCTTCTGCCCAGTTCTCCTCGGGGCGCTTCCTCACCTACATTAGCCCTCACGGAGCCTCTGGCAGACTCTTACAATGTGACCAAGTGCCAGTGCGGAGCTGGACCCCGAGCAGGGCAGGAGGAAATGTTTTTGCCTTTCCGAGCCTGCGATAAACGGAGGAAAGTCATCCAGGCAGGGTAACAAACGCTTGCTGTGACCACTGGAGGAACCCACTCTCGTTCTCCCTCTCTGTCGTTTAGCCTGGACGGTGATGAAGCCATTAGAGGTCTTCAAGTCTGTATGTGGTATCTGGCACATGGACTAAGTGCTAAGTCCACCCAGGCATGTTTAATGGTACAGAGACTCCATGCTGGTAATTGACAGGAATTGCCAGTTCTCTGACTTGGCAAAGATGCTACATTTAAAACCCGTGTGACGCCGACCATAAGTGATGCAGCCCCATATGGAAACTGACCTCTCAGGGGTTTTTATTTTTTTGTTGCAGTTCCATATTGATCTATCGTGGAGAGGTTACCTCTCTGGACGACCCAACTACATTAAGGTCAGAGGTCAAGGCTAACTGCTGAGCAGCCTCCCTGGAGCCTCACAGATTCACTGATGTGCTGAAGGCCACCTCAGGGGGGTGTATGTCATTCGTGACAGCTTTAAGCTCACCCTTATGTTTAAAGATGGTGTCCTCTTCTGAATGTCACCGTGCCTGTTATTGGTTTGAGGAATTATTACATACGAGTCCATGTATGTGGAGCGGGAGAAACAGGTGGTGTGGATTTCACTGAGGCCAAATAAAATGAAGCGACTGACCCCTCCCTCCCCGCTCTTCAGTTATTGGAAAGTGTTAATCAGGTTCACAAAGCCGACAAGCTTTCAGCTCACAACGGCAGTAAACCATGGAGTAACTCTACAGGTTTTCAATATTTTCTTTTGTTTCTCAGAGGAAAAAAAAATCATGGATGTTGATGAAAAAGATCAGACATGGTTAGGGGACTAACAATTACAAGTCGGTGCCAACAGATCCAGGCCCTTAAGAGATTAAATATAAAATTAAATTAAATTAAAAAACGTTTTTAGTGATTTGTAGCTCTGTAACCCCAAAGGGAGGGGAGGATGTTGTTTGGGAGCAAAACACTGAAAGAATTAGAAAAAAAAAAAAAAATAGAAAGATAGAAAAATAGAAAATAGACTCAATGTGCTAACTAAAATTGTAATCCAACGCTCCACACTTCGCCATTGTCTGTCACTTTCAGTCTGCCGACCCCTCCTTTCTCCACACTTGATTGTGCAAACCTGTTGTCACTCTCCCTGATCGACCTGCTGATCTGACCCACATATGAGAGCAAAGACCCAACACAGCAACACCACACACACAACGAGTACACTGTCAACACACAGCTCAAACAAAATCTACCTAATCTAACTGATAATGACAAAACCTCTAGTGTTGAGAGACACTGGTGAAGAAGGGGATTAAACCACAGTGCCAGTCTAGTCCCAGTAAGTCAGTTAAATCATCAATCAATAAATATCAACAATATAAATTAATTAATAAAATTACTAAATAAAAACATAATGTCTTCAACAGAGGGCGCCATCACCTGGAGACTTCCCCAACAGGTGGAATTTGAGAGATTGTGCAGAGCTGAAACATATCATGACAGATGAGCTGCTGTAAAAGTGTGTCCATGCCGAAACAGGCCGCAAATAACCAAGTAGCTACTGTAAGTGTACACTGACACTCAGGCTCCGTCAAGATGTCAAACCTGAATCCTTTGAGACATGTGAGATGAACACAAAGAGGCGCTAAGCTACTTCTGGTTTGTGTAAGACAGAACTGTTGCAGAACAACATGGTAACAGCTTTAAACACACAGCGTGGAATCACAGCAGAGCATGTCATGTATCTCCTCTGACTATAGTTTATGGACCGGCTCCAACTATGAGGTAAACCTTTGCCGGAGCCTTGCACGATGTTCCCTGTCGCGATCTCCGACAGAGGAATGTGGAACGAAACGCTGCTCTACGAGGCCCAGATCCCGGACACATATTTATTTGCTCATTCATCACTCGTCGACGACCTCTGACCTACTACCGTGTGCTTTTGCTCTCCTCCACTCCAAGGTCCCCCCCCTCTGTATTTGGAGAAAAATAAGAGCATTTCTCTGCCAAGGAGACATGTCAGGATGCAGTGGGAAGCTGCTCTTCAGAGTAAGAGACGATGCAGATGGCGCAGAGAGGCTGGATTACTTCCAGACCCTCGTACTCCAGTTGCTTCAGTTACACAGGCGGCTGCGAAAGTTTGTGAAAGTATTTGTGCACTCAGATTAACGGCTGACTGCATGTATGGAGAAGTGTGTTTGAGTTCTGTTCTAGGTGGTGGGCACTGCTCAGTCAGTGTCTGGTGGGACACCGTGGCAGAGACAGGAAACAGATGTCGTTAATGCCCAGCGGGAACCCATAGGAAGGAATAAGGTGTATTGAGCTTAGTGAAGGATAAATGCAAGAGTTTAATAATGAAATCTGAATCCTCTGGTGAGAAAGAGACTATTTCTGGTGTAGTGTGCACCGGAGGAGACGAGGTAAAGAAGCAGGCCTGCGACCAGTGGAATTGCTGGTGCAGATATACTGTCAACTGGAAACATATGGGTGGGAGCAGTTAGTGTGTCCTCCCACCTGAAAAATTTAGTTTAAATAGTTCTCTCATACCCCAACTGCTGGGTACTTCCCATCTGAAACTGGATGAATGTGAATCAGTAAACATGAGTATGAAATTACGCCTAATCAAGGTTCTTTCCCTTCAGCATTTGTGAACACTGGCAACAAATACAGCTTGACTTGTACCTTTCAGATACAGTCAGTAAATTCTCTACAGGGAGATATTTGGAGATGCAGCAGAAAAATAGAAATGATAAACTGTAGCTGAGGGGTAGAGTGGTCATCCTCTCACCAGAAGGTCAGCGGTTCAATCCCCAGTCTTCCCCCTCTGCATGACACAGTGTTCGTCATACACTAGTAAGTGCTGCTAATAGATGCACTGTCTGTATGTGTGTGTCAATGGGCCAATGGAAAGCAGTACGGTAAAGCAGTACTGCTTGAAAAGCTCTTTATGAATACAAACTGCTTCCTAATGGCCTGTGGATCGCGCTAAACAGTGGAGCTATGACACACTCTAAACATCTGCAAGCTTCTAACATCTCAGCCACGTACTGCTTAAAAGGAATCGTTGCATCCTTCTGTTCACTTCTGTTTGCAGATTGAATCAATTCTGGGAAAACATTCTGCACACTGAAATCGATGTTGGCAACAAAATAAAAGGTAAAACTCCCTAAATTAGGATATAACTTGGACTTTCTCCCCTGGAAATCTGGAAAACTTCAACTTTGTGACTAGATTTCATAGATTTGGACCTGCATCTATCCATTTTTGACACATTTATTGAATTCTTACCTTAAAAAAAACAGTATACCCACGCAGACAAACTTTTTGTTGCTATGCACTAACCGTGTTTCTAGTTAATCTGTACCTTGAACAGTCCACAACAGAAGAGTTGTCCAGAAGTGCTGAGCAGCTTTGACCTGTCTCTGAGTATCTGCAGAAGACAGATAGCTGCTGCTATCAGTGGCAGATAGGCTTCCTCCTGGACATAAATTAATAGCATCAGCTTGACACCAGCTCCTGAGGTTAAGTCTATGTTGTCAACATGCTTCGTCATTCTGGAGACGAATGACGCTGAAGACGCCACACATTGTCTCCCTGCCTGGAAGACACAGTTGAGCTTTGTAAAGGCAGAAGTCTGGGACCAACAGAGGAGAGGGAGGCCCTGAGTCTGTGTTTAATGTTTAAACAATTAGTCTGTGAAATGTACCACAGCCTCTTTAATAAATAAAAGCAGAGCGGATCTGTAGGAATTATACATGTTTAGCTGTAACGCCAGTAAGGACTAAAACAGGAGGCAAGGCGAGATTGTTATTGTGGGAAATGAGGCAGTGTCATGCAATTGTTAACCTTTATCTTGCCCTTGTTGGAAACAACAAACTAAAGGGACTTAAAATCCAATTTGTCTTCGTTTGATTGCACTCAAGTGTTCTTGTGCACTTTAGTGTCTGTCAGTGTTAGAGGGAGAAAGGTTTTCCTTTGAGGAGCTGATTAAAAGACAGATGATTTCTTAACTGTGCCGGCATCTGTGTTATCCTGCAGAACCTCTCATCTGGAGCAGATCTCCAGATTTATGTGATGAAGAATGTGTCAGCTACAATAAATCAGTCTAATGAAGAATACAGGGGAATTAAATTGTTGTAATTATCTTGGCATAAAAATACACTTGCTTGTGGGATTTGGATTTCTGAAGCTAAATGCTACAGGAATGGGTCATTAGCACAAAGGTTTGTGGAGAAGTATTGTAATCCTTTTCTCTGTTTTATTCTCACATGAATTTCTTACATTTACTGACATCATAAAAGGGACCAGTAATTGTAATATACGTATATAAAACATCTTACAAATAGCTTTTTTATTTGATGTAATGATGTCATTCAAAATACAAAAAATATTCAATTTATTAAATTTACGTAAAAATGAAAGCGGCAATACTTAAAGTTGGAAGTTTAGATATTGGTCTTTCATCTAAAACGATTTAAATTCTGGTCAATTCATTTTTAACCTGACTCGGTCTAGATTAACCTACCTTACTGATAAATACTACTATCCTCTTCCCCGGCGTTGTTACGTGGAAGGAATTAAGGGACTTTGAGTGTGATTAATTAAACTGATGTGAAAAAACATGCAGCCTACGAAGACAGCTCCCCTCCCTAGGACCCCCACTCGCAAGCAGTGTTGGAGCAATTACCACGTGCCCCCTTGGATGGGCCAAATGTAATGATTTTTCAGGGAATCGGCTGTTGAAAGCCCCACTGACGCCATGTGTAATGTAACATAAATCCAGATTAAAACTGATCCCTCCAATGAAAAGAGGCCGAGTCTGGGAGAAACGCAGCACCTTACTTCAATAGAACTTATATCAGATGTTTCACGTGTGTTTTAAATAAATGAAAGTATGTGAGTGAGGTAAATTTGGAGTTTTTCACAATGTAGTTGTGACTTCGACAGTGTTTGGATTGCGTGAATCAAAAATTCCAAACACGTGCTGCTTTCTTTGAAGAGGACGTTTTATTGTTGCTTTAGTGTTATAGTATTACCTATGAAATAGTGCCTCTCAATGTCCTCTGTTGTTTACACATCCCCCACAGTGAAGTCTTCAATGGACTACCCAAACCTCAACTGCTAAAAAGAAATCCTACATCTGTTCATCATTTTTCCCTCAATTCAAGTTTGTATGTGCATTACATGTTTTTCTCTGCCTCCACTAAATGTTTCAGATTTAGTCAAATAACTAGAAAATCATAATTTACTTGTTTAAAATATAGAATGGTGTCTGCATTGTCAGGAATACAACAGATTTGGGAGAAAAAAAAAAAAAAATCTATCCAAAGACGTTTAACATCGTGTGAGTGTTATTTAAAAGCAGGAGAAGCTCTCTGGTAGTAATGGCCTCACAGCCTCAAAGTAGGTTGGAGAAATAGGTGCCTGCTGGTAATGTGGAGCTGGTCCCTGTGTCCCAGGGTCCTAGGGAATCGCTCTTTTAAAGGAAAGGGCCATTGGCAGCGTACAGGATGTGCTCGATTGCCAAATGTGACCTGGTAAAAATGGGAGCTTCGTTGCTGTCACTCTAGGGTCCCTCCCAAGGGAAAGAGCGCAATTATAAGAGTGGGGGCCCTGGGGCCCCGTCTCTCCAAGATCTACCCACTAATCACACAACCCTGGTGCAGGAGGTGGCTTCCCTCAGAAACTGAACCAAAAACCTTTTAATAGAGAAAAAGGTCAGACTCAAAGGTAGCTCCAGAGACAGGTTGTGTGTCACTGAGCTCTGACCTTCATTCTAGAATATGTGACTAATTTACTGTCCAGACCAGAGAGGACTAAAACTTACAGCGAGAAACAAAAGTGACTTCAACTCAGTATAAAAGCACAAGACCAATATAAACAGATCCACCTTTAAGTGTTCTTCATTCCAAAGTTTTTATCCCCTCGTGAACTCGTTTAAAACCAGCATGTTTTCTCTCTGCAGGCGACATGGGGAACTGAAATGGCTTTTTGAGGTACAGCTAAAAGTAAATGTGCTGCTCTGACACTATTTGGTTGATGTTTTAATTAATGATGAACAGTGTGGCAGAGAGAGATGAATTAATTCAGACAAGTAGAGTGTCAATATCTGAATGCTTTTGCTGCGAGGTAGACATATATCAAATACGACACTGTGTCGTAGAATCCCAACTTAACCTAGTCCACTTTGAGTCAATTTTCTTGAGATGAGTTCTTTGTAGTAGTCTTCTCTTTTTCCACCGAAGACTCAATTACTGGTCCTAAGACTCATTATCTTTTACTTTGCTCCTCAAACTCCTGCCGTGGCAGCGATTGATCTTCCCTAATATCTCTCTTTGTCATCTCTCCTATCTATTCCCCGTCCTCCTCGAGTCTTCAGATCCCCGTTCCCCTCAAACCAGAAGGACTTTCAAGGTCTGCTCAGATAACGTCACTGCGGCTGTGCATCTGTTTCCAATCTGTGCAATTAACCGGGCCAGCTTGGGAATTTTTCCTTGTTATTCATCGTTGTCCATTTTTCCTCCATCCCTGCTCCTTCTCTCCCCTCTTCTGTCTGTCTCGCGTCTCCCCCGGTCCACAGCTCGTTGGAAGACGGTCATTCTGAGCGAGCCATTCATTTTTAAAATAATCTCATCACATCCTTCCTTGGGTCACTTCATTAAAAATTGATCCACTCTTGCTCATCCTCAGCAGGACATCATTCAGATCTCTGCGGCAACGCGGACATGATTGAACAGCAGCTGCTAGAAAAGACACCTCAAAGAAAAATGAAGGGATAAATCGCAACAATAATTTTCTTAACCAAAACAGCACATGCCAGCACTTTAGATCTTACGTGACTGATGTGCACGCTGCAGATGTTTTAAGCAGTTTGGTCCGTGCCTCTCTAAATATTGCCTTGTATTTTTCTTGGTTACCATACCGTAACCATCTGAAAAGTGCTTTTATTTCCTGCTGAAATTAGTGCTTCCCCTGTCATGTTGCTCTGGTGCTCCATAAATCCTGGCCCTGTGTCGAGCACTTCAAACCCAGTAGCTGGAGGAGAAGGCTGGGAAAGAGGCGGAAGCTTCTTGTGTTTTTTTTACTGAGCCGATGTCCAAGCCTCAGCTGCTTTCTCAACAAGGTCAGCAGGTACAAGGGAAGCGAATCCACTGGATGCCAGGAGCTGAAACCAGCAGAAGCACCGACAACGACCAGTGACAGATTATTAGACCCGAACCTTTACGGAGCAAATTTCAACGCCAAGCTACACTTGATTTTCACATTGCCTGGTAAACGTTTTTTAGTGAAATATTTTTTGACAAAAACCATGCAAAATACATTCCTGAGTCTTGTTTTTGTTTGCCCTCAGGCCTTATTACGTTCTCTAAATCAGAGCCTTGTTAACAGCAATCCAGCTGGCTTAGTTCAACAGTGTAAGTCAATGACAACACTAGAAACCTCGTGTTCTTCGACAGGGTCACCCCGCAAGACAGGTCTACCGTTCAGGGATTCCACCAAAGGAGTTTGTAGCAGGTGGCACTGCAGCATGAATCTGCTGCAAATGGATTCCACGACTGCGGGTTTCCTGGTTTCAAAGCCCCAAAGACACGTGATCAGTTGATGTCTTTAATTGAGGGACAGCCTCGTCCGGTCCTACGGCCTTTAGCAGGCGGAGCTGGTGTGGAACAGAGCTACTCCCACACAGAGTAACTATAGTTTTATGAGCATAGAACCTTGCCAGGGAACAGGCTGTATGGATAACTAGGCTGTAAGGCTGTTTCTGCACAGCAGAAGGGAGTGGGCTGCACTCGCAGTACAATGGATGACCTTTATTATTGGACAGATATTCAGAATATAGTACAGAAACTATGTAATTCCAGTCCAAACTTGTAAACTAAGAAAACACCAGACAGTGTCAATGCTTGTTTTACAACTGAAATTCAACTGTGTTTGTTTGATTTGGACCAAAGTGCCCTAAAAACATTCAAATGGTTGACTTTGTTACTTTGCCAGCGACCCACACTCTTTCTCTCAGCTCAAGTGGCTGGTAATTCAGTACGGAGTTTGTGTATTTGTCTAACACCGGTAGCTCTGGGCTTTAAGCATAAATTATGCATAACCAATGTAATTTATTTAAAATTAATTAGCCCGACTCCAAGCTGCGGATTGTTTGCCAATGAAAACAGTGGAATACGGGGGTGTAAGGGGTAAGAAAGAAAAAAAAAAAGCTGAAGCAGTGTGATGGCAGCTGTGACTCCACAGTCCCCCCACTGCTCTCCAGGAGAAGATTAATAGTTAATGGAAGGCCTTTAGGCTGTGGAAATGCCCCTAGTGGCCTTTATCCCTGTGCTGGGAAAAGCAGGGATTATTGTGAAGGTATCAGAGCCTGTTGCAGAGCAGTCCCCTACCCTCGGAGTCCTGCTTCTATTACCGAAATAAGAAAAACACCGGCCACGTTGGGGACACATGCTTGGTAAAAATCTGGTGTATATTTTACACTTCGTTTGTGGCACCGATTCACATTCTTCACACTACTGATCTTTAGGCTTATGTGATCTTTAAATAGGAAGAGAGTGAGGTCAATTTTTCAAACGTGGCACAGCACATTATCTCTTGCAAGGCGAGTCGAATCAGCTCGGCAATTAACTTAGGCTCAGTGCTGCCACGCAAATCATCGGGCTCGTTCAGGGTCGGGCTGATTCCTCTCTCCAGACAATTAGCCTCCTTCATTAATTAAAAATTCTAATCAGGGCATTGGATCAATAGTGTAAATCACATGTGCTGTGGCTCGCCAGGGGAAGTTGCATCTTACTTCCAACGTCTGCATTAACAAAGTAATCAGCTAAACTCGTGTGAGGGATTAATGAGAGTTGGGCAGGTTGACATTCTGATAAATCTTTCAAGATATATGCTGACGTATGTCAGAGGAAAAAAAAAATGTATCTTAAGGGCTGACGCTAGAAAGAGTGTGTGTAAAAGCCTGCACATATTAGAGCCCGTACATTGATATTAATGTACTGCACATACCATAGCAAACAAATTAAGGGCTGTAAAAATATTTGAATAGGGCACATCATTTTTTTCTATTTGTTGAAAGATATTAAGGCAGGAATTTATACTCTTAATGGGACATGAAAGGAGCCATAATTAGAAAGATTTGTGTATTTCTTAGAAAAGATTCCCGTAGCCTGGACAGTTTATTATTAACGATGGCGGGTGTTTAATTTTTAACTGCAGGAAAAATGACTGAAAATAATCCATTGCCTTTTTTCCTCTCTCACTGTAGGAAGATCATCAATAATAGAGGCTCTCAGTGTTTGCGGGTGTTGGTCAGTCCCAACTCTTACCTCACATGGGTGAGCCACCCCCCGGCTCTGGGGGCCAATTATTCTACAACTAAAAGTTAGTGCTTTTTCCATTTTTCCGGTACGTTTATGTGACATACACAAACTGTATGTAGACACACACACACACACACACACACACTTGACCAAGCCAAAACACACATGTGATGCACGCACACTGAATACTCGATGTAGGTGTGTGATTTTAGGGACTCCAGAGACACATAGACTTGGGTTTGTGTGCAGTGCTTTCCAATAACACTGTTGTTTGTGGTCTTGCAGCAGAGGTTTGACGGAGAAACTATCCCCGGTTAACGTTACAGTCGTTCTGAGCACAATATGGCAAGAAAATGAAGTCATTTTGCATCCTGCTGGAAATCAGCGGAGACCCATTTCTCCCTCGCTCATTAGCAAGAAAACGAGTAGGAGGAGACAATGCTGCAAGAGTTGCATTTGGTGGCTGATTCATTTTTTAGCAGGCGGTGAATTACAGCCTCGGTGTAGTCTTTCCTCACAGCGTATCGGCATATATCAATATGTAGTTACTGTTTCTTGGCTCCAGTCTAAATATGTGGCTCGCAGCAGATTTGTTGCTGTGTACAAGGTTCAGCCACAGGAAATAATCGGAGACAGACTTTAGTTGTTTCCCTCGCTAACAGCAAGGACACCGACACCCGTGGCCTGTCATTGATTGACAGAGTAGGACACTTCCTGCAGAAAGGTCATGGATGGCTTTGCTCCCTCCACCTCTGGCTAATCCTGGTATCTCCTCACCATCAGCGCGCTGCTTTATCGCCTGGCGCTGCAGAGCAGAGACTGGCCGGCTGAGCGCAGCAGGAGGTGCAAAGTAATTCAACCCATTTTGAGGCAGAATGTGTGTTATGGACCATCAGTTTAATAGGTAGCAGGCAGAGTCCCAATTTGAATTAGTTTAAAGTGAGACACACCCGGTCAGGACTGTAATGCGTAACAATAAAATATACATCCTTAATGTGATTTATTGAGATATTTACACAAAAAAAAAAAAAAAAATGTGGATAATTCAATCTGAAACCATAATGCAGGTATATCAAGTTGTGAATACAGTGCTGTGAGAAATTAGTTACAGTCACCTATTTTAACATGACACATTTTTTTATTTTTTTTGTTATTTAAATATTTATCTATTAATATTCAACAAACTTGATAAGCATAAAATGAAAACATTCCTCATCGTCTCATTCTCCTTCATAAGGTCCAGCAGAACAAACTCGCCCATCATCTGTCATGTGGAGGAATCTCATTGCGTTTAATTTACTGAGGAAGCTGTGGGTTCATTAAAATCTGGCCCAAGGAAAACAGATTGTTTGAATTTTTCCAGAGTTAAGAAGACGGAACACCCACACATCCTCTCCATGGCCCGAGAGGAGGGGACAGATTGTCCAAATTTATGCGGCAGGTCCCTTTATTCCTCTCAGCGAGGTCTGGTTGCAATACATCAGCTGTACGTATGGAGATTAATGGCGCTAGCCCACAGCTCTTTAAATCCTTTTTGTCTTCCGAAAATATGCATCCCCTCCCATTAGATGAATCAGGGGGAAATCTGGGAGTTATTCTATTGTAATACGTCTTTTTTTCCCGCTTCCACCTAATTTTGGAGTATTCCATTTTATTTTTGGCTGTTTGGACACATCCACTCCTGCGTCCATCTTCACATTCTTATTCCCTTTTGGGAATTTAGCTCGTATAGATTTTCCCTTTTGATTCGGCATTAGACAGAAACAAATGCCACACAAGGAGTCAGTCATAAATCAGAGTTTCACCGGAATCAAACCTGTGTGTGACCCCTTGATTTTCCTTTCAAATTTATCGCATTGCTGATAGCATGTCAGCTATTGCCGAGGCGCTGTATATCACATTACCAAGCCTGCTGACGATAAGCAGAGCTGCGGGGCTGGAAGGCAGTGGAGGGAGAGTTAGTGGGTTCTGAGTCATACCTGAGATTGTTCAGATGAATCTACTACGGTTCAATGCCGAAAAAAAACCTCGGCCGAAATGATGTGTTTTTAGTCAGTAAAACACTCAGCTGCTTCAGAGCCTGTCAGTTTGATCTATGACCTGTGATGAAGTTCCTCTTGAAGAGCTGCCTCATACAGGCCCGTGTTTTTTTGTGGTTTTCATCTATAATGCACATCCCAGGGTTCTGCTAACTTGCATCAACAGCTGCACATTAAAGGCAGAGTGCGCCTTTGCCTGAAATGGAGGCAAAATCCCAAAAGAACGTAGTTTATGATGTAATTCTGAGCAGGGGTGTTCACGCAGCACAGATCCCTTCATGCTGAAGTCGCAGCGTATTTACAAACAGTCAGAGCTCAACACAAGAGTTTAAAAAGGCCCCGTCGAGAGAAACTTGACCTTTCATTTCGACCTGTCCCCTTTCTTATCGTTCACCATTTGGACGCCGTGACGGTGACAGAGCGCAGAGCGCTGCACGCCGCCTCCGTAGCGCTGCAGCGGGACTTTTACAAAATGTGACAAAGGTGAAAAAGCACAGTTTAGCCCCCGTGTGATGGAGCAGCTGTTTCCAATTCGGGCATGTAGTTCTGAAGTGAGTGATGTTTACAGCACTAGCAGCACGTATCAGTGACACAAGGAAAAGTTGTTTTGTAAAAAGCAAAAAGAAGAAAAAAAAAAAAAAAAAGACCATGAGGGAAGGAGGGGAAAAAAAAACAGATCATCCACGCTGGCATTTTTAGAAGTGGCTTGAGACATTGCCAGAGAAATCTCTTCAGACATAACAAGGTTTTATGACAGGGAGCTGCCCTGTGAAACTGGCCATGCTTGATGTTCTCCAGCGTCGGCCTCAGCGTCGAGCCGCAGTTTTGTCCATATCTGTGTCATATCGAAGCTCACAGACACACTGATCGTTATCTATGAGGGAAGAGCCATTTTGGCCCCGAGTCTAACAAGGTTACCGTTCTGCGGCTGTCAGCTAAATGGTGACAGGTGAGGTCATGGACACAACTGTAACCCAGAGTCCCGAGCAAAAACAGCGTGATGATTTTAAAATGGGCAGGCGTTCCTCGGGGGACACAGGCCAGCTGCTTCTACTGCAAGGCCTTCCTCCTGCGACTCGCTCCTCCGCAGGCCTCCATCGCTCAGTTCTGTGATGAGTAAAGACGACTCGTGGTGATCACAGGATGAGGTCGTATTTTGAAGGAGAGTAGTTCACCTACTGGAACGAGACAAAACTTCAGAGGAGGAAGTCTCAGGAACAGGGTTTTATCTTTTTTTAAATCTTCAGAAAGCCAACTGTACAACTGCAGATTTATGACCCTTAGTGTTGTTCAAATACATGCTATGTTTAACCCAAACAGACCAGATGCAATATTTGCATGCGTGTACCTTTAAGACCTACTGCCGTGTCTCCCTTTAGGACTGTACAACATGTACAGATGGTGCTTATGATGTCATAGCTGAGGAAATGCTTGTGATTTGCTGAAATTCACAGCAGGACAGCGAGTTGCATGATTTTGAAAAAGCAGTTTTGGCCGTTGTTTGTCGGTCGTAGCCCTTGGAAGAGTTTGCTAAGTGGAAGAGGAGGAGGAAAGTTGAAGATTAACATGATGCCCCCGGCTTCACTGAAACTTGTGTTCCTCCGCCCGTGAAGCAGAGAGCAACTACAAACACAAACCACTTTAGATCTGAAGTCTTTGGTTTTTTTATTGTCCTGCCATAATGTTCAATCACCATTTGAAAAGATCAATAAACAGTAAAACAATTGGAGCGAAGTGAACATGTTGACAAATGTGCTTGTTGTTTCCAGCCACATCCAGTTTCCACGTCAAAGAGGGCAATTTCAAATAAACACCGAATGGTTTTTATTATTTTCAGGAGTCTATCAGGCTGAGCACAGGGGACATCACGTGCTTCAAGAAAACCTTCATGTCTCGTTTTCAAGCATTACCTGAGTTTTGGAATAGTTTTGAGAAAGCATCTCAAGTCTCTTTTTTTTTTTTCAGTCAAACTAGTTTAGTTTTTCAAGGACGGGATACAAATGATTTAATCTGATGTGACTGAATCTTAATACCTGTTCATGTAAAAGCGCAAATAAGCGGGATTTGGTTATTCAGCAGCTCGTGCTTGGGAATGTGAAGAATGCATTCAAGAACTGAAGATATTTTCCCTTATCACTCTGGCTAATGCACTGCTGAACTCGGCTTCATTTACAATGAGATCTGCCAAGTGAACACTCTCAGAGGTGACGAGTTGGCAGTTGGAAATAAAAACCCCGTGGCCACTCCGACAGCGACTCGCTGCACAAATAAATCAAAGCAAACAACACTGGAGCAGGTATGGAGAAAGAGTAGAATGCAGGGCAATATTGTAATGGGTAATATTTAACATAATGTTAGAGTTAATTGGTTGTGATACAGCGCATATAAATTACAGGCTATTTAGGGATATTGGGAGAGTTACGGTTATGCTAATTCCCTTTTTCCATTTTCTCTTGTCACTTTATCAAACTTGACTCTGGCCTCTGCATCTACACATACCTGTGTATAAATACACTTTATGCAGTCCTTTGCAATTACCCTCCGGGTCTGACTCATAATTTATTTCGTAGTTTAAGCTGTTGTCTCAACTTCATGTCCCTCGACTCTTGGCTAAAAGCTTAAGTGCAACTGGAGAGAATGGACCTACCTCTCCATCTGTCTCGTTCTCTGTCCCCGTCTATTTTGAACCCCTGCAGTGGGACAACATTAATCATGTGTTTGCTTCTTATACATGTGTTTCTCAGAGTCTGTCAGCGGCATGGACTTTTTATCAAAACACCTGCTGTGCCCTCGAGTGCAATTTGATTTTTAAAGCACCTCTACTTTATTTAGTTGTTGTTTCTTTCACAAGTATATCTTCTCCGCAGCCTTGAAAGGTGTTTTTTGAGGCGGAAGTGCTCGAACATTTTGCTTTTCATGCAGTTGAAGACTGTTTACAAAGCAGGTAACCTAGTAACAAGTCTAGCTGCTCTCTTGCAGCCTCCAAACAGACACACAGGCTTTGCCTTTTTCCAAATCACACAGATGCACAATTCCACAGTCACACACAGCGCAAAGAAGCATGAAGAATGAAGCAGTGTGGGCTATCTCTGCCTCACAGTCCTGCGGTTTCTCCTTTAATAAATCAGGCTTATTCTCAGTGGAGAACACCTTTTGTTGAAGCGGGTTGTGTCGACAATAAAGGCAACGCACAGAGGGTTTTTTTATTCCCCCCACCTCAGTTTTGACATGACTTCCAGCCTTTGACACTGCGTCACACTGGAAGTTGCAGCAAAAGTAAGCAGCAGCACCTTCCCTGCGTTGCCCTGTGGGCTGGATTCACGGGGACATTTCGCAAATGGATGCGTGCACGAGTGTGGGTGTGTGTTTATGTGTGGAATTCCAGATGAACCCACTGACTGCACTCTCGATCTCAGCCAGCGATGCTTGTCGGTGAATGCCGATGTTGTGCACACTGGTCTAATAGAGCAGAATGACCACTCCACTGCAGAAAGAGGCCATGGACAAAACTATCACTGTGATTAACTGTAATGATTGGGGGTGGAAATGGGTGTTTAGAGGGTTGTGGAGAGGATGAGGGCCACGGCGGCCTAATCTGGAGGGGCGACGCGCTGCATGCGGGCCTCTGCCGGCTCGAGTAATAGTCCCCATGTGTAGTGCACTGGGCTGTGTCCCATGGGGCACTGCACACACAGGAGGCCACTTGAAAGCCTATCTGGATGTAGCAGCAATCAGAGTCAGAACAAGCACACAGGGGAGTAATCTGTTCCAGCTTTTGGAGCGTGCCAGGGGTTGGGGGAACAGGGATGAGACTCGCTATGTGTGTATGTCTGTGTGCTTGTGTGTGTGTGTTGGGGGGGATTATGGCTTCATTTGGACAAGGTCATGGTTAGTCAGATGGCAAAAACATGTCTATCCCACTCACACATTCGTGCTTCTCCGATTCCAGTACAGATCTTAGACGCAGCCCGTCAGATTTGTAAGCAGTGCTGGCAGCCTGTGGCACGGCCGCATCATTAAAATCCCCTCAGCAACTGAGTTATAGGTGGTTTGTTGACTTCCAAGGACACGTCATGGCCAGTAGGTAATGCTTAAGATCCAATAAGGTTTTTTCGTCAAGCAACAAATATGCAGAGACAGCTCTAACCGTCCAGAGCACAAGTTGACATGGTAGAGACCAATTTTATCCCTTTACCTCGCAGTATTTCAGGATATACTGCAGTTTTACAACTGCCACTACACAGGGCAAACTTTTTTTTTATGGCTGCACGTTGCTATACGCCTGAAAATCCTGTAGCTTCCCTGCCAAACGGCCAGCCGTCCAATAACAATAAAAACTACCAAAGACAGTATATAGACAGTACCACTGGCGTGTGGTGACTTTTGCAGATGCAGAAATGCAGAACCCCCGTTCCGGCCCCGCGTCTCGAAATGTGATTCAGCTACAGCAACCGCACGCACACGTCTTCACAGAGCTGAAGGTCTTTCTCCTTGTGTTGCACTCAGCTCAGACTCGGAATTCATCTTGCTTCTCTCTTTGCTAGACACTACACACCAAATATGATTTTGAAAAGAGTCACATATTTACCATGTAAGAGGAAAACATGTCCCAACTCTTTCCTCCAACTTGCACTGAACAGAGTATGGGTGGGGAGGGTCATGTTGCGCATCAGAACAGAATACAGAGGTTTTATCAGACGTGGTACGTGAGACCAGCATCATGACATCTGTAGCTGAAAAGTTTGGGCCCTTGTTTTCAGTCTCAAGGCGATGAAACATTTATTTGTTGAACAACCATCCCCCTGAAATGCCGACTAATTCGCGCCCACTCAACAATTACACACTGTCACATAAAAATGGCAGAAGCGATAAATACCATAAGCGGGTAGTCAAGGTAGTTTCTCGAAGGGCATTCTGTGACTGCATATGTCCATAAAGGCTGATCCCCAACCGCCATGTTAAAGACAGAAATTCCTGGAGCACCCCTCCACAAAACGTCATGGAAATTGGCTCTGCAGTTTTTGTGTAATCCTGCTAATTAACAACCAGACGAGCTCTGATGAAGACATCCTTTGAGGAGATAATACATCAGACACTGCTGCCCTGGTTGTAAACCACAGGACACTTACTACTCTAAAGTTCCTGTACATTAGAAACACCACTATACTGTACAGTGACCCCCCTCACCATGTCAGGCAAGATTGGTTTTCGGCTCCAACGGGATGCCTCACGTCTGTGTCGTGCCGTGTCTTCCTCGCAAAGTTTAAGTGAAGAAGAGGAAGCAGAAAAAAAACGAAAGGGTATAATCAGTAGGCAGTGACCCAGAGGAGGTCACACTGAGCCTTGGGGAGTTGACTGATGAAAAGTCCAATCAGCGCAGCAGAGAACGATTAGAAGGAGCCCCAGGCTGCGATGGAGAGATGGAGCTAAGACGGAATGAGAGATGGAGGAGGGAACAGTGAAATGAATGAGGAGGGGATGAGCAGAGAAGAAGAGTTCTCATTTAAAACAAACACACAATCCTCCTCCCCCTGATACTGATATAGCGCAGAGGTCCATGGTCAAGTGAGCTGGGAGACTCAGAGGACAACATGTGTTAATAGTTTGTCATCGTGTCGGTTCATGGTGGAGACATGTTAATAATTGGTGTTTATTTGTGGTCTTGAATTTATTGCTCGTCCCTCACTGAATGTTGAATGAAAGACCTTATAAATTAAGTGGACTTCAGCTCAATGCCATCATTCTGCTCATTGCATGAAATACGCTTGGTCTCAGACAAAAAATAAAATAAAATGAGGCATAATAAATGTGTAATTTAACAGATTGTATATTTTTATAGACACGCTCCACTAAAACATTTGGACTTTATTATGGCATTTGGAAAAATCATAATGAGACAGAGCAAGAAGAGCATTCATGTTCCAACTGTATTTTTAACAATTTACTCCTTTTAAAGGCACGCCCTCTTCCACATTCACACCTTCAAACTGTCCGGCGCAGCTACACCGGCCCGTTGGCCACTGAGAAGCTCACGCAGGCAGGGTGAGGAGAGTTGTGACCACAACAAGGCTCCACATTTGGCTTTGATTGCTGCAATGTGCACACAATGGGCCATTTTCCTCAGCTTTGTTCACTTAGCCCCATCACCTGCAAATGATCAACAGTCAAATGTCAGCGTGCGTATGATTGGGAATTAAAATGAAGTTTTGGTTCACAAGTCAAAGAGACCACACGAGATTATTAAGGTCCACGTCACTTTGAATTTCCTCTGCGTGAAGTAGTTTTCTTTTAAATCATGAGTCATTTAATCCATTCAGGCCTATTCATTAGCTTACAGTCTGTCCATCCATTGGCTCAAAGAGACAGACGAGACGTCTACATCCGTGACCTCCTCAGTGGGAGGAAGCTACAGTACCTGGAGGAAACCCACACAGACACAGGGAATCAACAGTAATTTAAATGATTATTTAAAAATACTTTCAAAGGCGTTTTCCAAAGATTCAAACCATGGTAATGAGGTTGTACTTATGTTATGTGCACACAAAGTACTTTTCATTAAACATGATCCGTAAATGCAGCTGAAATCTAATGGGATATTTCATCAGTGCAAACATATTTTTGCATTATTATCTAATACTCTTACTCACTCATTCACCCATTTAAACCAGTGGTCTCCTGCGCACAAATTTGCCAGCA
This sequence comes from Pseudorhombus dupliciocellatus, assembly GCA_016785235.1. NCBI lineage: Eukaryota > Metazoa > Chordata > Actinopteri > Pleuronectiformes > Paralichthyidae > Pseudorhombus > Pseudorhombus dupliciocellatus. The sequence goes on along the minus strand of JAFBJW010000359.1, from coordinate 1,317,951 downwards.
GACTAGAGGGGTATGCTGCACCATAAATCAGTCCCAGATCCCCAGAGCAGATAGGAATCAAGTTAGGTAATGTTAAAGAAGAATACTCTCTCCTCCCTGAACAATTACTGTTGACATATCCTCAAGCAAGGCAATTACTCCAGATCGTGCCTGTGAAGCTGCTCAGTGGCCACTGGAGGACTGAGGTTGCACTGGGTGTAGCTTCCATCCAGGAGTACAGGTTTCTTGCGCCTTTCGGCCAAGCTTTTTATTTTTATGGCAAAGTTTCAAAGACAACAGCAACTTCCCACAGACACCCTTTCTAAAAACATCATCTAGGTTTGATTGGCGGCTCCCATAAAACAGGTGTCACAGTGACACCGGCCGACAGATATTGTAAAACCAGTACACTAGTCCTCCAAACACCCTCCTCACACATGCAGGCCAACCAGGACACAGTATAGCCTTTCTATGTGGCTTCGAGATGCACAGATGATGACAATAAAAACGTCTGCAGATGACGACTGAATGTGAATTATCCTTAAAATTGAACATGGCTGGTTATAATTGCAGCCATTGTTGTACAGTTTCATTATCCAGATGCTGTCATCCTCAAAGTTGCATCCGTGAGCGCCGCCGTTCTGGACAAACCAGGGGGCTGTGACATCCCCTCATTCTGGTTCTGCTCGTTCTCCTTGAGCCAAGTGTGTTTCTGCTTCATTGTCGCCTTCCTAGAGTCATTGGGTTTCAAAGGCAATTTATGCTCAAGGCGAAAGCAACTCAACTGAGGCTTCGTCTTGGTCTGTCTCGGTCCCTTCCCCTCTCTCTTATGCGCCCTGTGCTCTTCAGCCAAGGCCTTGTGTTGGTATTGATTAAAGCAGTGTCTTTGTGTCTCTTGCCAGCATTTTCCACGGTGTATTGTGAGCCGAGAGGAAACACTGACACCGAGTGAAGAGGGAAAAGGTGGCGACTAAATCCGGCCGACAGAGAAAACAAGCTTGGGGTTATTCTGCCCTTCCAGCCAGAGGCCTGGGTCATTACATGGCGCAGTATGGTGCCTTCTTTCCAGGCAATCTTTCTCCATTTCTACTTCGACTGCTGCTCCTTCCTCCCGGACGCGGCATTTGGTTTGAAGGGGTCCTGGGAGGCGAGGCCAGTAGTCTGTCTCTGGCTGGGTGTAAATCAGCGGTGCAGCCAATAGAACCACATCTGTAACAATAAAGTCAGGTTAATGTGGAATCATTTTGAGGAGCAGTGTTTGCATCTGGGAACATCTGGTGAGACATTTGGAACTGCCTGAAGTCACTCACATAGTCGTTTTTCTCCCTTATTGTCTCTCATTGTCTGTCATTCTCGTGTTCCTTTTCTTCTTTTTTTTTGTGTCTTTCACCCAATTTCCAAGGCAATTTTGCTTCTTTCCACCTTAAAGCTGTCCGTGTCGCAACTATTTATTTCCTCGTTGCTGTTTTTTTCCCAGTTTCAGTCTCACCATCTGTTCCTTTCCCCTGCTTTCCTCTCGTTTTTCCTCCATTAGAGAATACAGTATATCGTTTCCTCAGAACCCTTCTGGCAAACCCTGTTCACAGACATTCGGACTTTCTTGGAAATTGTAAACAAGTGTCTCCAACACTGTGCAGACATGAGCTGGTGCAGATATTACAGCTGTGATAAAGTGCAGGCTGTAACCCAGAGAAACAAGGCAATCAATAAGCTAGGATATACCATAAGGTTCTGTGTGTTGCTCCCCTGAACCCAAACACAATTAGGAATTGAATGCGACTCATTTAATCTTTATGTTCCTTTGATGCAAATAGAAATCCCACTCGTAAGTAATGCATAATTTAAAAAGTAAATTAAACTCAGTTCTTGGAGAGAAACTACCAGAACATTTTCATCTTCAGAGTGAGTTCTTGGAAATTACAAACCTAATGGAGGGAAAACTACACATAAACACATCCAGACTGAGACGATCTCTGCTGCTCCCTAGATGAGAAGGTCATTTAGGACTCAGTGTGCTAAAAGCAGACTTATCATAGGCCAATAATGGACAATTATCCTGAACGCTGACACTATCAGCACCTCTAACACGTTCATTGTTAATCCAAGGGCCTGGGGCATCGCTGGTTAGAACGGAGGGAAGCTCAGACACATGTGCCCATGTACAGGAGGCCAGATGCGCTCTGTTTTTAAAGCTGGGGCCATTAGCTGGCTCCGTTTGCATTCTTTGGTTGCTGTGCTGCCTGCTGCCTGAGGGTGAAAGTCATTTCACGTAATGTGCTGGGACAGACAATGAATACAAGACTCAGGCTGGTGAAATATGTTGCTTGCATACAAATGCTGATATGTATGATATCAAATCAAAATTTGCCAAAGCTGCAGTGGTTGTGATGCTTTTGTGCGTACGTTTGAGCCTAATCTGGTTACAATTTAACATGGAGTTGACCAAATTACCTCAGCATGTTCTGACAGTGATTATTATCAAGAGGACTGACATATGGGGAGAATCTTTATTATTAAAAAGCAGAAAACATTAGAAAAAAGGAAAATGGTATCACATTACTCTGCCACCAATCACGAGCAGGAAGTGCTGTACATATTTCCTTTGTTTTCATAAGCATTATGGGTATATTGGCCTAGTGGGTAGATGGGCAGGAAAAGAGCAACTGCAGTAAGAGATTGTGTCAATAGAGCAGAACTGGGTCAATGAAAAGTCAGAGGAATATGGAAAATGTCTGCAGCAAATATCTATCAGTCAGCATTACGAGCGTTCTGAAGGAAATGGTCTGCAGTCTGTACGTTGGTTAGGTTACGGTTAGTGTTGAAAAACATCCTCTGCACTGCACCACAGCAACCAAGTCTTCGATGACAGACTCTGAAATGCCCACGGTACTTTCTGCTTTTTTGGAAATCTGCCTAAGGCACGGTTTAGCCTTTTTCAGACCATAGTTTGAGTCCAAACCACACACGGAGTGGACACTGTTTAACCCCCGTCTGCACACCCCTAAGCCCTCGGTGAAAAGTGGTATTGTGTTTTTGAAGAATGAGTTCAGGTGGCAGCTGAAACATGAAAGGAAGAAGAAGAAAACTTTGAAGACAGTTATTTCTCTGGAACTTCTGCAAGTACGAACGAGTACAAGTGAATGCCAAGACGGGGTCAGAGAAATTCCCCCGAAGGGAGAAGAAAGGAGCTAAGATTGAAAATGGGATGTTTTCGTAAATTGTCAGAGCAGCCGTGATGGCGCCATGTCAACAACAACACACACATATTTCTTATAAATTGGAGGGGGGGCGGGGGGGTCACTTGTAATGGTTACAACATAAATAACTTCTGTGCAGCACAAGTCACAGTTGTTGTATTTCGCAGCATACTTCTTAAATGAGAGGGAGTGCCTTTTTGACTGGATTGTAAAAGTCAAAATGTGTCTTTAAGTAAAAGAAATGCAGAGTTTTTTAGTTGTTTACAAGCAGCCATCAAGAGCGTGCCTGTGCGTATGATCTATTTTTTATAACTTGTTGAACTATGCTGTAATGATTTATTCCCAAGATACGCTGCCCTGATCTAACTCTGCGAAGTGATTCCGGGATGGGAATACGCTCATGCTCCTCTTTAGTGTGGGCGGCTCCATGACAAGCCCGCAGCTTTGAAGTTCGGCTGTTTATTAATTAGAGCAGCAGAGGCTCCTCTGTTTGTGTGCGCCCCTGTGGCTCGTCTGCTCTGCTGATCTGAGGGCTTTGTGCACGAGGGTGGTGCTGAGGAGGGGTTCACAAGTCCGACCAAGTGATGGACCCACAAGGAAATTAGCCGTAGCCGTTACCACATGGGCTGGCCTGTGTCGGCCAATACGCACAGATTCACATGTCACCATGGAGGAACATCTTGAATGCAAATGTTTTCAAGCTGACTTTGGAAATTGCTTTGGTTTGCCTGCTAAGTATAAATGGGGAACAGCTTTTTGATTGTATAAATAAGCACATTAGCATGAGAGAACTGGGAGAATTACACATATCCAGAGGACGCAGGTAAAAGCTGCGGAGAGACGAGCACTGTCAATATGATTTAATTGAGCTATTTGAGGTTAACTCATTAGCCGAGGAGATCTTATTCCTCAAGACTAGACTTTAATTAGTCAATTCAATTAAAAGCACTCATCATGCACATTTAGCAGATGCAAATGGCTCTCCTACTAATGACAGTTCATAAAACTAGATCACATTAATTCACCGTATTCATGTATCAATTAGAATAAATAAGTTTCTGCTCTACAACAGGGGTGAATCATTCTGAATACCAATTGATTCTTACGGTGTATCACTATTTCCTGGTTTTAAGTGTATTAGTAAATATTTGGCATTCTAAAACGTTTCATGTCCATGTTTCCCGTAAATATACCTGAGCTGGAAAATAAATAGTCTTTACACCAGGTGTGAATGAATACACTTCCCGTGTTACCCCTTCAGGCAGAGGGTCAAAGGCACATGGCAGTAGGATGTGTTTGAGATAAAGAAAGAATAAAGAAACTTTAATTTGTAGCAGGAGCCATTACTTGCCAACTTTTTTTTCCAGAATGCCAATGTTTCCAGAACCAGTGTCAAATAAATTCTGGATGAGCAAGCAAAGGAGACATTTTATACTTCGGTTCCTGGAAAGAAGAAAAAGAGCAGAGGACAAAAGAGAAAACTGATATTGACCTGACACAACGAGAGCAAAGCCAAAATGACAGTTCCTCCCTGATTCAGAAAGAATTATCTGTGATTGAATTACAGCTCATGCAGCGATTCCCAATGATTTATATTAAAAGCTTGCAGTGCTCGGAAACTGCATCACTCTGCCAAAGCTAATGTCCTATCTTACCATGTTTCTGGATCCACCTGTTTATGTGGTTCAACTTCAGAGATTAAGGGATTATTCCTTTGCCACTGTTATACCCGTTAACCAAATATTGTGGTAACTAGCTAAGTAGTTTTTAAATCATTAACCTGGCTAACTGAGAAGCAGTCAAAGACATGTCAATACATTTTGGCATAATAATTGAATTCAGTGTATTTATATTTCCATTTTTTCATTAAAAAAAAAAAAACCTCCAAAACCGTGGCATGACATTTGTGGCATGTCCTGTTTTCATGGCTTTTGCCATGACCATGTTGTGTCAAGACCTTTCTCGTCGAAAATCACATCCAAACTCAGGATCTATGCAGTAAAATGATCCCATCAACAGCAGAGGTAATTAACCATGTAAGGATCAGGGCTTAACGAGAACCAGCCGCCTCCCTGACCCCACTGCGAACTCCAAACCTCAACAGGGCATCGTACTTCATTCTCCCCAGAGGCAAGTCAGATAAACCCGCCTTCCACTCCACAGGCTAACAGGCGCAAATCAAAATCCAATATCTGGCATGTGCTTGGATTGGCATTTTCAGCAGCGAGGTCCAAGACAAAGCTGTTTGACATTATGGTGGAAGCATGGAGGATGTGGAGCTGGGTTAGTGTGGAGGAGGTGATGGTGGGCAAAAAAACTGTGGAGCCACTGTGGGAGAGTTTTTGCTCTTCCTAGGTAGTTGCAGATATCTAGTTGGATGGTGCGTAGGGTTTTATGTGTGTATTTGAGTGCAGTGACACAGGATCGCTGTAGGTAGTATATTTTTCGGTGTAACAACAGGAGCAGTGGGAGAGTTGATTTTGGTTTGGGGGGGGTGAGAGAAGGCTGCAGTGAATCCAGACCGAAGCGTTTTAATGACTGAGAGGCCGACGTGTGCATTAAACCTCCACAAACACATTTCAACAACACCTGAAGAGGGGTGGACTTTTTTCTCTGTCATTAAAATGAAGAGAGTGGGAAGATTTCCCAGATTATAATCCATTGATATTGATTTTTTCAAACCAGGCGTATTTGGAGGACTGATGAAAACTGTTTGAAGGAAATTGTTGGACCTTGTCAGAGTGCCATGCTCCTTCTTTCCATTATTTCTGGTGTTAAATATTTTATATAATGAGTCTTCAAATTGAAGCTGTAACTCCATTGTTCCATTTAATTAATTCCTTTTTTTCCTCTTTCTCAACTGCCATGGCCGGGACACCGTGATAACAATGTCACTGCAGTTCCTTCGTGTTGTACATCTCCCAAGTCTTAAATCAGAGACTCTTCAAAAACAGAAAACAAAAAACTGAAGACCTGAGGGAAAAAATAAAGACTGATTAACAGAAAACAGACTAACCCTGGTACTAATGCTACAATGTGCATTTTTCAGATGGGCATTTTTTGTTTAATCTGGAAACATGAATTGGACTGTGACATCGGGAGGCCATTATACCGCTGGTAATACAAGTCTTACTACAGTGAAGAACGTCTTTATTGGTTTCACAGCACAGATGGCCGCTCCTGTCCCCCCAAACACACAGGCCGCCTGTTTTCATGGCAAATCGAATTATATCGTATCTCTCAGGACAAAAGCAACGCCAGCCACTTCAGAAAACCAAATCCTGATGTCTCAATTCCCTAAATTTTCCCCCTAAAAGTGCAACTCAGTGTTTTGCAAGAGACTCAGTTACTGCTGATTGTCACAGAACTCCTGGCTAAGTTTAGCCGTGGAGAATGCTCCCTCCTAGGTTCGTCCCTTGAACAAAAAAATCTGTCTTTTTCAGAAAACAGTAACAAGGTCATATCACCCGGTGTCATGTCTGTGTTTGTGTATGGCTGCCATTCAGCGTTCTTGTCAATGTCCTTGGGGTCGGCCCAAGAGTTGTTAGAGTGCGTTTGAGTCCAGCTTTTGGGGCTGGAGGCCCAAGCTATTTTAATAGGTGTTACCACAGGGTAGACAGGCCACTGGCTTTGGGATTAGGTTTCCCTTGTGCCAACAGAAGTGGTTTAATTGTGTATACCTGAGCTTTAATCAATGCCAAAATATGTTGAAAGTAACATCAGGAATGTTGGCCATCCTCCAAAGGACCTTGATGAAATTGCTGGAAATATCTAAGAAAAGAATCCTCGCAGTCGGCCAGGCTGTAAGCAGGGTTGGGTTACACAGACCGTCCTGTGTGTCAATGTGTCTATTTAGCAAAGGTGAAGGATTTCTGCCAATCTTGAAGTGGTGTATGGTGCTGGGACTATTGGTTTTGCAGCTCACGGCTTCGGTATGAAATATCTTCAGTGCAAGTAAATAGATGGATTGCCTTGAAAAAAAAAAAAAAAATCACAGAACTTTCAACTACAGAAGTCAGACAGTCCTTGGTTTTCCTTGTTCTTGTATTATCTGAGTCAGCAGTGGCCATCCTGTGGTAAAGAATTGGCCTTTGGTTCATGAAGAGAAAAAGTAAAACTACGTTTGTGTGCAGTTTGTGTTTATTGCCAATTTAGAGGAGGCTGGATGGAGCTGCTTCACAGCGAGAAAGTTCCGGGCTCAAACCTGCCGACCTCGCATGCTGATTTTAACATGGAGGGTCAAAGCGATGCTGCACAGCCAAAACACTGCCAGCATGAAGGGGTAGACTCTCAGTTTTGCTTTTGGGTCAATGTTGCTCTTACAAATCTGAACCAGACTAAATAAAATCTTCTCTTTGGACCAACTGTATTTCTCTCCTTCAGCTGCCAGTATCTCGGTACATCTATACAACTTATTAAAGAGCATGTTATTTATTGTATGACAGCATAATAAATAATATGATTACCAACTATGCTGCTGTGGTTTTACTGTAGACTGCTCCTATGAGCTATATCAATAAATATTACTTGTTCTCACTCTATGCAAACACATACTCGTCAACATGACACGGTCTGAGGTAAGATGTTTAAAAAACTCTGTGTCCCAAGTGTTTGTTATTCAGGATCACAGACTGGTTGTGGTGGATGAGACTATCCAGAAGGAATGAGTGTGCGTTGTGCGGCGAAGCTGGAGGTGGATACACTATTTATAAGCAAAAGTACTTTGCTTGCCAGGGAAGATTTACCTCCTCTTGCTCTCCCAAATCCCATTTCTTTCATTCAGCAGACGCCATGCATATCTCATCCCTTTTTCTTTTCAAAAAAAAAAGGAGTGGGAGGTGAACAGAGAATACGAATGTTTGTCTGAGCGAGCATGTGAGAAGCAGCGTTCGTGTCCCTGACAGTGGGCGTGAGAAGTAAAACAGCAGCCGTAGAGATGGCTAATAGCGTGAATGAGGCTAAGCATACCGTACCCCGCCCTTGTCAGATGGATACCACATCATAGTAATCCGTCTTCCCCTGCGCCAGCCTGCAAAGATGGATGGAGCTCGAAATGTACGCAACCAGCTCCTCTTTTATTGTTTGAAGTTCATTTCTAGGCAACTTTCCACATTAGAATGAAAAGACCAAACAACATCAAAGCCCAGAAATCAGAAATTAAAAACACATCATATATAAACTTGTATAAAGTACATCCCTTGTCCCAACAGATTTCCAGAGCTAGCTTTTCACATAGGAGAAACGCAGCAGGAGATTTTCTGGGTCAGGGGTGGCGCCTGGGTACAACATGCAGCAGGACGTGATGTATTCCACTGTCTGTGACACATGTTTTTGTTTACAGCACATCGACACCAGTCTCTGCTACGATGGGAAAAAAAATCTTGATTCATCTTTGGTGTCTCGCTTGTCATTAACGGGCTCAGAATATGACTCTAGTCTGCGTCCCCTCTGCCGTTCAAACCTCACTCCAAGGAAATTTGAGCTCGGACCAAGGCGATGATTAACTTAACCTTGTTGACTAACCCTCCTCTGTGGTGACGTTTGCTCCCTGCATGTCTGAGAGCTGCAAGGGTTCCTGTCGCTGACTCCTGCCTGATTTACAGTGTGAAGAAGAAAAAGTCCTCAAGAGGTTTTTCCATGATACAAATAAGATGAGCTGGCAAAGATCATAGACGCCTGCGATGTTTGCACTGCGTTCCTCTGAGCGGGGAACAGAGACTGGGATGGAAACAGCGGGGAAGCTTCATTTTCTGTGGTATGTCCCCCAAACTGTTGAAATAATCCTCCCCCCTGCATCACCTCCATCCTTGTCCCCACCAGTGTCAGTGTGTTATGAGAAAACAGTGTCTCTGGAAAGTGTTACATGTGCATGTGAGACAGGGATAAAGGGGAAAATTGGAGGGGGGGGAGTGTGACGATCAGTGATTTATTGTGGCGCTCTGGAGCACACTGTTCACTTTGGCTGAGTGTGAATTCTGATCTAATTTCAGTTGAGAAGAAAAGTAAAGGTTCATGGGAAGCAATAGTGCAGCCACCCCTCATTTAATATTAGGTGACTCAAGGGAGTCAGATATTAGGAGGAAGGACAGGGTCTCTTAGGTTTCCTGATATTTGTGTTGTGATTGCGACTCATCGTACAGATCTAGATTTGTCATTTTCACGGTTTAATCCTGGCGCTCTTCTCTGTTCTTCGTAAATCTTGCGTCAACAAAGCCACTTCAGCAAAATCTCACGGCCTGTGCTCGTTTTGTATTTTCAGTTGTCTCACATGCTTCAGGATTCGGTGAGTGAATGGATGTCCCAGAATTTCCATCCTCGTTCTGTTGTCAGAGAGCAGACGCTGAAAAACGTGCAAATGAGAACAGCCCGAGCACAAAGAGCAGAGAGGCGAACAGATAAGGGGCTGAAACCAGCTGACACGGGGCAGAATACAAATCAGATGCAGTGACATCATTGCCATGCTAACTACTGTATTATGTCATCCAGCAGTGTTGGACGGCTTTCCGAGTGAAGCAGTTGACGCTGAATTCACACAAAAACTGTTTAACTTCATCCTCAGATTTGCTCCTTGACCACCTTGATTTTACTTTTTAAAGCTGAGCTGCATGCATCACATACTGATGTCTCCTGGCTGCGTACACAGCAATTAAACCTGGTTCCACTTCAATGTACATGTGCAAAACACATTTTCCTCGGCAACAAGACAGGATATGAAGGCAAAGTGAGAAAAATGCTATCAATTTGTGGAGGATTCCGAGCCGGGCTGAGAAAATTAAAGGAAGGGATTGCATACGTTTCCTCATTGGTTATCTAGTATTCCTCCTCGTTTGTCTAAAATGTAAAAGGTATTATCCATTCATGGGAAAAAGCAAGATAGCAAGACAATGTGGCATCAAGGCAATTTGACAAAAAAGAACATGCATTAACTAGACTTTGAATAAGCTAATGAGAATTACAATTCACCTACAAATTACAACAACAATGTACTGAATCTGAGTAAAAGTCATTTTTACTCAACCTGCAACATAAAAAGATTCTTACCTGCAAGAACTTATCGATACAACATGTCCAAGAAAAAATCCTCCCTTCTCTTGACAAATCAACAAGTTTGGCTCAAATTCCTGTCTCAGGATCTCGTAAATAAAACATTACATCTCTGATAAAATATCATAAGTTATCCACACAAGTTGAAACCAGGACATAAACACTCCTGTTCTCTGGAAACTTTACTGGCGGATGATTGTTTTCGGGATAAAGTTGAAATGTATTCGATTGTGCAACAAAACATTTCACGGCCTCGCTGCACAGATCACATCAGACATGTCATATCAGTATACGATTCCAGCAGAGCGCTCAGGTCATGAGGTGGAAATCTCTTCCATCTGCCTAGAGCACTTTCTAAGACTTGTGAGTCAGAAGAAGAGTTGAACTAAAAAAAAAAAACTTTTTCATGGACACATTTTTTTTTTCTGTCAAACTGCTTCTGTGTCGTGAACGCAGCAAATAAACAAGTGTATTCATGTCTATACGTTTGCATGGATCGGACTATTGTGAGACATTTCTATAAGGTTTCTGCTTTTATGTAAATAGCGCGTTTGTTTGGTTCAATTTTGAATTCATCATGAGTTTAAAGGCGATATGAGGCACATTTGCACATCACTGTACAGATGCAGACGCTGTAAAGTGACTGCTTGTAGTTGAATATATATTTTCTAGGACATGGCGTTCAGGCTCTTTTGCTTTCATTGGAATTTTTGCTCCAGTTGATTTCAATCTGCATCAGTGGCGTGTTCTCAGATTTTCACTGAGAAGGGATCGGTGGGGGGAAATTACAGCTTGTGCTTATTTGAGGAAAAATAAATTTGCTTTGTGTGCCAACGAAAACACGACACTAAACATAATAACTAATTAAGACCACAGAGGGGCGAATTTAAAATGATACAGCCGTTAAAAGGGATCGAGTGTCCCTTAAAGAAGCCTGTGTATAAACGAAGGGTTTTCAGAATTCATCATTTCCTGCCTGTGTGGTTGTCTCACTGTGTCAGCACCACAGTCATGCACAAAGTCACTTAGGTACAAGACCGCAGAGACAGATATACAATCGTCATATGGCAATGATGTAGTCTCAGTTTCCATCCTGGATTAGGGGGGTAAACAAAAAGAAACCGTAAAGAGGAGTTTTGTGTTTTACCTCAAAGTGCAGCTTCTTCAAAACAGAAGCCGTAAAGAATGTGATTGAAAAAACTTCCACAGAATCACTACAACACTACAATGGGAGGAGCCTGGAAAATCCACAGCAACACCAAATCACTTAGGCAGACTCCAAATAAATGTTCAGGGAATTAAAGAATAGAGCAGAAAAAAATAAATAAAAGCAAGTGGTTGTGTTTATGTTTCAAACACGTTACTGATGCAAGAAAATGCAAATAACATAATTATATTATTATAATATGCTATTATAATATGTCAACTTAAAAGACAACTAGACAAAAGAAGCTTACCGTAATTTCACTTTCCCCATGTGTAAAAAACAAACTCCAAAAAATGTCCATTGAGTTTTCTAGTGAGGACAAGACTGCACAAACAGCTGGAACAGCTCCTCCTCCTCTCTTGCTTCACTAATGTGCTCCTCAAACGTAAACTTCACACAGTAACTGTCCTCCAGCTCAGCTCTCCTGAGTGTTCCTGCAAGGAACCAGAGCATCAGTCAGTCAACAGCTTTCACCTGTACTGACTGGTCCTCAGGTCCAGGTGGAGGTTCTGTCCCAGCTGCCTCCACAGGGACATTTTAGAAAGCTTCTCTGGTCGTTTATTTACTGACTGCAACAGCACCACAGTCAGAGTCCCCTTAACCCGGCCCCGTGCCACGATCTCTCTGATATTAGAGGTTTGGTTGAAAGCTAGCATTTTGGCTCCTGCTGACAGTGACAGTCAGAAATGATCTGACGAAGATATAATTGATAACTTGGAGATTTGAAGGATTTGAATATTGAATTCTTATTCCACAGTCTCTCATATCCAGAGTGTTTCTACAGAGAAGCAGCACAAGCAGCATGCAGAGAACATCTGTTTGATGATTGCTTGTTTGAAACCCAGTGACTGCAGATACATACGCTGATGATCCATTTTGCAGACTCATTTGTTTTTCTCTGCTCTTCTCTTCTACATTTCCATCTGATGTTTTGTTCCAAATCCAGAATCTGTCAATTAGCATCACTCACAGAACTCGTAACAGCCTCTGAGTCAAAGCACATATAGAACATCCTCTTAGACGGGGGGGAGAGGATTCACCTTTTTTATTTTACTTCAATGAGTAAAGGATCCATTACACAGATAAATTGTGGGAATCTTTGAAGGGAACCTTATCGGCTACAATCAAAGACCGTTGACATCAGCATAAAAATATCTTTCTGGAGAATCCAGTTCTTGCTTGCTCATCTGTGGCTAATGGTTCCGAGTAACTTAAGGCCATTTCCTGCCTCTCGGTGCAGCAGCAGCTATGAGGAGAAATAATGAGCATGCACTTTTTGTCAGGAATATCTGATATTTTCGTTCCTGGGAAGAAGGTAAAGATATGCAGAGAGAGAGAGAGGTGATATATCATGTTTTTCTCCTACATACGCTTCTTTTGATTTGGGTCCAACTATAACACAGCTTGGGGATGACGCAGACTTTACACACAGGAGCTGGGGCTGAGTAATGGCTCAATTAATGGATTTGCGTGTGTCTGATGATACTAGCAGACAAGTACGGAGGGAGTTTGTGGTCAGGGAGGTGAAGGCCAGACCAAGAACAACAACCTTGCCCTTGTTAAGGCCAAAACGTCTTGATGAACTTCAGGCTTGGAATCGAATCTTGTGTTGGACTCTGGTGAAGAAGGGATGTTTTGACCCACGACGACAATGAATAATGCAGAGGATGATGTTACAAATACATGCATGTTTTTACAAGTGCCTCACTTGAAATTCAGTGCTGCCTTTTTCTCTTACTTGCAACTGAGATTAAATGAAATATGATAAGATAAGATAAATATGCAGGATGTTTTAAGTTTTGGCATTGTGATACATCATGGTTTTTGGAACTGAGAGAATGCTTTCTCAGAGCTTTCTTCAACCATCAAATGGGAGCAGCAGACTCCGGAACGGTCTGGTTTCGTCTGTTTTCGAAGTTTAAGAAAAAAAAAAGAAGAGGTGGGAGTGTGGGAAAGGAGAGGATTTTAACCTCCATTAGACAGAACAGGGCCAACCTTATGGAGGGAGGCAGGGTCAACTGCGGAGATTTGGTTACATTAGTGAGGAGCGTGCTCCCTGAGTGGTGCAGGTGTGGGTCAGCCCGGAATATTAACGCACATTAGTCAGAACAAAGGGCCATACCAGCAGTGGCAATGAGACGGGGGTGGAGAAGGTCAAATGCTCCTCGGGGCCAGGTGGAAATTGCAACAGCCAGTATTTTAGATAAAATAAGAGGGATAATATCTCGACGGTTTAGTGTCAGGGGGTGAACCAAATGAGGATAAATAGCTGTTCTATGTAAAAATGTGTCCTTCAGGAAGACCTTTTTATTTTGCTTCTGTGTAGCCGTGCACAGTCACCTTGAATCATTTTAGTTGTGCGTCGCCCACTGTGATCAGATATTGGGACCACGCTTATAATTTTGTGAGTTTCTATGTCAAGAAAATACAGTTGACTTTGCCGGCACAGCTGTTTAATTGGGTACACTCGATAATTAAAATTGATTTGGCCGTAAATGCAGCAGCGATGAGTTATGCGATGATAGCAGTGTTATTTATCGAGGAGTCCGGGGTCATTTACAGGCGTCTTTCTGCTATGAAGGAGAGACTGTGTGCATATGGTTTGTTTAATTCCGTGCACGGAGCTATTACATGTTCAGGAAATTAAAACAAAGCTTCTGGAGCCAGAGGCCGTCAGCTAATTTTTTGCGGGAAACAGCTCATTTTTCATGTCTGCCCCTTTCATGTTGGGACCCTCAGCGAGTGCAGCGCAGCGTTCTTTTTTTTTTTTTGCGTCGATGTGCGTGCATGTGTTAAGCGTTTGTAGACAAGCATCTGGGCCAGGCTGCGTTGTGCAACCACATGATGACAGCGTCTGATGAAGTCACAGTAAACAGTGAGCGAGTCCTCATTATCGCTTATGTGCCTTTGGATTAACTTCACTCACGATCTCCACCCCCCTCTCCTTCAGTCAATAATTTTCTGACATGTCTCAGTATGGACGTTCAGTCCTCCCGCCCCACCGCTGGTGTGGCCTCAAGTCCAGGGTCTGTGAAGCCCAGTGACAGCCTCTGACAGCTTCAATCCTGGACCGGGTCCACTCTGCATTCGGCGTCGCTGTAATGATGGAACAATGCACCGCAGTAGGTTTCATTTGACGCCGGCTAACACTGGTTCAAGCAGTTCTGGAATTCACAACATTTGGAAACGTACTAGTCACTCAGACTGAGTGCATAGCTCGGCGTTTTCATTTAAATGCTCGGAGATCATCCATTGTCCATTCACCTAATATCTAAACTACTTATACTTGAGAGCTGTCGGGCAGCTGGAGGCCAGAGACAAAGTTCACCCTTGTAGAAAAATCACCAAACTTGTAATTCTGATCTGATTTGCAACTACGTGAAAAACAAAACCATTTCCTTTGCAGAGGTAATTAATGCAACTGGTTAAAGGCCTTTAAAATATTACAGAACCAACAACAAGGTTCATGTTTGGAAAAGAATATTCTGAGGCATCATAGATTTATTTACTTACTGAACACTCTGATATGAGGTTAGTCACATGAGGCTGCAGTGGTTTGATCACGTTTGATTGACAGTGGCCTTAAGACGTAAGCAAACAACTCACACACTGTCATCACATTTAAGCCACTTGTAAACACAGATCAAGCTGCATTTGCCGTTAAGACATTTGTTTGTTTACGCTGAACCAAACACAGTCAGCATAATGCCGACCCATTTCATGGCAGAGTTCTGGAATCTGGGGCGTGACAGGAAACACAACAGCTTCGGTTTCTGTCCTAATTTGGTTCTTCCACTAATGGCGCAAAGGCAAAACAATGGTGGCTTCTGACTCAGAACGAGCAAAAATGGAAAAAAAAAAAAAAATAGATGCTCCTCACAATGGCGGTATAAGCTTCAATTGCTGCTGACCTCACCTTGTAGCCCCACCCCCTTAGAACCAGTGGAAAGTACACAGAGAAAAACTCTGGTGAGAAATAAATAAATAAATGACTAACAGAAGATAGTCATGCTTTGGCAAAAAATTAATTTTATCCACAAAGAGAGAAGCTCAACTGAGAAAACAAATTTTCAGGGATTTTAAATCATTCATTGTTGTTTCCAAGGTGCCTCTAAAACATCAGGGTGTCCATCCGTTATTTTCACATATGTAAATGTGACGGGACGAGAAAGTTCATTTTTGCGGTTTCTTTTTCAGACTTTGACCCTTGAAGCTGCTGGTTAAACTCATTTTCTTATCAGTGGTAGTTGATAATGACTGGCCACTCTTCAATTTTTACAGGCCAATGTCAGCCGGATATTGTGTATTAGATATATTGGCCTCAAACTAGCGTGCACACACACACAGGTGCTCTTTTCTTCTTTTCCCGCTTACCTTTTACAGCATGTGTTACACCGCCACAAACCCTTTTTTTTATCACCACCTCCACTCCCTCTAGCTTTCGTCTCCATCCTTCTCATTAGCCGACACTGGGAAATGAGGATTCAGTAAAAATACAGAGCATCATTAAACACTGTAAACGGTACACTCGGAACGGCAAAAGAGCCCTGTAAAAAGGGCTGGACGAGGGCCAGGGAACCTATTTAATTCCTCCAGCTGCTGCTGCGAGCTCCTGCAACAAATCACCCGTGCTACAGGTCTAATTTGTAAAAGACAACAACGTAAAACATATACAGGGCGTAAAATGTCCGCTGAACAAAGGCACTTGGTCTGTGCGGAGATATATGAGACTTGGTGGAAATAATGCCTGCCAGATTAGTAACTCTATGCTCTTTTATGTTATCAACGCAGGACACTGGGAGGATGTTTAATGCAGATAAAAACATGATGTTAAAATAAATGAGCAGTTCAGTGAGAGGGTGATTAAACGGAAACCTAAGTATAAAAGCCAACAAACAAGCAGACATGAGTCAAAAATAATACTGTACGGCTGATTAAAGTAAAATATTTGGACAGTCAGTTAAAGTTTGTCCTTTCTAGTGCAGAGCCATGAATGTTAAGCAGATTACACATGAAAAAAAAAAAAAAAAAGTAAAACAAACTACAAAGAAAAAAAAAAAAAAAAAAAAAAAAAAAAACATGAATAAAAGAAGAGACTCTCAGCTTGTGGCTGCAGGGTTTTAAGGCTCTCCTCTTTTCTTTACTTCCCAAAAAAATGGAAATGAGCACGCGCTGTTCAAATATGTGGTTGTTTCTGGGAAAATAACCTGCATTCAAACCTAAAATAATCCTCACAATCTTACATTTTAATAAAGCCGTGGGTCTGACAGGGTGAATGGATGCCGACAGCATGGAGAGAGAGCTATTTTAGGTGCACATAAATACTTTCTTTGTGTGCACTTTTAGCTGACATGATTGGACCACAGACAGATCTGAGCGCTCAGGAAACTTGACCAGAGTATTTAACTTGGAAGGTTGCGGGGCCGCGAGACGGCCAGACTGCTCCAGGCCTGGCTCACTTCACCCAGCCTCCCATAAATTCTCACCCTCTTCACTCCCTCATATGCAGCGACGCCTTATCCGTTTTCCACAATTCAGTGGAGATGAGATTTTCGGAACAAAAATGGTGGCGTAATCGGGAAGCTATGCGAGTGTGATGTCAAAGTGCAGCACGGGACGCCAGAAAAAAAAACTCACACCGGGGGGGACCAGGGAAGGAGGCGTGTCTGGTGGCCCTCACAGCGTCGCTAGAATCGAGTCGGCTCCCGGGAGCACATTCTCGGGTCTGCCATTTGTCTATTTCACATTAGTTTTATTTTCATTTAAGAGAGGGCGCAGTAAAACCTGAGTTGCCTCTTACCCTTCAGAACTCTTTATTTCAGACATATTACCTAAATCACTGGAGGTACGTTGGAAAAACAGGACACCCCATAAAACCCAGAAAGGGGCCTCCTGTTTTAACATACTCGGGGGGAACTGAATCAAACTCTGAGTAAAAAGACCTCTTGTGTTGGACTGAAGGACAATGAAATTGGACGGGTACAGGTCAGGATCATTTTATTGTCCCTTTCCAGTTGATTCAGGCCACTGTACGTCGGGAAATGACACAATCCTGAGGTTTAAACTCTGAGGGGAAGGATAGAAACGTGGGTGAGAGGTTACCGAAGCTCAGAAAATCTTTAATGCAACTTTCAATTTTGTTGATCGACGGACGGGCTGACCCGTGGCCTTTTTATCTTGTTGTCGGTGATTGGAGGGCGCAAAGGGGAGGAGTAGGGCGGGGGAGGAGAAAGAGACAAAGAAAGATAAAAGTACATTAGGGTGGACAATATGACATCATGCAGGTTGAATTAGCAACACAATCTTGTAAAGTGCTTCAAAGATTTACCAGATTACTTTATCATTGCATATTTATAGGATTTGATGCATGTACGCGTGGCCCTGGTGTCCAGTGCTTTATAGAGCCCACTAAAATACAGTGATCTGTTTACTTTGGTTGCAAAGGCAGACCAAGGATATGGAAAGAATAGATCAAAGCACTGTGCTTTGATCACTTGTCAGAGCAGCACTTGAGTGGAGCTGCTCTCAGACTTTATTTTAGATACCTAAACTGTCGTGTGACTGATATTAGCCTGGGTTCAAGAGGAAAACAGGATTGTCCACTAATGACAAGTCGATGGTTTGAAGCCCCCAATTTAATAATTGAGAATGTTCAGGGTAAGAATGTGACATCTGCCGACTCAGTAAGACTAAATCCACTCGTCACCTCAACCCAATCTGTCCTGTTAACACATTGTTTGGCTCAATTACATCCTTTCATTCCATTATTATATTTTTTAATTATTTTTTTAATTTCAATTTAGATTCAAAATTGCTCCTGTCACTGACCTCTGGGTATGGTTTTGTGTTTTGTCATTACCATGTTGTTATGACTCATAAAAATCAAATCTGTCAGCAGTTTTGCTGGAACACTGAACTAGACAGTGAATAAATTATAATATTTTTGGCTGTAGCTGATTTATATTTCAGACAAAACAAGTACAAACTGAAGTAATTGCCTCCACCTTACATGTCACGTCCCATGCACACATTCTCATGCATTTGTGTTTAAATTGACCGATCCCAGACCAAACCCATTCCTTTGGTCACGTCGGGGCCTTTGTTTGTCCGCGAGGCGCGGCATCAGATCCACCCCATGAGTCCCAGTGAATCAGACGAGCGGGGGACTCGTTTCATGCAGTAACTATAAAACATGCCTGAGCACTCGCAACCATCCTGCTGGAAGCCGCAGCCGCAGTATTCCCCCCGAAACACTTCACACGGGACAATTACAAACTTGTTGCAAATTATGGCCGTGCGCTTTTGGGAGTCGTCAGAAGACTCGAGTGGTTTTAAATGCTTTCAAAGCTGAAGGGATTTGTGAAATATTGCTATTTGTCTAGGCAGCAGCGGTGATGAATGCTAAGATCACTGTTAGGGTGTCAGCATGATTTAACAATAGAGGAGCTTGTTGCAGTTCAAACGTTCATAAATAACTTCTCCGCGCTGTCTGGAAACTGCAAACCTGAGCTTTGATGTCAATCACCCGCAGTCACAGTGAATAATCGCATCAGACTACCTTGCGCTCACTTACCACATTTTGGCCGGCACTTCGCGCGTTGATAATGGATTCCAGCGTGAAAAGCACAAGATCGATATTTTTTTATTGCCTGTTGAGATGTTTCTAACCACATTAAAGAAACCCTCCGGTGTCACAACTTAACCCCTCGCAGGGATGATGTGATTTGTTCTCCCTGCGTACATCCCCGGCCCGGTGCAGATCATGTTTGTTCATCTGCTTAGTGCATGCCAGTGGAGGAATGTAACACTGATAAATTGTTATTGGATGAAGATGGATTTGATTTTCCTCATCTGACTGCTTCACCTAAATCATCTCTAAAGAAGCATGAAAAACAACCGGTATGCATCTTGTCCTCTTGTCCTGACGGATTCATATGTTGACACACACACACACACACCTTTAATGTGAATTCTTTCAGTCCCCACACACACGCACACAAAGTCATCCATCACACACACACACACACACACACACTCATATCAGTGAGACTTAGCTAACGTGCAGCAGATGCCTGGGCTGTGGGAGAGTGCAGAGCCAGCGAGCTGCAGAGGGAGGAAGTCAAGTGTGTTTTACTCTGCTGCCATGCCACTTTTTCTTTATTTTTTTTTCCAGCTTGGCCAGTCCTGTTGTGGCCCGTGATGCAGGGTCCCATGGGCCCGGCGGTGAAATAGTAATATGGACCATCTGACACCTGTCAAAACAGCCCTGTTAGTTGAGCGTCAAGCCCTGTCAGCTTGCAGAGGAAAGTGCTACGCAGCCTCTCAATTTACCCCCTCCGTCCCCCCGAAGCCTCCCTCTCTCTTCCTCTTCTCCATTCCTCTGTCCAACACTGTCTCCCTCTCCATCTGCCTCTGTCCCTCCCTACATCTATCTTCACTTTTCATTTTCTCACATCTCCCTGACATTCTCCTACTCCGCTCTGCACATTCATCTTCGTCTTCCTGACTCATATCCGCATTCTTGTCGTAGATTTTCATGCTCGGCTCTCAAGTCCTGCTCCTGTCATTGTCATTTCGTAATGTACACACAGATTTGAGCTCCGCTTGATGTCTGACTGTCAGTGACAGTGAAGATGTCGCATTTGTTTCTTTATCTTTATTTTCCCTAAAACATCCTCTCCTCTTGCTCACATGCAACAACCATTCAAACTGCTCAGCCTGAGCTGGATGTGATGCGACGATATTTACTTGTTGATGCAGCGCTTGACAAGTTCAGTTTTCAAACACGTAGCAAAATGAGATAAGATGCATCCATCATGATATTGTTTAATTCCAAAGAAATCCGCTTTTGTTGTTTAATCTAATATGAAAACAACTGTCATATCTGAGCGGGGAGAATCTGTATTGAACAGACGTTTGGGAGCACGTTTACCTTTTCGCTTCCATAAGTGACCACAACTGCTGTGTCAGACCTGTTGTGGAAAAGCCGGAGGAGCCAGTGCCGTCATGTGTAGGTCCACAACATCATCTGGAGGAACTACACAGCTGTAGAGGAATTTGACTTAAGCTTCCCTCCAAATGACGCACAGAGGAAACTCAGGTGACATTTACTTATAAACAAATGATCAATATTCAAAATATACCACATATCAAAGTAAGTATTTCAAAATAATATTATCAACATCAAACAAATGATAATAAAGTCAAACAAAGAACTTTCTCAATGTAGCCCCCCCTCCCAAACTTTGGCACCCTCCACTTCCTGTGGGAGGAGCTTAAAGGACCACTACCTGCATGCTTTGGGCCTTTTGCTGGAACTCTGTACAAACAAAAAGGGCAAGTGTTACTGTGAGTATTAACTCGACTGCACCCAAGCTAGAAAGTACACTGACATTATTATAACATATATGCTGTTAACAAAGGAATATATTTAAGCGTTTAACTGGAAAACAAACATGCTAGTCATACTAACTGATCCACCGCTCACCTTTTCCCATGTCTTCCTTTCCCACACCTCCCCCTCTCTGCACCTCCACATCTCACCAGCCGTTACTGTGTAGACAGGCAGTGTAACACTAACACAACACACCATACCTTCAACAGAGCACAACGAGTTCCTACTGTGTTCACCCCTCTTCTCCCTTCACCTCACATCATGCACACAGCATTGCTCCCTTGCAGCCGCTTCATCCCTGATGGGCCTGCAGATCCAGATATGCAGCAGAGGAAGTGAAGAGGGAACATCAGGCTCCGCGCTGCTACGAGGAAACACGTCCTGTCACAGTCTGTGTCAGTTTGGTTCAATTCAATCACTATCGGCCCCTATCTGTTTACATTGGATGTTCGCAATTGCTTCCCCAGTGTGGAACAGGAACCGTGTTTGGGGAGGGCGGGGGGGGGGCCTGTATTTTGTGTGGTCTGCCCTCTCCCATGCTCCTGAGTCATTTTTATTTAATAATGATGAAACAGTAGATTGACGCTCAGGATATTCAGATTGCATCGTGGTGGATTCTTCAGCCAAACACCAACAAAACTACTTTGTAGATGCACTGAGACTGTTCCCAATGTCAACATGTGTAACTTTAGAATGGTAAAATGACGCTTCTCTTTCACTCTCATGGTCAGTAAAACAGATGTTCTGATACAGCCCTAAAGTGGAACATTTATTTAAACCATTTATCTCACTGAAATAAAAACAAAGTTTGTTTTTGGAGGCAAGGGATCTCTCGTTCGACTGCTCCAGACCATGAAGTAGACAAATAAGGTGTTTTTAGTCTAACATTTTATTATCCTCCAAAAGCAAACATTTCAGCTAGGATGTGCATATCTCCATCAAGGCCCAACAGCCCCCTCATGAAACCACATTTAAATTAACCAGATTTGGATTTAGATGTGGCTATGCATGTTCTTTTGACCTCAACCGGGGTTTTTATCCAGATTCATGAATTATTCTTGATGTCAGAATGTGGAGAAAACATGTCCTAGATTTACCCCCGATCCACATCTGCACCAAAATGTAAATCAGTTCTTCCCTGACCACCAGGTTTTGTGGTAATCTGTCCAGTTGTTTTTGTGTAATCTTGCTTTCAAACATACAAATAAACATACAAATGGTGAAATAAATAACCTCCCTGAAGACTGGAAGATGATCCTGCAGGGTTCACTTGTTGAAAGGAAATAGCTGAAACCAAAAGAAGAAGTCTGGAATGAGCCAGCAACTTCTCCCTTTCCCTTTCATGTCTTATTAAAAACATACCCCTGGATAATCTCTCATATCCTGCCTGTTAAAAAAGGCGTGCTGGAACTGCCACCAGAGAAACCAAGAGCAATTGTTTCCAGTGTAAAGTCATTAGAAGTCGTAATGAGTCTCAGGCAGATGATTCCAATGTCCTTTTCTTCGTCACTTGCCCTTCTTGGGCAACAGATGACTGAGGAGGCATTCAAATGATTTGGCTGATTCTGGTGCAGAAAAAGAAGACAAATGAATGATCGGCCCTCCTGGATATGAAGTTTAATATGGGAATTCAATATTTAAACCATTTCACCCTGGAAAAAATGACAATAGTATTGACAATACCCTCAGTGACCTCGGTTGACTTTCAGTAAAACCCTGCACTTGATTGGATTTCTTCGTGGCATTGATTATGATTCACATGAGGCATGCTATGGAGGTTTTCTGCTTCTAATCCAAGCTCTGCCTGAAGCAGCCGCAGCTGACGTTAATGTGTTTATGTTGCCTTGCGATTTTTTTTTTCCTTTTGTGCTAGCTCCAGCGTGAGGACATGCTGGTACTTGCGGCAACGGAATGGTCTGAGTCGTCGACACGTGCAGTCAATTTGTTCCGAAAATGATTTGATGAAGTCTTTGTTGCAGAAAGGACAGTTGTGCTCAACGCTGATTGTTTCTATTGCAAATATGCCCCTTTACAGAACATCCTTTAGTTGTCCACTCATAACAGAGCTATCACAGGTCTACCAATGCCCCCCATTAATTAGGGCGGAATAGGTTACGGGAGAAGTAGCCGTTCACATTGACTGGCAAAGTGGAAACAGTCCGCATTAGATTGAATGTAATTGCCTTATGGTTAGGCACAGTAAGAACCATATGAGAGGTTTCATTTTCCCTGCTGCCCTCTCCTCTTAATGCCACTCCGCTGCTCTGCGAGAAGATATTATGCACTGCTCTATAGCCTGGTTACATTGAAGCACATGCATTTCTGTGTCAGGATAATGGACCTTGACATTGAGATGTATGAGGTGTGTCTGATCCAAGTGGCTGGGCTGGAGGAGAGATGGCTGATGGGGCGTGGGATGGGTATGGGTCCTGGCTAGCTTGGCTGATGAAAATATAGAGCAGATAAAAATAAACAGTCCTTCGCACAAGTGTTGGGGAATGGTAAGCATAACCCCAATCAAAGTTAATGATGCCGTATTAAACGGCATTTATTGAGAGAGAGGGGGGCAACATCTGTGACATCTCGCATTCAGAGGAGAGATGGTAAACATGATAGGGAGGCTGGTGGCATTTATAGGCTTGTGAGCAGATGATGGTGAGAGCTGACGTGATGCTGAGGGGTCAATAAGACTCAGAGGGATGCTGAGGAGAGATAGCAACAGTGCCTGGATCAATAATGAAGTTGTTTATGTAAATAAAGGGCTGATTGTATTAACTGCATCTTCTGTATTTTGTCTGATCGTCTCATGAAGGCTGAGGACACAACCTAAACGTCCTTGTGTATATGTATGTGCATTCCACATGCTATAATTTGTGCCCAGGGTTTTATTTTTGAGGTTGTGCAAAGGAAAATTGCAAATGAACCAATTCCAGAGAAAAGAATTCAAACCAGAGAGTTTTGTTTGTATTGCTACATATTTCGGACCAAGTATGACTAAATGCCTCCTA
Source organism: Pseudorhombus dupliciocellatus (assembly GCA_016785235.1). Classification (NCBI taxonomy): domain Eukaryota; kingdom Metazoa; phylum Chordata; class Actinopteri; order Pleuronectiformes; family Paralichthyidae; genus Pseudorhombus; species Pseudorhombus dupliciocellatus. The sequence goes on along the minus strand of JAFBJW010000359.1, from coordinate 1,294,122 downwards.
ATCAAATGGCGCCACTGTGCTCTGAGCGCACACCAGTTGTGTGTCCCAATCTCCCCTTCCCCAATCACGCTGCTATGCCTGCACATTGCTCCAACAACTGGGGTTCCTTCTCTTCTGGGCCTCACCCTGGTGTTCAGGAGGTCAGGGGGGGGGCTGACAGGGGCAAGGGGAAGGCCTGAGGATGGGGAGGAGCAGCAGAGTTGACTTTGGCCTGAGACACAGATTTCTGAGAGGAACTGGACCTGGACGCCTGAGCTACACCTGGCCCACAACACAGGAGATGGGGCCCTGGGCCAGCATTCTTGGCCCGCTCAGTCCAAAAACAAACAGGTGGCGCTGGGTTCTCACTCGTTCGGCTGTCACTTGCCATTGGCCAGAAGTAAGTATTTATTAAAGTGACTCAGCCACTCATAAACAGATATTAGCAAGGGATTTTCTCCAGCTCAGATTCGGCTTGGGGCTTAGCAAGCTGGGGCACCAAGTTATGATTTGGCAAAGGGACAAGTTTCCGACTATTACATCATGGTCTGGGCACTGTGCGATGACCCCTCTAGCAGGATGCTCCAAATTAACAAGGTCAAATTTAATATGGCGTCTTAGCACAGAAGACAAGTTCTGTCAACTCTGTGTCTTTGCTTCTCAGCCAGTCCCTGAGATCATGCCTTGGGGTCCAATCCAAGGTCAGCCACAAAAATTCATGCCCGACTAGGGAGCGATGCTACAATGTAGCGTCAGCAGTTCTTTCCTCTCGTCCCTCTCAGCCACAAAAGAAAGGAAGAACAGCGTGAGTCCTGCTACATCTACAGGCCTCTGCTCGAGTTCACCAACATCAGGTTGAATTGTTTCCAATCCAAAGATACTGTGCATCTCTATCCTATCCCATTACCTGCAAGGTTCTGTTCTGCTTTTTGGATGAGGAGACATATTATTTTCCACTTTAATGGCATGCTCTTTGTCAGCAGTCTGGAACATGGTTTTCACTTCTTCTTGCTTCAGTAGACAGAACTGTAACAAGCTCAGTTGAAAAGATGTTGACAAAATAAGTGTGGGAACCGGTTTACCACTGGATTCAGTACAAGAGAAGAAAGCAAGGATGAGTTGATGCTTTACACAAAGTTTTCTCGTGGTGCAGAGGCATTGACCTCTCACTCATTTCTTCTCTAAAAAAACAAATTGCTTGATTCCTGTATGGTGTAAAAAGTCCAAAAGTCTTTGTGGCGTTTAATTCTCAGCCTTGCTTCCTGATCTCTATTCAGCTGTTTCTTTCTATCACTGCCTTACAAAGTTTCATTTTGAATATGATAAATTATGAAAGGGACAAACTCCTCTTATGTTGTACCCCATTCATAATTTAACCCTTATTTATTCATGTCAGAACCTTACATCATATTTAACAGAGTATATTCACAGCAGGGCTGTCAGTGCTGCCACACTCGTGCATCCACCAAGTCTCTGCAGCACCCGGGGTTGACTGCTTTTCTCAGTGACACCGTGACAGTCATTTTTAAAGAAATGGAGGATTGTTGGCTCTGGTGGAACCTGTCGGGGTTTTCAGACTGAGCCATCATCACACAGAAACTCGCTTCGTCCTTGCGTCATCTTCACAAATGTCTGGCAGGGACAAGTTTCCATAAATCGGCCATTACTGTTGGTGCCTTTCTTATAAACATGATAGGAACATGACGTTATTTCCTACAAACTTGGCCCTGAATGAATGCGTCATGTCACTGTTCTACAGCTGCATTAGTGGTTTGCAAACAGATGTGTCCCAGTAATACATGCGTTGTTTATATGCAAAGGATGAGGTGGCACTGATTAGGAAGACACATTTTCTTTGCAACAGTTTGCCAAACCCCTGGTACGCCTCATCACACACGGTACCAATGTCGCAGTGTGAGGATGTTCATTTCTCTGCGGCGTAATCGTCGAAGCTGTTTGTGTGTACAATCAACTTTGTTGTTGGTTTGACGACTCCAGAAAGACTGCTCCTTCATTACAAGCTCTCCAAGCAGAACTCACCATAGGGAGGGGATTTCTGCTCTAGAGATCTGCTCCAACTTTCGGTTTCCTAACCATTGTTGCTAATTAGAGGCCACACGTCTTTGGTCTCAGCCCCAGAGCTACTGCTGCTTTGCTCTTCCAAAAGGCCCCCAGGCTCAGTGGGCATCAGAGGGCCACTGAAGAAATGTGTGGGGCAATGGAGCATACTGACTGTGTCACATAGTAGGTCAGTGTTTTTACCCGACTGAGCTTTTCCTCTTTCTTGGCCCCCAACATCAGGGTCTGCTGGTCACACAAATTAAGGGGCAATTAAGGCAGTGAAACAGCAGAGAGATCAAAGCAGACGAGTGGAGGAGAAGCCACTGTGGAGAGCTGAGCACTTTTATAAAGCAGCAGTAGTCCAACTTAATAGGAACCTGACCAATATAAATGCATCATGTTGTTCTCTGTTTTCTGAGTGAAACAAACACGAGGACTGTTTTTAAATAGGTTACACATTGTTTAATCACTTGAGAGCGCTGTTCCAAGAACAAGATAAACATAAACATTTTTTTTTTTTTTTTTGCATCAGCAAGTAGTCAAGCTAAGATTAGCCGAGGGATATGTCAATTTCTCAACTTGTCAAGGGGAGATTAACAAGAGAAAAAGGGCAGAATCAAGTCTGCTTAGAATGTATTGATGTGAGCCATCATGAAGAATCCTGTATCTTTGCTAATTTCCATCAGCATGACAGAGGAAAGGGGACAAAGAACAATAAACAGCTTTCATCATTGCTCACTTATGTTTCGCTGTGCTGTGCACGGCAATAACTCCATGCCAATCTCACGCCAGTCAAACAATTTCTTCAATGGAATGGGCTTCATGGATTAAAATGTAATTTGCTACAGTTAATGAAAATGCGTTCTGTATAAACACTGCAGAGCTTATTGAGTTGGGGTTTGGGAGGTGGGGGCTGGCTTTAAACAAAGACAACTAACAGGTCTTTTGTGGAGAGGCTGTCTGATGTTTGCAGATGCTGCTCTTGGGAGGGAGGAGATATCGCTGGCTAATTTAATTTAGATACGCACGTAACGGCATCTGTCTGGGTGCACGTGGCCTTGTTTATTGAGGGTGCAGAGATGCATTTTGAAGGCGCAGGAATGCGTTTGTTCGTGTGTCGCTTCCCACATGTGTGCTTCAAGTCCCTGTGTAGGTCCTCGCAAATATTTCATGTCTTTGTTCTATTCCTAGCACCTGTCCTGCCTCTGAGAAACAGAGCAGACACAGATAAACCGCACCAGGCTTCTCTCAGGCAGTACACTGAACTCTGCCGATCCTCTGTATTTTCTCTGGAATGACGTACATGCGTTAACGCAATGAGACGGTTTCTGCAGACTTTATCAGTCTGGCCTTCTAGTTTAATGTAGTAGAGCTTTATGTGTGAATCAAGAAGGAGATAGGATTCACTGCAGGGGGTAATCAATGATGTTTACAACCAATAACAGAAGCAAAACTGGAAAAGAATAATGTGATGGCATACATGTTGAGGACACAGAAGAAGACACCGATGTCTGCGTGTTTTCAAGAAAATCTCCATCTCCAAACACGTCACTTCCTGACGCTGTCTGCTGCACCTGGCTGCCCCACTTATTGCCTGAATAATGATTCAGTGCTGTGTTGCATCCTGCTGTGTTATTCATGAATAACCAATTCTCCAGAGGTCACGTCTGAAAACGGCTCGTGTTACGTCTATAATCAATTTTTCCACATGAAAAATATCTTCGTGTGGCACACGGAGGAGCACAGCCGTTGGCTGGACAGCCACACCTGTCGCGTTAGGATATGCGCAACCACATTTTTCCAGCCATGCCATGTCGCTTAGAAATATGCCAAAATCCTCCGGTGACTTCTGTGTGTCACTTCCAGAGAGTGCACAGTGAGCAATGTGTTTCTAACTCAGCAGATCTACCCCTGGAGAAAGCAGATCCCTGGAGAATGTGTGTGTGTACATACAGGAATGTGTTCAGTGTGGGTACATGTGTCTGTCCATGATCGCATTTTTCTCGAGTGGGTGAATATCTCCTCATTGGGTTTTGAAGAATGTGTGTGTATTCACCGACATTTGCATGCTTCACAATGCTTCCCACACACCCCAGCAGCACAGCAGCATTCATTTGTACACAACATACGCTCATTAGGCTTACGCTGCTATACTGGAGCAATGTAGCGGGCAGGGGTCAGGTTATATCCAGGGAGGCTGTGCGAGTGCGACCGCGTGTTGGGATTTGCCAAGAATGTTGTTGGCTCTCTGTGTGCAAATCTATCTGTCTGAGAGCATTTGTCCGACTGTCTCCTCACATGTGTTTGTGAGTGAAGAAGCAACTTGTGGCGTGTCTCGTCCTCCTCGCGCAGGGGGGCTTTTGCCTCGGGGTGGAATGCACTCTAAAAGCCCTCAGAGTAATTTGTTTTCTGGAAAAAATGATCAGCAAAAGCCTTTAACAATCATCCCATCTCTGAATTTTAGACCACAGCACACACTCGGTGTCCATTAATACCCGCTGACACGCTACAGGGTGGATAGAATGAGGAGAAAACATAATCACTGGTACCGCTTAAAAGATAATGGATCAAATATTGTCGAGATGTTGTACTGCTCATTGGCATCGCTTACTCGTGTATAGACAATCATCAGGGAGTGATTTCAAATGGAAAATGGAAAATAATAGATTCAGATGAGGTGCTAAAACGAAGCACGCTAGGGAACCATGCTTGGGACCGGCACAAAACCCTCTTAAGTGGTTATGGATAGAGGAATTGATCTGTGGGCCAGGGTCAATCCTCTAACCTCCTGGTGCTACTTTATTGATTGGAATTCGACCATGACTCTGTGCCTTGAACATAAATTATCGCCCACTGACTTGTAAACCCGATTCTGCAATGGGAGAAACGGGGCACATGCTAAGTAATGACAGGCAGCCATGTTGAGATTCATATCACCAGACACCAGAGTATTAAATATTCAAGTGCCAAAAAGGGGGATGAAAGTGCTCTAAGTGTTTCCACTTTGGTATCGTATTGACTTATTGCCTACTTAATGCACAAACCTGTACCCGGTGTTTGACAACTTCAGTGTGAAGGGAAAATCTGATAAGATGGCCACTCGGAACGAGAAATACAATCTCTCCTCTGCATTCGCCCCCCCCATTAAAAACAGAGCAGTGCAATCAATAAGGAAAACAGATGTTTGAATTAAGTTATAAACAGCATGGGCTCAAAGTGCACAGTCATGACTGCATAACAACCAGACTGCTTTTGATCTGCTCCCAAAGCAGTGTCAGTGTCTGACTCTGGGGGAATGGACAGAGTGGGTGGGGAGATTCGCAGCCTGTGGTAACTCTTGTGCACGCGAAGGGACGGTGACACGAACAGGACCGTCTGGCATCTTAAAATAAAGCCGTTAATAAAGGCCTGAGGTGAGACGGTGCAGAGGTTGAGTTGGGAGAAGCGGGTCAAGGGACTGTGGTGTCCTCGGGGATGTGGGTGGGACTCGCTGACGCGGGGCAAGCTACCGAAGAGGTGCTTGTTACAGGAAGGCATCGGCGTCGCAGAGAGCAAGAGGATCCACGCATATGTACCTCGCCCACACACTAACATTACATTGGCATCGCCTGCCCATCCATCTTATTGACAGGTCAGTGGCGTCAAGTGCCAGGGAGTGTGACATCGCAGACGCTGGAGCGTGCCCTACACACACACACACACATACACACATTGCTGGAGCCGTGAGGCGTACCCCCCCGGACTCACATCTGGAGAGGGGGGCAACTCGATCTGTGTCCAAAGCTTGGGGGGTCGCAGCAGGAAGGACGAGTGGGGGCCCTTTCACTTAAACTGATCCCTTCCATGCAACCCTGTGGCACTTGCGTATGAGGTCAAGATCGTAAAAGCTCAGAATGTACAGTTGCTGGGTTTGAAGAGGATCTGCGGACCACGGGGGGAGGGGCTGGGGGGCTGTTGAGTGTTTGTGTGTTTGTGTGTATGCACTGACTTCAAGTTCTCAGATGCTTTGGAACACACATGCACTCTTTTTCTTTGCACTCAGGGGGGAAAACTGCCGTAGTTTTGACTTTGGAAATTTGTGTAAACATTAATGTCTGTGGGTGGTAGTGGAAAGCGGGAGGTCCTGGGCCAGTTGAGACTTTGCCCAGCCTCAGCTGACCATATCTCCCCCATTCATCCGTGTCATGTGGATGGCATTGCATGCATGTGTGACTGTTTGACTTTCCCCCCGTAATGAAAGTTCCACGTGTGGCGCATCAGACATGGCTGACGTTAGCTGTCCATGCTGCTCACTGCTCTTCCTGGTACGCACACGCTCACACAAAGCCCCCGGAGAACTAAACAACACATGTTTCTCGGGGGATGTATGGTGACAGGCTGAACTGTTTAAGTCTACGCTTTCAAACCTCACTGAGACAATGGTGACTTTTCAGAGGAGTTCTCCCTCGACCGCATAGAACAACTAGAAAACTTGGGAAAGCATAGTTCAACTTAATGTCCCTGGGATGTAAAAAAAAAAAATAAATGAAATGAAGTCATTCCGAACAAAACCTCCTTTTATCCCCTGATGTATAACTTTTCTAAAGACACAACCAACTTGTGTGATCGTGAGAATCAAACCCAAGACATTTTCAGAAACGATTTCAGACGGGTAAAAATGTGTTTGTCAATGTTTCTTTGTTAATGGGTAATCAATGAGGCGGGAAGGGGGTCACTTCACTGGGAGACGCATTCCATCGAGCTGCAAAATCGACCAAACCAACAAGTGCGCCTCCCTCCTCCCAAAAAATGTGCTTGTCACTGAATGTTGAGTGAACATTTTCTGACACAATGTGAATCACTATTCTGCAAAGCGGCTAAGAAAATTGCTTTGTGCTTTGGTATTCATCCCCTCTTACTTCCCCTCTTTCTCTCTATGCTGTTGGCAGTGGATGGTGACGACGGGATGGGATGGATCTTTAATAGATTTGTCTCGGGCAGCACAATGGGAGGAGGGATCGTTGTTAACATTATAACGTATCGATCGATTCGACTCCATTTCCCAAGGCCCTGTCAGACAGGGGCCATTACTCACAGCAGTCAGCCCCATCACCACACACACACCCCTTTCTCATGGCTGGCTGTGACAGTGCCTGTCCACATGATTTCACTACGCTCATGTCTTCTGACCCCCTTTACCCTCGTTGTATCCTGTTTCTGTACAATTTACTCTTCATTTTCCCTCATGCGCTTAAACGGGCAGTCTGGACGCGAGGACATGAATCCTGCTTGAACTGAGGCACCATAAACATCCACCATTGTTCATGCCAATTTATACTTATGCAATGAAGGGTGGTGGTCATGCCTCAGGGCCCAGCATACCAGTGGGGCATCGAGGGCTCAAAAAGAAAAGAAGACAAGGAATTAATTGGAAAGTCTTGTTATTAAAGTAGAGTCCAGCTGCACCAACCCGCCACCTCCTATCCATTTTCATTCACGTGTAGAACAAGACAATTAAATTTAGATAGCCAATTTATACTTATGCAATGAAGGGTGGTGGTCATGCCTCAGGGCCCAGCATACCAGTGGGGCATCGAGGGCTCAAAAAGAAAAGAAGACAAGGAATTAATTGGAAAGTCTTGTTATTAAAGTAGAGTCCAGCTGCACCAACCCGCCACCTCCTATCCATTTTCATTCACATGTAGAACAAGACAATTAAATTTAGATAGAATCATTTGACAGGTGCTTTTGTCCAAAGTGACAAACTATGCAATATTAAAAAAAAAAAAAAAAAAAACCCTGGAGAGTGAGCGTCGAACCTGTTTTTAATTGGGAAAGCGTTTTTTTTTTCCTTGGGGCAGAGCTGGATTAGCATACATAGGAAGACAAGGAATATATATTGGATGAACAGTAACAGCTACTCTGTAACCCACCATTATGTCACTGAGTGTGTTTTCAGACTATGTTGGATTAGCTGTAATGCAAGTTGGAGTAAAAAATTGGCCCGTTCAGTTTCACTTTTGACTTTCATTATTATGCCCTTTGATGTTTCAGGCACAAGTTCAAACTGATCAGACTCTGTCTACCTTTAAAACAGCTGTCCATTAAAGGGGGGCGGGACTAAATGTTTGACTGAAGCCAGTGCTGGTAACAGTCACTGGCAGAAGTGCCAAGGTGGATACTGTACCTACATGAGCAGTAGAATTCTGCCTTTGTTCTGAGTGGAGCTGAACAGAGACGGACAGTTATGGGAATAGTGGGGAAAGACAGAAGGCTCTGTCTGGGCGGCAGATGTCTCCCAGCTGGACAGGCTGTATGGGATGGAACTGACAGGCTTGAAATGTCCAAAGACAATCGGCTTCACAAGGACTGTCCAAGTCAATATCTGGGGCAATGGATCGTCCCAGATGTTAATGAGTTGCGATTGTTACCCGGCTACAGGCTTGACCTTGTTTAAAGGCCATGGTGTGTGTGTGTGTGTGTGTGTGTGTGTGTGTGTGTCTCAGTTATGTAATGTCAAATGGTAAATGCTTTTGTTCACTACAAGCACAAGATATCTTACTTGGAGTCTATTCCCCTGTTGTCACACACCACAGACATGGCATCAAATCCCGACTCTTTGTCCCATTGTTCCTGTCGCTATCCAAAAAAAAAAGCTATGCTTGAAGTGGATCCATCACAAATGATGAATCCAATTGCCTTGGCCTCCTCTGTCCCTGCCCATTTGATGACCTGCTGGAGATTGATGAGCAGAACACTCCAGGGTCAGTGAGGAGACCTCCTTTGCCACAACCACCATGACGGTGAAAAGTCACCTATGATCCATCTTCTTTTCTTCCCCCGATCCCCCTCGTTGAAAGATGGTATGGAAAATAGAGAGTGAGGTCTGATACTTAAATATCAATTTCCCAGACGGTCACGCATCACCTACAGGTTATCTGTCTCCTCTGTTATTTTTCCACGGCTTGATTGACTCCAGGCTCGCGCACGTAGCAGGCCTGCTGTTTGTGAAAGTTTAGTTTGGAATTTCATTACAGGGTTCCTGAGTATCTGCTCCTTGTTTATCAAAGAGGTGTTCCACTTTGTAGACTAATGCAATTTTGCTGTTATTGGACTCATTATACAAACAGTATGATGAAAAGACATCAGGCACTAGATGTTAGTCTTGTCTTATTAGCATAGTATGTCATTTCCCTCCTGTCAGCCAAATGACTCAATTCACAAACGCACATAATTGTCCAGTATGTGCGTTTGTGTCCCCGCTACATGTGTGTGGCCCTTTGAGAGACAACTGGGGCCCTAGTGTGCGAGGGAGGAGCGAGGCACGTAGGCAGCCCTCGCCTGCATCCCAATTTGAAGATAATTAAAAAGGTGGTGAAAAAGCACCCTCTCTCGCAGGACATGTCCTGGTGCACATCTTTTGTGGATTCTGGTCCACAAAGGACAGGCACAAAGGGCGACTGAATGAGTGACTGCGCAGCAGGGTTTGAATACCCACTGAACAAATTGCTGAGCCCACATGGAAAGAGGTTGCTGGAACCCCGGCACACACGGAGCTGAACACCAATAAAATCATCTGACGAATGCGTCACGGCCCAAAGAAACAGCTGATTCAAGCAAGCGTGACATCAGTCTTTGTGTAGCTATACCTGAGTAACAAAGAAATCCCATATATAAATATAGAAGAGCGTTTACGATCAGGAAACAGAGAATGTGTGTACAATCCAAACAAACAATGTAACCTTGAATGTTTTTTTTTCTCTTAAATGTTCATTTATTTTTCAGTAATTAATGAGTGCTGTCTCAGGGGTGGGCTAAAATATAATTAAAACCGAACCTTGAATTTGTTTTTACTGTCATTCGTATACTTTTATTTTAATTTAGAGTCGTCCTGCATCATAATTCAAAGGAGTGCCACATTTTCACCTGTTCAAGGTCCTTCCTCACTTCCTCCTGTGTTCACTTCTTTTCTTCATCAGGCCAATTGTATGCCATGTCTATTTCTAGTAAAATAATCTTGCCAAGCAGTGACAGACCCACCATGTAATCATAGGATTTTTGCATTGCTTCCTTTTTCTTGTGTCCCTGTCTCCAGCTGTCATCCTACATTCTGTGTACTCTTCTATTTCTCTACTGTGGGCCGTGGTCTTCCAGAGGAGGCTCGTGCTGCCCTTGAACTGAAGGAGGGAGCGGGTCAAGAAATTAATTTGTTGACTGGTTTCGAAGCTACCCAGCACAGTCGGTGGCCCCGACCCTGTGCGAGCTGCAGTGAATTTTAATCACAGGTGGACTTGGGGAATAGTTGGGTTGTCCACACATGAAGGACGGTCTGTCACAGCCCTTGCTGCCTGCACTGCAGATCCTGACTCTGCACTGAGGAGCAACATTTGAGCGAGTGTAGGAGGCGGATCGGAGAAAGGGAGCGTGTTGGTGGCAACAAGTCAGAGATATATTGACAGCACACACAGATTCGTGGCACGTGTGCAAAATCTCATATAGAGCAAACTGACAGCTCGTGACAGAATGTCCATGTCACTGCACGTGTGGGAAAACAGGGTCGACAGAGAGATGAGATGTACAGAAGAAAAGTTTTGTGTGGTAGCCCCAGGTTAGAGAAAAGTGAACTAGAAAAATCAGAATTCTTGTGTTTGCAGAACCATATGGATATAAGGATATTGGCGGAGTAAGTGCTCATGGATCTGTGTTGTAGGTTTATTTTCTTTTTTACTCCATATTTTTAAACAAAGAAGACTTTATTTACAGAAGGTCATTGTTCAGGTCTTGTTCAATAAAAAAGAGGTCAAGTGAGCACGAACGTATGGAAGGAATCCTAAAGCAACTGCACAGCTCGCTCAATAAAACGGTTTGCAGAAAATGTCCAAAAGAAAAAAAAAAAAAAACTGAATCAACATATTTCCCAACATATTTCACATTTAAAGGGACCAGCAGGAGATTGTCCAAGTCAGAGCATGGACGTCCAGATGAGGAGATGTAAAAATATCAATAGTTAGTGGTGGACATTCAGGGATTTGTGTAAATCTGTGAATTGATAGCTTGTAGAGGCCACTGTAATGAAAACCCTTCCTAAGATCTACATTTTCACTTTGGAAACAAAGAGGAATCACACGTTCAAAGGAAGTGACTCATTTGGTTTAGCAGAACATGAATGTAGAACTCTCTGGATCAACCCCAGGAAACAGTGCATCGAGGCCAACAGAGGAGGAGACGTCAAATCCTGGGTCTGATTTGAAGGTGGAAGTATTCTGCTCTCGATGGTGCTTTAAAGTGACTGTTACACGTGAGGCTTGGTTCAAAGATTTTGGAAAGATTCCTTCTGGTGTAACTTTAGCAGCTCAGCTCCCTTTATCGAGAGGAATAAGTGAAAAGAGGCCGTTGCCATGCCAACCAGGAACACAAAAAATTTGCCGATGAAACCATCCAAATCCTACTGTGGTGTTGGTAAATATTTATTCTTAAACAGAATTTTAAATTCACTTGTATCCTATTGTTCAGAGAGTTTTGACCAGGGGCTTCACGTGTTTCCGATAAAGTACGTTCTTGTCCAAAATAAGCAATGGCTTCCATTCTTCCCTTTTCCTCATGTGACAGATTCTGCTCATCCACTAAATGATCCTTTATATTCTGCTCCCGAGGTTCAGCAAACCTCTCCACTCGTCCACTCCGCTTCTATCCATCCGGTCCTCCCTCCCTCCGGCTTCCCCCCAACACTCAGCATAGGGGTTGTGCTTGACTGAAGCATTATAATAGCTCAAGGAAATGGCCCTTCTTGAGAAACTTTCAGGGAGCTGTCAAAGGGAGAAGATTAATGTCTGGCCGGGCTCTCCAGGGGACTGGGGGACCCCCCACACCCCCCCATTTCTCTCTTCCTTACCCATTTTATTCGCCCACACCTCCTCCTCCCCTCTCATCATCCTCACACGGCCAACAATGTCCCACGCAAACGAAAGCTTCGGTAACAGAATCACGCAAAGTGCCAGACACACATTCATTTAACTTAGTCTCACTTTACCGAGACACTGTTGGTATTTGCTTTTGTCGCCTCATGGGACTCCAAAGTGCTTTGAGGACAATGCAGCATTGATGTGCTCATCATCCCTTCCTGGATACCGTTGTTATTTCTTTCAGGTTGGCAAGATGAAGTACGCACACATTCAAATTACCGTCATTTTAGAATCACATCCACTTTTAACCATTTAAAATGGCAGGAATTTACCCACCTCGCTTCTCTGACTTTTAGAAATAACAAAGTTAAAAGCACAGAAACCTGGAATGAGCTGGCTGCATCCATCCCTGCTCACATTTGCCCACCGCTGGCTCCCCCTCTGCCTGTTATCAAAACTTGACTTCCTGGTGTTGACACTCCTGACACAGAGGCCTGTTCTGTCTCCAGGACTTTCTTCCTCTTCGCTCCCTCTCACTGTCTCCTCCTAACTCTCCTCTGCCTCTTTCTCCGTCCATCCCTCACGCTGGCTGTCTCTCATCATTTCCTCTACATCCTACAGTCTTGACACCAGGCTCTGCTCTGCCTCCAGTCCTCCTCTCTGTCTCCCATCATCTTTCCACATTATGAGGCTTGGCATGTGGGTCCAGTCTGTTTACCATGTGTCCTGTTTAGATTTCGGTTGGCTCCACACTAGGGGACAATCATGACGATTTTGGGGGCGATTCACCCTTCCCCACAATCAAGGGGCCCGATCCGATTCAAGCACCGATTATCTGGCTTGTGTAATCGGTGCTAAGAGACTTGAAAATTGTGTTGGATGGAAGTAACTGAGCGAGTGTGCAGGAACCCACAAGAAATGACCAAACCTTCATGTTTCTTTAATTTTTGTTGCAGTTTCCTGTTGTTCTCAAGCCTCTGTTCCCTTCTCCTTGACTTGATTGTTTAGCAAATATACTCCAACCATTTTAAAATCCAGATTAGTATGAAAATCCATTAGAACACCGAGGTGGTGCTTTTGCTTGGCCAGCGTCCTTTTTATCCCCTGCTTTGACTTCCTTCGCACTCCCCTGTGTAATTATTCTCCACAAAATAGATCAGCTGTGTGTCATATTGAAAGAAAATATACAAGACTTGACTCAGTTTTCAAACTGCACTGAAAGATCAACGTCCATGTGGCTGACATAAGATGAGCGACACAGATTTCAAGCATGCAAACTCGGGCCCTGTGTCCTGCTGCACAGCTGTTGAGAAGATGGGAGGATGATCAACTACTCAAACATTCCTCACACTCTGGCTCCGGTCACCCCGCCCCCCCTCCCTCCTCATCCCCCCCCCTTCACCCTCGTCTTCCTCAGTTCGCAGAGAGGCAGAGGAAGTCTCAGCGGGGTGCCCTCGCTCTCTCAGTTCTGTTGTGGAATCAGCCGTCCTCCTCGGGGACGGCTTGTTTGAACTCTCAGAATCAGAATTTGCAACGACACAGAGCGCAGAATAAAAAAGATGCGGCCTATAACAGAGCACATGAGACCCAAGTGAGGAGGGGCCAGATCAAACACGCCCTTTATGGAGGAGTGATGAACCTCGGAGCGCGGCCGCTGCGTGCGAGACGCCTTGTGTCTCGCACACTCTCCAAGTTTGTGACCTCAGTCTATCATTTGCATCCAAGCAGCGTAAACAAGCATGTTATTTATGCGGCATTCCCCGCCCCCCCCCCCCCCCCCCCCCCCCCCCCCTCCTCATCCCCCCCCCTTCACCCTCGTCTTCCTCAGTTCGCAGAGAGGCAGAGGAAGTCTCAGCGGGGTGCCCTCGCTCTCTCAGTTCTGTTGTGGAATCAGCCGCCCTCCTCGGGGACGGCTTGTTTGAACTCTCAGAATCAGAATTTGCAACGACACAGAGCGCAGAATAAAAAAGATGCGGCCTATAACAGAGCACATGAGACCCAAGTGAGGAGGGGCCAGATCAAACACGCCCTTTATGGAGGAGTGATGAACCTCGGAGCGCGGCCGCTGCGTGCGAGACGCCTTGTGTCTCGCACACTCTCCAAGTTTGTGACCTCAGTCTATCATTTGCATCCAAGCAGCGTAAACAAGCATGTTATTTATGCGGCATTCCCCGGGCCACCCACCACCCAACCCCTCCACTGACAGTGCAGAGAGAGAATTAAACCCTTGGGGCGAGCCATGATTTTCTGCAGCATACACTTTGAACAAAGAAAGCAGACTGAAACCCCTCCTAGCAGAATTCTACAAGCCAAGATATTTCTTTTTTTATCCAATTCCAATTCACTTTTGTACATTTGTGTTGGCTCGGCTGCAGTGGCTGTGCGATAGAGATGACAGGACTAATTACATAGCTCGGAAAACGTACACAGAGAAACGAAAACAATCTTGTTTTCCTGATCGTATAGGGCTGGCGTCGACAGCTGGTGGCACTGACCCCAAAGTCACACCGTATTTATTCTGCAGAAATAAACCAGCAGCATGGCGCTGGTTCTGTGCCACCTGGGGCTCGTCTGCGTTTGCAGAATCCCGCTGTTCTTAAGTTCTGCCAAGTCAAACCAATAAGTCGAAACGAACTGTAATTCAAAGGAATGCACCGTCCTGATGATTGGACACAGGTGAATTCGGGCCAGTTCAGGTCTTGAGAGAGACAACCTCCATGTAAAGTGGCCTTAAGTCCTGGCCTGAACCTAATCTGGGTGTGAAGTGAACTTGCCCCAGAGGGAGAATGCTATGAAGACCCTTTAACATCAGGTCTATCGTGGATTACGGGGAATAAGAAAGGATTTTCTATAAGTGCTCTGTGAAATCCTTCACTGCTGTATCCAGTAACGGCATCGATGTGTAACCATTTGTACAGAGAGCACGCAGTGACGGAACATATCAGCCCCTGTGTGTGGGAGTGGAATAAATGAACAACCGTCATAATTCACTATTTTCATTTCAATTTCATTCAATAAATGTCAGCTTCAGTTGTTGAAACATTTCATGCTCAGGAGTTTTGTCGGGCTTCGCTCTTCAAAGCAGAGGAATTGGCCGAGTTTAGTTTGTGCGTATCTCTGTGTTGTGTATAAATTTAAAGCGATTCCCCGTCAGACCAATGTGAACGTTTGAACGCTTGTTCACACTTAGGACTGTGTGGTCCGTCACCTCAGCCAAAATCTAATTAGGTCGGACACCGACTGTAATGTCTAACTTTGTGTTGCCACAGACTCATACTGGTGTGTTTGACAGCTCACGCTACAAAACCCGCTTAAAAAACAACAACTATAATTGTGTGACCAGGGAGTTAAGGCCACGATGTAATGATTAAATACAGTATTTTACAACAATGTAAGGGACAAGACTATCCTTTTTAAACGCTGCACATAAACCAGCACAGTCAGCCAACTGGTTGTCAAAGCAAACACAGTTGAAAACAAATGAAAACTCTCCTACAAAGTTGGAAAACTCATCGGGTAAAGTCAAGAAAAAAAAAAAAGAAAAAAAAAGAAACACCCTTGGAACGGCATCATCATCAAGACCACGAATATACGAGAGGTTAAGTAAGATATTGGACTCAAATCAGACTTTGTTCTGGAGACGCATATGAAGGCTCAGACCTGCTCAGTGGCGACAGATGTGTTTTCAGACGTGCGTTCTCGCGACATGACGTCCACAAAGACTCTGACAGGGTCGTAAACTCTCTTCTGGTTGGCCTTTCTGTATCAGGAGTGATTAAGTATGCTTTCCTTCACCCGGCAGCTCAGGGCGTTGAAGGTGTGTAAAGCATAATTGCCAGTAGCCCTGACCGACCTTCACGTCGCAGCTGCCTCCCCTTTAACTAACAAGGTCGCGAGGGGTCACGGCTTAGCCAACCATGTGACCAGGAGAGGTCACAGGGGAGAGGTTATGAGATCAAGTCCACTTCCAGAAGGGCCAGAGTTTAGGTGCACCGCGCCCAATCCAGTCACAAGGGTATGGTGCTAATGGTCAAACTATTGTTGTGCTCCACAAAGAGATGGACGTCGGTTTGTGCTTTGAGAAAAAGAAAAAAAAAAATAATGTTGCATATTTTTAATCTAATAAAATGAAACCTCTCTCTCTGCCAGAACAAGTGCCGTCACAGTTCATTATGGAAATGTTTAGGCGTCGTGTGTGTCCTGCTGAATAAGGCATAAGAACGGAAATGCAAGTCTCACATCAAAGACAGTCGCATGCCAGAATCACACAGTGGTGTAAACCTGCATACATGAATTTCTTTCCATTTTCTCCTTTGATCAACTCCTCAATCTCCTGTTTTTGTATATCACCCTTTCCCCTCCGTTTCATATCGTCACACACACAAAAGACACACAGTGCTAATCTGCATCCGCACACTGCACACCTCTGCCGCCGCTCGCTCTCACAGCCTCTCCCATCTTCCCTTCCTCTCTTCACTCACATGGTTGGATTTCCTGATGCCTCCTATTAAAATAATCATATCTTTCCTGCGCTGCGCTCAGCCCTCGCAGATACTTTAGCAGACATTCAGAAGCATATGAAATGAGCTGATGAATTTGAAAAGTGCAGGTCTGATGAATTCTGATGAGCGTTGGTTTGATTGAACCTGCTCAGTCCTCTGTGCTGTGAAAGAACTCCACATGCTTTCCCGTGGCTCTTTGGCAGCGGCTAATTCGCTCTTACCCATATTTCCCCGGCTTTCCGAAATTAATTATCCTACCACTTTGCACAAAGTAACATCGCTGAATACATCGTGCAGTCCCCCCGGAATATTACTGTTCACGTGGCTGCGTCTGCTGATCACAATGTCTCTCCTTGCAACCGATGCAGAAAAGTCCATATATGCCAAAGAAAAACCATATTTACTTTAACTAATATGCAAAACTGTGCACCATCTCTTTCACCACTGTGTCGTCACTTCTGGGGTTTGATGGAACAATCCAAGACTGTTAGAATATAATTAGTTGTATTCCTCCCCCAAAGGAGGAAACACACATTTACAGTAGTAACAAGATTCTACTATTTAATTATAATTGTCTATTTAACTACAATAGAAAATACAAAATATTCTGAAATACTATATACATAAAAGAAGTAGTACGGGTCTCGACAAAAAACAATATGTGCAAACTGCAGAAGTTGTAAAAACAGTCATAATGTGCAAACATTTTAAAATTGAACAGTAATGTGCAGCTGTCAGCTGTTTGATGCAGATGGAAGGAACACCTGTCAATAGGAACGTTGTACTGCACAGCTTAAGGTTTTGGGGACTCTTCGTTCCAGAGTACATCCTTGTATCTGAGGTATGAGACATTTTGGATCAAACTGATTTTTTAAGAACTTTGTGAACGTCTGAATCTATTTGGCATCTGTTTTTTGTTGATGACATAAGCTCCAGAACATATCATAATGTAACTCAGACTTCTACAGCAGCCTGGCAGTGGTGCTCAGATACACTGATACGTTATTGAGCAAAGGCTTATTCTTCTCACTAATGAGAGAATCCTCAAGTCAGGGGTGGGAGCTCATCACTGCGTGAACATAGAGAAGTTTTTGCTCATCCTCACTAAGAAGAGTTTTTAGGTATGACCTCTGTTGTATGAGTCGCAGGTTAGTAACACCCTCGCTTGCTGTGAATTTCGCCCATGATCCTCTCAAACGGGTTCTCTCTGACATGTTTGTGAGTTCACTGCACGTCTGAAAGCAGTGAAATGCTTTTTTGAAGAGGCAGGTGAACATGTGGTGGGTTTCAAACTCAAATCACTAGCTTGATTTGCGCGATGTAGCTTTAAGACCGGGTTGACCTCAGCAGACCTCATGGATGTGCTAACCACTGTCCCTCAACCACCATTAGGGTGGTGTGATGATTTCAACAAGCCGGGAACATTTTTCCTGTGGTTTATCTACAGTGAAGCCTCACTGCAGTGAGATAAAACCCCGATTTCCACTTGCCTCCCCTCAGGTGCAGCACGGGCACTATCTCACAATTCAGACCTCTTACTGAAGCTTCAAAAACTTTAGCAGAGGTTAACATTTATCTCGCTTTAGATAAGTCTGAAGCTCAGAAGCCACATTTATAGAAAACCCCTGGGGTTGGAGGTGATGGTTTGATAATAATGAGGTTCGTTTATGAAAAATGCATTGAGGTTAAGTACTGTGGGATCAGACACATGGGCTGTAACTGCCACCTCTCCTTGAACACACACACACACACACACACGCTCTTCTGTCACCTCCTGGCTCCCAGCAGTCCATAATGCGTTACTTTGTTCCCCCTGTCCACCCACCCAAACATCCACTCGCTAATCTTCTTGCCTCATTGATGGCAGCCACTCGGCGTGACTTCTCACAGATAAAGTGGCCCTCAGATCGCCCACCCCTCCCCGGCTGTCCTTCCCCTTCCCGTCCTGCTGATTTCATCACTTCCCTCCTGTCCCGCCACTGGACATCCAGGAGTCGAGTCACAAAGGAGGGCTGTGTGCTCCATCTGTGTCAGGATTAAACTGTTAACCAGGGTGTGACAGGCCGGGGAGGCCATGCCTTTGAAATGCAAAGTGTACATAAATGGGAGGTAATAACTAGGATGTGCTTTTCTCTCTCTCTCCTCTATGTGAATGTTGGTATGAATTTTGTCAGGGATTAATTTCATTGTTTGCTATGTATCGACTCTGTTCTGCAGACTGTTTGTTCTCGGCCTCGATGGCCCTGAGGTCTGGTGTGACTTTGAAGTGGTTTTGTTCCGAAAATGTTCAGCAGTATTTCTTTAAGCCCTGAGAAATAATAAAATGTCCATAGCCAGAGAAAGAAATTACTGGGCTGTTGCGTTCCCATTCATCATATTAAAGGAATGTATTCATCCAGAAAAAAGAGAAAATGAATAAAAGAACACATGGGGATCGAGTGGAATAATCCTCTACCCCACTTGCGCTCTGGCCAATCTTCCTCTTTAATTACATGTGAACCAGGTCGCTTTTGAAAGCGTGGCTGGGGGAAAGATGGCTGCAGCTACGTGAGGAAACGTCTCACCTCTTGTCACTCGCAAAGACTCTAACCATGTACAGATCACATATGGTGCGTCTGGTCTCGCGGAGACAAATCGGGACAAATGGTCAGGGGTTAGTGGTTTTACAATACCAGACAGCTTTGTGCCGTGAACCAGTCTGGTGTAATAGAGAGTTGGCCCTAAAGCCTGAGGTGACAGATGAGGTAGGAAGTGTGTGCCACTTGGCCACCAGAACATCCTGTGTGACTTACTTTCAAAGGGACAGTGGCCAAGCTGTTTTTGGGTCGCCTGTCTCCACAGCAGACCGAGTGCAGGTGTCCATTAGAAGGCCATTACGTCCAACGCGGCCAAATTTCAAGGAGTTAATCTGTAAGCCATCACAAGGCCCCATACTGAAACAAGACCTGACTCTGAATAACGCAATTATGAGGTGCCCGCGTTTGAACATGAATAATGAATGACTGCATGCTGAATAAATACATTTCCAACGCTGGCATGTTGGCTGAAAATCTGCCACGTTTATTTGTTGAAAACCAAAATTTATGTTAATTTTCATCCCTCAGTATACAGCACTGTGAGCGTGCCGCTTTGCATTTCAATGATAAATCCATACTGAGCCTGCACTCAGACATTTAAATCCAAAGTTGGAATTTCAATTGGGGAATTTTCATCCCAGGTCCCATTCCTCAACTCCCCCCTTACCCCCCGCCCCCTGTTTGCGTCTTATTCTCCGTCTGATTGACACCCAGTCTTATTGACTGTGGTCTATTTATCGGGATGGATGTGCATTTTACTGACAACCACATAATGGGAGCGAAAGCTGTGTATTTTTAACATGGTGAAGTGTGGCATTAAATAGACTTCAGTGCCAGTGGAAACCCAGGATCATATGGGGGACTGGGATCTGGCCCAAGCCCACATGACAGGACAAAGAAGCTGCTGCAGACGAGAGGACGTGAGTGGAGTGGGGACTCGGGCCAAAAGATGGTTACAATAAAAACATATTAGAGCAAGATCCGACCCGGCGATAACACGTTCCCTGTGATGTTCAAAGGGAGTATGGAACAGAATCCATCTTGTATGTCATTCAGTTTTTTTCCAAAATGGCTCCATCAACATGTTGCGAGATTTGGCCCCGGCTCACACGGTGTCACGAGCCAGGTCCAGTCCTCCAGTGACAGGTCATTGCCAACTTCTCTTTCTTGACTCCTGAGAGCACTTCTTCACATAATGAAATGAAGCCTCCTTCTAATTCTTTGCCAGCAAGTTACTTTTCACATTTACATCAGCGCATCTACAATGGAAATTGTAATTTAATCATGCAGTACATTATTTATTTGCATTTTTCTGGGGCAACGTGTTGTGGAGTCGCCGAAGAGAAGAGAAGAGAGACAGAAAGACAGAGCAAGGCAAATCTAAACGAGTTCACGAGGAGGAACGAGGATCGAGACGGAATCGCTCGCTTGCATGTCTGGCATCAGTTTTTGGCACGGGATCCCCGTCCGCTTGTTGGTGTAGTAGCCACTGGCAACAGCACACAGTGGCTTTGTCAAAGACAGAGGGCATTTTAATCCAATCAATTATACACAAACCACATCTTCGTCAGACCTGTCTCTGACCTGAAAAGCATTTCATACATGTAACACCCGTTTAATTGTTTGAAAGAGTGTAAAGGTTTGAGCTCTTTTTGCTGTGATCCTCCGTATGTTTTACCTCTCACAGCTGAAGAGGAAGAGCTCACCTGGCTCAGATGTGTTCAGGAACATTTCCAGAAGATTCAGGCATCGTAGTCTGGGATGAGCGTGCAGGAGCCAGGACACACAAATTCCACTGAGCTGAGGAAAGCATGTGTTTTTATTTATCAACACCAGCATCAGCTCTAATTGTTAAAAGCTCGCGAGTCCCAATTTTTTCATGGCTCCACCTTTTAATGCGGAGATAATTTTGCGTCCAGTGCATGTTAGAAGCATTATCAACGCTGCGAATTTCACTTGGATATTTTCCGTAACTTTCACCAGGTGGCTGGGAGGAAAAGATCTAGAAAAAGTCCAGAGCAACAGACGTGGATGTGTGTGCTCACACACTGCCCCTGTGGAAAATGTCCAGACTGTCTGATGTCTGAAAGCTGCTTTACTGTGAGTGACCTACAACTATATGACTGTGAAGGAGCGCTGCATGAACACAACCTCCAGGATCTTGGCATAACTGCTAATGTATCTGTAAAGTTACACATGTCATCTTTTGTATACTTACTCTGTATCAACGTCTTTTCATTAATGCAAAATGGGCTGTTTTTCTACACGAGAGACGGGGAGAATGCGCTCCTCCCCGACATCGTCCCTGGATGTTCCACAGTCCACAGGGTTGCGCAATCTCCCGGCAGTATATTTTCAGGTTCAGGAGGGGAGATTGCGGTGTGACTGACACATTCTATCCTGCCGTGAATCTTGCTGAAACAATGCTGTATATGAGATGTATCACAGCTGGCGAAGAGTAAGAATATCCTGACTGAACTCGTCTGCAGCAAAACCACACTGTAAAACTCTGTGACATCTTTATGTTCGCAGAGACTTGTTCCTGCCGCTGGAACCGCGCTGTGCGAGTTTAAGATCGGTTATGTTCAGATGTCAGGTCAACAACGGTTCATATTTTACACCAAACTAAAAAAAAAATAAAATAAAAAAAACAAGAAATGAACCCGGAAACACGCCCCGTCTCTCCTTACAGTCAATCTAATTCCACCATTCAAAGCTTTCTCCTTTGGTCATTCACAAACACAGACCTCCATCTCCTTCCTCATTCATTATCCGCCTATTTCAATTGACCCTCATCCATCAAGGAGCCTGTAATTAAGCCTGTGGATTCATTTTTCCTGCCAATGAGGTGGGAGACAAAATACGTATGTTTAATCCTGACAACAAGTGAATGAAGAGATGAGGTTACTTTTCTTTCTTTTCTTTTTTTTTTTTTTTTTCCAGCCATCAGATTTTGCAGAGCAGACATTTCTCTGGTGGTTTTATGAAACAGGTGCTGCATAGAAGAGTTGACCTGGCCTTTAAACAAGAAGTGACAAACCACTTTAACACAGGAAAGTTGGCAGAAGCTTGATGCATATTGATTCATGCTAAAAAGATTAAGTGAATGATAATGAAGGTTGCAGTTTAAAAGTCTGTTTGGGTTTTTATAAAGCATTTGATCATTGAGTATTTCAAAATGATTTCATGATAAAAGGTGTTAGTACTCCCTTGTTCTGTGTAATTAGTAGTTACTACTACATTTGTGCTTATTAGCTGTAGATTATGAAGATGTGGAGGCGGGGGGGCACTGCTCATGCATTTAAAGTTGCACTGGGTCTCTGCTCGAACATGTTCCTTTGCACCTTGTTATGCTGGATGATCTTCAAACTAATGTTTTAATGACAGCAAACCCGAGTCAAAATGTCCTTTCCGGAAAACGTAGCGATCCCATCAAAGATGTTTCAAAGCAAACGCATCTTCTGCAGCAGTTTCGTTTTAGAGAACTCATTTCAGGCAGACAGAGGGAGCTGCCTGTCTGGAATCTCAATGCAATCCAACAACCTCCACCTCAGGTGAACCGACACCTCTTAATTCCCCTCACGTCTGAATGCTAACACGAGAGTGTTTGTGTCTTTGCTTATAATAAGTAGCAGATGTCTAACTTTATGTAAGACCAGATCTGTCGCACCTTGACAAGAGGAGACAAAGCAAATCTACCAGCAAATAAACAGGGAGGAGTTGGAAGGAGTTAACACAGGAGCGGTAAAAAGCCGTCCCACTAAGCTTCTTTTTTTATTTTGCATGTCAGAGCTTAATTTCACATTTGACCAACAGGGACAACCAGAGGCACAGTTTTATTTAAATAACCATGAACAAGGTTGAACACATCCGACAAACCGGCACAGGCTTTTGCATGAGACACAAATTCAGTCAAGGACCGGAGAGTCGGATGGGGGGGAGGGGTGGGGGCAAACAGAAAATTTAATTTATTTTTCTCATTCCAGGGATGGAAGCCCAACTGCCACTCCCATGCCCACACTCCTCCCTGCGAGCACCTTTCAATTTGCCAGATTAGCACCCGCGTTGCACCTCTGGCATGTTCCAGAGATGCTCACCGGCACGGCACAGTGCAGCAACCCCCCCCTCCCCTTCTCTTCCTCCGTCTGTCACACTCCTACATAAAAACAGACTTTTGCTGCCACGAGTAGGATTTTTTTTTTTTTTTTTTCAATCTCATTTAGTTGTTTCTGTACCCCCCCAGACCCCATCTTTAATCATGTTCCAGGTGAACCTCTCGAACAGAACAGTGTCTGTTGGCATGTGTGCTCCTTCAAACAGTATAGACGGAAAAGGCAAAAGAAATAAATTAATAAAATAAAAGCCTCAATCAGACCCCCCAAAAAATTCTGTTTCCATGGCAATATGGTCTTAGTCAAGCTTCAAGTAGCATACCATATGACTGTTTAAGATTGGACTCTTTTCTAAAGCTCGGGAGCAGCAGAATATGCAAAGAGAATGTGCTCTGATCTGTTTTCCCTTTTTTAAATTTTTTAACCTTTTGCCTACTTCCGGCTTGCTGAGGTTTGAGTGCCTTTTTGGAGAAATGTCCTGCTCCGTGTGAAAGATTATATTCGTGTTCTAAAATGAGACACAGCCTGTGGAATGAAGCAACAAATGCTATTTCAAACCTACGGAACTGGAAAGAATTATATAAACAGTATTATCTTACCCTCTCTATATTCAATTATAGAATGTTTACATAGCAAATTATTATGTTAAGTATTAAATATGAAACTTTAGAGTTCATTTTATGCAATTTTAGAATTGTACTGGAATGACACAAAGTAGAAAAAACACTTCAACGATCCTCTTAAATGAGACCAGGCTGCACCAAATGGCACACAAGATATCAGTGCCTTTACTTGATCACAATCTTTGGAGTATTCAGTCAGTACTCTGAGTATTCTGTGTCATATTTTTTGCAAAGTCCTGCGGAAGAACCAACAAAACAATCAGAGGGGAGGAAACACAAGCTTCTGGGTGGAGGTAATGAGTCAGTGCATGGCCGTGGCTGTCCGTCTGTGTTAACAGGGAAGCAAGTGGTGGAATGTTGTTTATATTTTATAACAACCGGTTATTTCTCTACTTGAGCTCTGCTGTTGGAAACTTTCAGTATTTCCATCACACCTGCAGGTACACTCACCTTGACTGGGCTATCGATCCCACCACATACTGTGGACTGCCAGGTGGAATCTAAAATATAAACGTGAAGTCTGCCTTTAATCATCCTGGCTTTTTTTTTACTGACACATGGGAGGAGAGAGCAACGCTCCTCTTCCCTGCAGCACACGTCTCATTGCAAAAGAGGATGTGACCTTTTCCCCCTCAGGAAGGAACACTTACGTGTGATGAGAGACATTTTGTCACAGTCTCAGTCAAAGACGTCCAGTTGCCTTTGTTTAGAACAACAGCCATGAAGGTAGGATTATTTAGGTATGGCCTGTTTTACATGACATTGTCAAGAAGTTAATGCCAAGGAGGGTTTTGTGGTGTGTACATGTGCGGTGTACATTTCCTCCAAAACTGACGATCTGTGGTCCGACAAAAGATAACCCTGCTTACTACACAGCTGTTGAACCTGGATTTCACACAGTTTTTTTCATTCTTCCTTTAACAACACAAAAAAATCAGCACAAATGTTCAGGATGAATGTTTAACATCATCAACCTCTCCTTCAGAAAATTCTAACCTTGTTTTTGCGTTTGAGATATTTTTAGAATCCCTAACACCCTGGTGAAGAGGGAAGGCAAAACAAAGTGGTTGACATCTCTGTGTTAGTGGTGTGCTGTGAAAACCCAGAGTAGATAAATTGCAGCTTCAGTGCGGATTGGAGAGTCAGTGTCAAAAATGAAACCTGTTTCACGAGTGGTCGATAATCAAGCCTTCCAAAAGCTTTCTGGGGCATTAGTGACTGGGCCACCATTTTAGTACTTACAGCTGAGGACCGCGAAAGTCAATTTCCTCTCCTTAACTGTCACGCAGCTTCTAAGTTTGTTTGTTTGTGACACCCCGACTCTCAACAAATTCCTCCCTCACTTAAAAACAAGATCCACGCCTTGACTCCAAATCCCTCATCAACCACTGATCCTTGATTTGAAACATTTGGATCCTGACTGTTCGTTTGGCCACATGCACGGCAGAACCCCCTTGAAGGATTAACGTAAAGCAAGGTAGAGACAGAAAGGGCAACGAGGAGGAGACGGAAGGAAGGATGAGCCCCTGTTAACGGGTGTTCTAGCGGCAGCTGACAGAAGCCACATTTTCAATAGGGTGCGAAATTCCTGCTCAAGCGGGACCTCTGTCTGGCAAATAGCAGCAGGGACAAAGAGTGAGGGGGAACACGTCACGTCTGCCCGCACTGGTCCCATAAGCCTCCTTGTCATGCCCAGGGAGAAAAGCAAGTTTATCTGCGGTTGCCGATGCTCAACCGATCTCCCCATTGGCCTCAGCAGGGAAGCAGCCACAAAGGCCAACGAACCAGTAGGTGAAGAGGTCCTGCGGTGGAGCTGTGTGGCCGGAGCGTCTACAGAAATAGCTATAGTGAGGCAACACCACCAGTTAGAGGCAAAGGGGCAACAACTCAAGATAATGTTTCACTTAAATAGGGCAAGAGCGCCAAGAATTCCAGCATACTATCACTTTAATTTCCACGTTGATGCCATGTCCTTTGATGAAAGAAGCTCGAATAACAGAATCAGCTGTCAACTCAAACACACAGCTGTTACTCAGTGCAGCTTGTAAGTTTTTTCACAAGAACGCCCAACAGGACCGCTCCATGTCGTCGGTAACAACCGGCACTCTCGGAAGTTCTGTGTGCCAATTTCTTGTTGGAAACTTTTGGTTAGTTTCAGAAATGGCCCAGTTCTATCCCATTAGCAAGGACCTCGACCTTTATTGGACTCGGGTCACGCCCCCGCTCTACATCTCCTCACCTCGAACTCAGTGACACATTTCTCCAATAACAGCCCATTAATTAGTTGAGTGCATTACACTGTTCAGAGGTGGGACAGTTCTTTGCCTGGAGCTGGCCAACCCGTCTCAGGCGGATAGACACATGCAAATCTGTTTGTTTCATCAAGTGTGAATTCAATTTGCGATGTTCTTTTTTAATCTAGAGCACCTTTGCCCCCAGCGCAGAGGAGGAGACCACAGAGCTCCTGCTATTCCCAAGTTTGGATGAAACTGAAGAAAAGGAAGGGCAAAGGAAGAGGGGGAGGAAGACAAATAGGTAATGAAAGGCAGAGATGTCCCACCCCCCTTCCCGCCCATCAGCTCCCATGGTAACAATCTGAAGATTCACACAGAACAGCAGAAAATGCCTGAGACAAAATCACCTACAATCACAGTAGTAAATCAACCCCACAAGATAGGATGGAGAAATGATAAAGAAAGAGATGGGTAAAAAAAAAAAAAAAAAAACTGTGACACTATCTGCACTTCTGTGCCGACGCTGCCTGTGTGTAGTCTGTTTTCTCAGTGTTCCTCCTGCTTGTCTGTAGAACGTGTTCTGTTTCCCCTGCGGATGCAGCCGGTTGAGAAAACAGGGATTCGCTACAAAGGCAGAACGGCACTTTTATGCAGGAGTGGGTAAAGGAGGGTATCACAGTCCCCGGTGCAAACTTTCCGGAAAGCATGTGAGTAGAAGTGTGCCTGATTTGTTCACATACATCCAGGCCCACATAAAAGAATGCAAACACACAGAGACTTTAAAAAAAAAATTACACTTTGATGTTGACTCGCACACCAAACACTTGTCCCACAAAAAACGATTCTTCCACAGCCCAAACTCTGTTCTCATTTATCCAATTGAGTAAACAGAAAATATTGTCACCACACATGCACGTACGCATAAATAACAATACACACGGCTACGAATCGTACTTGTCTTTGAAACGGCAGAGTCTGGTGATTAAGCACCGTGGAATGCGCTGAAGAAGAGACACTGTACTCGACACACGATCCCTCATCCACGCCGGAGTGGGTGTCCGCCCATGTTGTGTCAGTGGATGCTGATGACAGACAAGCAGCCCTGGGCCCGACAATGTCAGTGTGAAGACATGCAGTGGCATGACACCGTCTGTTATCACATGAATGTGAATCAGCCCCAAAAGCAACAGACCATAAATCAAACAAACGGCTTCCATTTTAGGAAGAGGTTATGGGGGATGAGCAAAAAGGCTCCCCGGGCCAAATGGAGATGTTGTCTGTGTATCCGTTTTACGTGCAGTTTAGTCACAAGGATGGTAAAATTACAATGATATGTGAGTCACGGTGGGAGTACAAAGTGATCCCTGTTTGCTTGATCTCTTATGCTGCGCTGTAGCCATTAGCGTTCTTCATTCAGAGTTAGTTTTGCCAAGAACAACACATTATCAGACTCGTTATTTGTTTCAAAAGCAACACTTGCCAAGAGTAGCTCTCATGTGATCGTAAACAAAACAACGCAATGCGCCACACAGACGATCACACACCTCGTTATGATGACAGCAGGCGAAGAGGTCACCCAAAAATAAAAAGCAACTGCAAACTCTATATTTACTTTTATCTGCTCCCTTTGCGTTCTCATATATATAAACAAGATAAAAGATGGAGCTGAGTGAGACAAAAGGCTTGTTAGCCATATTTAAACAGCAGGGGTTTAAATAGAAAATATGCAGTTTCATGAAAAATGACAAAGAAAGATGTTAACTGTCAGGAAAAAAACAGACATCAAAACAGATTAAAGCTTAAAAATAATAACTTTTTTATGTTGTCACAAGATCAGAGTTGAAACGCTGGGGAGACGGAGCCTCCGCAGTCGTATCCCCCAAAGTCTGGAACAAGTTCTCTTAAAACATATGTTTGTTCCCGGGCTTTTAGTCTGGGAGTTGTTTATTTTCTTTTGTTCAAAAGTTAAATCTAATTTCTTTTTATATTTTATTGTGTTTTAAATTGATCCTTGTGTCGACTTGTTCTCTGTTATATCGGTTTTATAGCACTCTGGTATCTGCTTTTATTCATCTTTTTGAATGTGCTTTAGAAATAAATTTGAATGATTAGTTAAAGCGAGAACAAAATACTGTTGGAAAGTAATTTTTTTATGTCAGTTTTCTGTGTAGCATGGTATCATAGATTGGTCCCACAGATAAATATTTCATTTTAGTCGACTGCAGCTCTGGTTCTTCAGGTTCCAATATGCATGGAGTATTTCTCAAGGCCCTGTGTGGTCTTGGCCACTTTAGCCTTGTGAGTGTTCAGATGCCTCATCCCCCTTTGTAGCTCAGGCTACTTTATTTTATTTTGGTTTAAGAAAAACTTCCTTAATTGGATGAAAAGTGTCTTTGATTCCTTTCTCCCTGTGACAGTGGAGGGGAACCTTAGAGGGTTTCCTATTTAAATTTTTTTTTTTTTTGAGATATTCTGTGTCATGACCCAAATTTTGCTCTGGGATTAACAGTGTGAAGGTCCGGGGTCTGGCTTTGCTCTGCGTGGCTAACTGTTCCGATGACAGGTCCCAGCAGCCCACAGGGACGAGGACAGACAGTTTTGACAAACACCACACTGCTGTGCTGCAGCACCTCAGAGGGTCGCAGTAATCCTACCGTATACCATTACACTACATATAGACTAAACACAAGGCCAGGTGAGAGAATGACAGGGCGTAGTGTGCATGTGTGTGTGAGCTCTCTGCCTGAGCATGTATTTTTTTTTAAAAGCTGTTGTGTCAGTGTGTGTACGACGTGTGTGTGTGGGCCTGCAGGCCTGTCTCACCCTGCGTCTCCCCTCCCACTACACATTTACGGCGAACAGCACCGAGTGCGTGCATGCAACCGAGCTCGTGTACATGTCAACATAATGCAGAACAGCCTTACCTCCCGCACCCCAACTGGAGAGAAAAAAATAAGTCACAGCCAGGAGGCCACTTTGAAATACCAGGTGCTCATTTGGCAAATCCAGGCAACTGGGGTGTTTACATTTCAGCAACTGCGAGGGGAAAAAGACCAGATGCCCCTTGAGCTGCTCAGCAGCGTCCATACAGAGATCACTCACATCGCCGTGGGTGACAGACCAGTGTGTGTGTACGTGGTGGGAGGGGCAGGGGCACGTATAGTGCGATCACTGGGCAAAGTCACCGAACACCCAGTGATGACTTGCAGCAGGGAGACGACAAATAATGCTACAACATATACATTTTGTTTGTTTGGGCACAAACGATGCTCTGTCACACACACTCACACACACACACACACACACTCGTATTGGTCTGTCCCTGTTATTAACCCGTTGCCTCAGGCTTGTGAATGGCTCCATTGTGCTCTCCGATTGTTGATGTACAATGGTTTACAAACATCACTTCCTTATCAGATAGGAAATGAATGAGTGCGGTTTGGTGAATGAAGAATGATGTATCTCTTCCAACACACACACACACACACACACACACACGCATGCACACACACACATGCATGCACACGTATACGCAGCCACAGTGCACAGGCACTGCAGGCTCTGTTATTGTTTCATGATGTCTCGTATCAATTTTCCGGCAGTAAACTCCGTCTGCCTTGATAAAACGTTGCCTGTCCTTTTTCTCCGCAGTACCTGCCCATAGCAAATCGCTGAGAAACTCTCTCCGACCGGCCTGCTCCTTGGCTGTGTGTTTTTGTGTTGTCTGTTTGTATCAGCGGCCTGCCTGCCTGCCAGAGACTGGTGGTTGAGGGCTGGTGTGTGTGGGTAGGCGCTGGCAGCACGACCGTGTGTGTGTGTGTGTGTGTGTATCTGTGTCATAAAGATGGGTGGGGCGGCTCGAGAGGGAAAAAGCATATGCACATTCATACCTCGTCTCAGTGTGTGTGTGTGTGTGTGTGCACGCAGGCTTGCTCAGTGAAGACTTTACCATCGCTGACATGTTTTTATACGAGGGGCCGCTCCCACTCAAACGCGGCGACATTATCATGTTTCATTTGTGCCTGTGTGTTTTTGCTTTGTAAAAATCATGGAATGTTTATGATATCAGCTCAAAACGTTCTCCGAAGCTCCTTAAACGGTTCCTATCACACTGTGTGCTTGTTTGGGGTCAGCGTCAACCCGCGTGTCATGTAAATGTCACTGGGGAATGAAAAGTGCTTGAACTTGCGTGTCGCTGTCTGTCAAACGCTCGCCGGCTACAGTTGTGTGTTTGTGTGTGTGCGTGGCTACACAACTGCGCGCATTCATCGCGCCCTGCCACGAGCACACTGTGCAGGCTTGTCCGTGCGTGGCCTGGCGTTCTTGAATTACATATCCGCTTTACCAAATTTCCTCCTCTGTCCCTTGGTCTGCCAGTCAGTTGTCATAGCACGCATGAGTAGAGAAAGCGATATTCCAAACCTCGTATTTGTACGCACACGACCAGCTGCAGTCTTCATTCGGTGTCTCGCTTCGATCGTGTGTTGCATTGAGACGGCGAAGGAGAGAAAGCAGTGTTTTCAGTTCCAAAACAAATCTCTAGAACAAGAAATGAAAACACAATTTAGTAATAGCTCTGTTCTCACTCTATCATTACTGGTAATAATGAATGCTTCCTGCAACAAGACAAAACACAACAGCTAACAGAAGCCAAACACTCCACCTGTTTCTATAGCAAGGACTTGTTGTGACTCGTGTGTATGTGTGAAATCATGAGTTGCAGCCAAGCATCACAAGTTTCACTTGTTGCCCCTAAATATCGATGATGTAATCGTGTGTAAGTGCACGGACAAGTCAGAGCCTGAGGCCAGGAAATAAATAAAATGTTGCTGCTCTCAGCGCGTCGGAACCAGAGTGAAACTGCAGGACAATTGCGTGTGTCATCTGTGGCTAGACTTTAACGTGTTCGCTTACTCATGCGACGGTTTAGTCAAAAAGCTGAAAAAAAGAAGTTAATGAGTAAAGGAGGTCACATGAACATGAAGCGTTTGCACTTGCAACTGCAATTATATTTGTTTCAAAGTAAAGGTTATTTTCCTATGAGAACTATTTTCAGATATTTAAACCAAAACATCCTGATGTTCGGGCTAATTAGTTTAGTAACGCTATCTAGTCGATGTGAGATCCTCCTCTTTGGTAGCTACGGGTTTGAGATTTCTTCCTTGACCTCAGCACAGTGGGGATTAATGGAAGCTTATTTGTGGAGCTCAGAGTATAAAAAGATTACATTTTAATCGTTTAACAACAACATCTCTTTTCCCACAAACAACAGCACCGCGGTCGCTCTGGATAATTCCCCCAAATACGTCTGCCGCTTTCACAGGGACTAACTCTTTGACAGGAACTAGTCCTCACTGAAGTCTGTGGATTATGTTCAGTTAATTAAAGGAGAGAGAAGCTGCTCAAAGTAAGTGTTCGCCGCAATCGCACGACAAAGGGAAGCTCACACACACACACACAGATGCAGGATCAGTGCCCAGGTCAAGTTTTATCAAACTATACATTGAAGGATTAATGTCCCTCACGTCTGTGTGGGTACCATGACCGTCAGGGATGAGCGTCCCAACGCCACGTCAGTTGCGTCTGGGTACGTAATGCTCGTGCGTCGTGTCTGTGGCAGTCCTGGCAGCGTCCTGCTGTGTGTTGTTGCGTAGCGTGCTTACGAGTGCTCAGGGAGTATCATCTGGTACGGAGAAAGGAGCTAATGGGGATAAACACACGCATGCACACACAAACACTCACACATGATGCCATGCCTGAGTAATAAGTACTTTGGTTACATTACGCATAGACAGAGGTAATAAGGACTTAGCACGCACACACACACATGCGCACAGACCACCTCACCCTCAGCCACACTGAGGTAATAAGGGCTTGGCTCACATGTAGCACAAACACGCATGCACGCACACACACACACACTGAATGTGTTGCACCATCCTTGCCAGGTGTCTGTGCCTTCTCACATGCCTGACATCCAACGCGCCAAGCTAACGACCAGCTAACCAATTGACCAGCTGACTCCCTGAACCTCCACCAGCCCCTTTGTGGAACAGTTTACCCACATTTAGACGCTTTGATTCGGCTTCCACATTTCTTCAACACAGCCCTTTAACCCGAACAGAGTCGTTAGAAATATTAGCTATTAGCCGACGGGTGTTGGCTGACGCTCCTTTTCGGGTGCCCAGATTCTTGAGGTGGAGGTGGTGGTAGAGCTCGCTCTGCATCCTGTTGCTGGCGTGATCGAACAGAGAGAGTGAGAGAGCGAGCAGATGAAAGCCGTGTTGATAGTAGCGTGGGCTAAACTGAAACCATGTGCTCTCGCGGTTAGAAACTTTGTCACGACTAACTACCTCTGGGAGAGCGGCAGTACAGCCGGACACTGGGGGGGACCTGACTGACAGTAACTAGGCCGATGCTGCAAAACAGGAGGAACCAAAGTTATTAACCTCTGCTTTGCTCGATGGCCCCAAGTAAGTCTCCCGAATGAGATAAGAGCGGAGCAGTAACTAGACTATTTCAGATTTTGATGTGCTTTCAAATGGCAGGGCATTCCCCCAGGCCTGCTTAATAAGTTAATTTCCTGTCCGGTTGATCGAGAGCTTCGCTCGGCTACAGTAGAAAACATCTGCCACCACTTGCCACTGTTGCGAGCCCTCGGGGTCACAGACTGCATGGAGGATTGCATTTTGCAGCTGGACATGCTGAAAGGTCAGGGGTCAACGCAAGAGGTTCTGGGTATGCAGGGAGAACGGGGCCCATGAGGGAGACACAGTGTTGACATTGTGTTTGGCCACTTTGAACAATGTTATCTCAGACAGTGTGAGCCTCTGGGCCAATCAATCATTCTGTTATTGGACCAGCTCCGGTGATTATTCATCCTGGACCTTTGATAGCGGCCGGCGTCAAAAGGATCCCGCATGAGCCTCCTCACTCCCTCACTGTCTGCACTTTGTCCTTGGGATTTTGTCACGGCTGAGTTTTCTTCTAAACAGTTGGTTATAGTTGATTGAAGAGTCGAACATGAACCTAATCCACGGGCTGCGTTTGTGAATCCAAAGCGATTGTGTTGGCATGACAGAAATTTAGGGGCTGAGCTGAAGGGGAGCAGGTCACACATTTGGAAGGCCATGCATTTATTCGAACAATAATAATACAACACAGGGAATGGGATTCATCTATTGGGCTAATGGGAAAACCTCTGATGTGTACCTGAGTGTCAGAGGCCAAGTCTGACCGTAGAAGGAACAGAAAGAGAAGCAGAAACAGCTTTATTGACCAGGTACATTGTTAACATACAAGGGGTTTGTTTCTGGCAGATCTTGTCTCTCAGGGAGGAGCTGAAATTTACGCAATAATATGAAATAGAAAAGAAAAGACACCACCATGGGAAACACTGAGGGAAATAGAAAGCGATTTATTGACTTTTAGATGCTATCCTATTAAGAATGGCATCCACGTTTTGTCTTGTTTTACAATTACAAATTTTGACTGGGCCTTTATATAGTTGCATATTTTATTGGTTAAAAAAACAAGGAACAATAAGTGACAGCAACAACATGCATTGCAGTTCACTATATATCCCTTATCTTTTTGTGATTAAGACCTATGAATCATTCTCTGGGAGATCAGCGGTCCTGTCAAACACCGCATCTCACAGTTAAAGAAAAAAAAATGTCAAAAATACCTGCAGCCAAATGTAATTGGCTCTCACTTGATCCAGCACGCATTCCTTGAGTGGAATCCGTTCAGCATAAACACGCGAACAGGGGGGAAAACATTGTCTCCTTGGCACAGGTAGAAAGGTTTTGAAAGAGAAGATAGAATAGTGATAGAGTAATGACGCCTGTTTTATTTCTAGAATATTATCCTTTCCGAAGTTTTTGAATTCATCACAAATCGACGCACGTCAAGCGCCAGCAGCGGCAGGCAACACACCGGACACCAATTTAACGTTGAATAGAAATGTTAATAAGCAAGAAAAGCAATTACAGTTACGGTTAGGCAGCCGAAACCTTGGTTGAGTTTATAATGAGACTTTAGATGTGGCTGAAAAGCTTCATTTGCCATTGAGAGCCTCATGTAAAGTCAGGAACTAAGCCTCAAGTTGCCAGATTCATGATCATTTATCCCCCTCCTCTGTGTTCATCCTTACTTTTCCCAGCACATCACGGGCCCTGTCACTCGGGTGTTTCTGTCCCAGCTCTCTACGTAATCCTAACATGGCTGTGACACGTTCCTCTCCCTCTCTTTTTTTCCTCCTCTCATCCTCACAGCATGTAATTTGCATGCTCAGGGTATTTGTCAGCGATGCGTGTGTGTGACGCCGCGGACGTCAAACGTGCATGACTGTTTCTGAGCATGACTTACTGTCTGCCTAAATACCTGCCTGCCTATCTGTGGCAGGCGGCACAAAGACGGTGGGGTCGCGATGATGGGGGTCTGAGTCATAAATCTGCATTCAGCTCAGACTCTCAGGTGGGGGGGGGGGACTTGCTGAGAGGTGAGAGATACTCACCAGAGACAGACGGTAGCTGGTTGTGGCAAGTCGTCGGAGTGTCGTGGGTGTGCGGAGCGGGGGGAGTTGGCAAGGAGGTGCTGAT
The DNA here is from genome assembly GCA_016785235.1 of Pseudorhombus dupliciocellatus. Lineage (NCBI taxonomy): Eukaryota > Metazoa > Chordata > Actinopteri > Pleuronectiformes > Paralichthyidae > Pseudorhombus > Pseudorhombus dupliciocellatus. Next base: position 1,259,551 of record JAFBJW010000359.1, on the reverse strand, counting down.
TTACAGCGGCAGGACTGGGGCTGCAGGCGACAGTGGATGTGGTGTTGTTTGTGTAGAGGAGTGTGGATGGTGGTGGTGGTCTTCAGGGGGTTCAGTCGGGCTGCATTCGTGATCCTGTGTTAAGTGCTCGGTCAGTGGTGAAGGCCTGGAGGATTAGACCCCCCCCCCCCCCCCCCCCATAGGCCCCCCCCCCCCCCCCCCCAAACCCCTCGTGAACAACCCCCCTCTCTACTGACACACACATACACACACACACACACACACACACACACACCTCCTCTCTGCCTGGATTCCAGCTTTGAGCCTCTGTGAGATTCTCCAGAGCCACCCACCGGCAGCTCCTCCTCCTCCACCAGTACTACCAGTGCTCTTTGCCTGTTCACTCACACGTACACACACATACACGTGTACACGGCCACACATGCAAACGCACACGTGTCAAAAGACACTCTAACATAACCAATGGCTCTCCGTTCCCTTAATATTGCCGGAGTAAAGTGATCATCTCACACTCACATCACATTAGACCAGACCAGACATAAGAGCCACAGAGAGAGAGAGTGTGTGTGTGTGTGTGTGCGTGTGTGCATGTGTGTGCGCGCGCCTGTGTACTTGAACAGATATCTTAGCAGGGACCATTTTCTAGCTCTTACGGAGTGAGGACTTTTTTCAGTCCTGCTGTTAGAGTCAGGTTATTGTGTGTGCGCGTGTGTGTGTGCATGCGTGTGTGTTTCTTTTATGTATGCAAAAATGTGTGTTTGTGTCTGGCCTTAAGAGTGGTGGGGGAGGAAGGGTCAGAGAAGAGAAGTTTGCTGTGTGTGTGTGTGTGTGTCAATAAAGGTCTTGAATCCATGTGTGTGTGTGTGTGTGTGTGTGTGTGTGCATGCTCTGTATTAAGAAAGAAAGTAGAGACACTGATATCCTGGCACGGGATGAGCGGGAAGGATGGAGGAGGTTAGCGAAGGTCTTGCGAGGGCGCAGTAGGTGTAAGCTTGAGAAATTTCCATATGGCAGTAAAATGTCTGCCACTTTACTTATTGAGTTTCTTAATGCGAGCCAGGTGTGTCTCCAGAGCTCTTACTGGACCATTCCTCCGTGTCTGTGTACAGTCTGTGTTTATATGCATTTGTTTCATTTGGATCTAATTGCGGACTTCAAAGCAGATCAGACGATGCTCCGGGACAAAATCTGCGCCCTGAATCTGGTTTCGGAGAGAAGTTAAAATGTCTCCTTGTCCTTATTGAGATTATATTATAGGGTAACGGTTAGGGACAAGCATTTTTTGGTTGTGGGTAATGGCTGAGCCTCCAGGAAGAAGTAAAAAAAAAAAAAAAAAAAAATCAAACTTAGGTCTCCAGAAATAGACTATCTGTGTGCCGACGGGTGTTTTGAATTCTAATCTTGACCCGTTGAAATCATTACATAACAACGGAGCTGGATGTACAGTTTCACCGGTGAAAACTCTCAACCTTCTCAAGTGACACACACAATAAAATGTAGAAAAATAAACCTGCTCCATAAGTTTTGTAAAAACGTAACCATGGCTGTAAAGAACAGTACCGGTGATTTATTAATGTGGATGTTCCAGCCATTGGAAAAAGTACCCCCACCTAGTGTGTTGGTTTATATCAAGCCCATATTTATGGTTTGACACACTTATTTTTTACACTGGCACAAAGTTCGAGGTTGAGGAATTCTCTCCTGGTAATCTTAGACCAGGATATTTTCTCTTTGATCCTGTGGGAAAGAACAAAAAAAAACTTCAGAAGCCGTAACCTGCTCCAAACCCAAACCGGTAGAAACACAAATGAAAACTCAAATGCTAAAGTTATGGTGATGTTTTCTTTTCGTAGCAAAGTTTTTCTTCGGTCTTTCTACCCCATTTCCTTCACACAGCAGTCGGAGGGATATGGAAGTAGCAGAGGTGTGAGCTGTGAACCCAGTGGTTGTCCTGTAATGGCGGCCAGGAAGCACAAACTGGGGCTCTGGTGGTTTGGGCAACAAATGAGGCCTCTTCAGATCTTCTTACCCCCTCCACTTATTAAATCATTTTCCTGTCAGATAGATTATATAGATGGGAAATAAAAAGGATTTCATTTGCGAGAGATATTGTGGAAATCAGAAATATATTAGTGAATCAGTAAATCTGAGGCAACACATCAGAATTTTTGTTTTCTCCATCATTCAGTTCAATTTTATTTGTATAGCATCAAGTCATAATGTATTTTCTGTCAAGGCCCTCAACTCAACAACTTACACAATGAGCAAACACTTTAGCTATCGACCACACGAACGCTTCATTATGTTATTTGATTTTTCTAAAGGCTGAGGTCTCACATGCTGAGCTGCTTCTTACATGACTCAAATACATCTCAAATCAAAGCCGGTCATTTTTCCAAAGCTGTTTTTCGGGAGGATTACTCAGTTAAAACATTGAAAACATTTCTATTAAATGTTGTTGAGGGGTTGACATGATGCAAGGAGGAATCCATCACATTGTGGAGTGGATCGGGACGAATGAATGATGGAGGCAGGGTTTTTTTTTTCTACTTTCTGTAACATGGCAACAGAGGGAGTTTGTCAAGGCCTTGGTACAATCATCCTTTCTGATTCAGAGTCCAGCGTTTTGCCATAAAAGATTTAGAACTGCTCTACAGGTTATTTAATGCACTGAGGTCATTTCCAGGCATTAAGTTTCAATCTTACTTTAATTACAGGGCTATAAATTTTATGCATCACAGATATACAGGAGCTTTGACTCATCTTCAACAGAGAACCTATTTGCACTGCTGGATGATGTTAGTGTCATGCCAACACTCCCAATATTTATCAAACACCCGTCAGAACTTTGACAGACAGAAATAACTGATTCTAAATGGACAAATGTAATTCAGGACAGATGGAAAGGTACAGGAATGTGTGACCTTATTTAATTGGCAGTACTCAATGGTAAGTTCCAAACATTTTCCAAATGGCACAATATGAAGTGATTAAAAGTTTTTTATTACCTGTCAAATCTGTGACAGTGGCAACACAAACACACACACAACACACAACAGAAACACACGGTTGCACCTCGCAGGAAATGGCATCCAATCCCCTCTCAACTTTACACTCTACCAGAGCAGTCGTTTGGCTTCACTTTGACATTTCACAGGTCTGGATTCCTCCCAAGGCGCCCGATCATTTCTACCTGCGGCGGAACAGCCGACAGATTCCATTGTTGTAACATAAGTGCTGAGCTTCACTTGCACAATGAAGTCACGAGCTACGAGACGTGGTCGGGTAACGTACGCACTGCAGACTCCTTACGTTAGCTCCCCGCCACATACTGCACCGTGCACATCAATACTCCCCATGATTAATAATACACACATTAATGCTGACTGTGCTGGAGGACTGCATTTGTCATCTCTGGCTGAGTTATTTGTGACTTCATTAGATTAATCTGGCACCACTTATGAATGTATTTATTTATTATTCAAATAAACTAAATATTTCTCAGCATAAGTGCCGTCTCGTTCAAATGTTCCTTTGTGGAGTCGCTGCTGCTTTAAAAGTCCTCCACAAACAACAGGGATTTTATTTGAGAGAGCAAACGGCCCTTTCCCTTCATTTACACACCTATCATGACCCCTAAAACTGGAGAATGTGCTCCGAGCGGCTGTATTTGTTTCCTGTAAATAAAAAGAAATAACATATTAAAGGTTTCCCCTTTGGACTGAAACACATTCGTCTTGGCACATCCTCTAACTTTGTTTACTGCTGTTTTGAGTATCGGCTGAAGCATTTATACTGATACAATAAAACCACTTTAAAGCCGGAGAGACAAGGAGAGGAGGAGAGCTGTAAAAGCTTGCATGGACAGATGGGACTGCACCGAGGAAGAAGACAAAGCACTCTATACACACTACTGCTTTTGCACGACCACTTAAATCAAATTTGGCTGTGGCAAATGGCTTTTTATTTTTTTTTTTATGTAGGTATTATTATTATTATTATTATTATTATTACAGTAATTAAAATCTAAACTTTTTAAAAGACTGGATGTGGCAAGAGTTTGTTTCTTAAATGTTGTATTAACACAAAGAGCTAATAATGTCGAAATAGGTGAAAAATATTTAATGAGATAACTATTCAAACCCTTGAGCATTTTCTTTGTACATATATTTTGTTCCACAGCAACATTTAGAATATAGAAGGTGGAGTTGGCTGAGTTTGATCTTTTCATTTTCAAATATTCACAAGCATCCACCTCAGCGTCTCTGGGATGTTCCAGAGCTCTGCAGTCATGTTAGTATCGAAAAAATAATTTGAACCAAAGGTGTGTGTGTGTGTGTGTGTGTGTGTGTGTGTGTATATATATATATAT